>KV751358.1:736496-758343 GCA_001698575.1 Mola mola | reverse complement strand
TCACTTTTTCAAATATCTTTATGTATAGCTCACCTGATTAGTGCTGTCAATCTTAATCTATATTTCAATTCGAATTTCATTCCTTATTTTTTGTAATATTCACTATGTATGGACATACTTAAAACACCAAACAGTTGCCAGTGCTTTTTTTAGGATGTTATTGTTGCACATTTTGTCAAATAGAGAGCGTTTTATAAAATAACGTATTAATAATAATAAAAATAATATTAATCGGCTGTTTGACAAAAAGCTTCCTCCAGATTGACGAAACCGAAAACTACTTCAAAATATTGAAGTATTGTTCAATATTTAAATATTATACAAATTGTCTTGTAATCATTCAAGCAACCCACATCTTATGAAATAATAAAGTAAAACTTTGAATGAAAAGTGCAAGACTACAAAATAATATCAATATGTGAGGAGAGCAGACTGGGACAGGTTGCCCAAATAACACTCAAAGGATTTGAAATCTATTTCAAGACATAATAACTTCCAAAAATTAACATTTCAAATTGTGCTAATGACAATATTTTCCTGCTTGGTCCATCAGGCAAATTAAGTTTAAAGCTAACAGAAAATAAAAAACATCATCAGTCATCATCAGGCTTGCATGAGACTGGTAACTCCAACTGAAAAAGCAAGATAAAACTCAAACAGTTACCAGTTTTATTCATTATTTCCATCATTAACATGTCTGCCTCAGTTAGTTTCTGTGTTTCATTTGGGGTTTTTTATTCAGTAACCCATTTGGCGACTGAAATAAGAGTCATACAAACAGGGTCAGGGTGTAAGGATGGGTACAAAATTGACATGTCTCTCGCAGGAGTTTCTCAATAAAACTACTTAAAAGACATGCAAAATGACTATAAGGAGACACAATAAAAAGAACTACAAAGAGACATTGTTATGTAGAATACGATTTAAGACATTTAAAAAGAGCCACACAACTTCAAAAAGGCTGTGTGCGGGGCTCTCTTATTTTATAAATGTTGGTGCACTAATGCAGAAGTTGGAAGCTGTTTATTGATATTAACATTTAAAGTTGTTTTTTTGGCATTCAATTTTTACACTTAATGAATAATATAACTAATAACAATGAAGAGTTCTCAGCCGTGTCCATTTGTGTGTGTGTGTGGGAACAAAATAACTCAAAAACTACTGCGCGGATCATTACCAAATTTCACAGGAGGATTAATATGGTCAAGATCAAGCCAGAGATCAGACAGAGACAAGTGTTGCTGCTGGTGCGTAGGCTTGGCCCAAATTAATTATTACTATATAAGATTATCATCTGAGAAAAATAAAACTAAGAATGGCCCTCTATAAAAGTGTGTTTCATATGGTTTCCTTCTTTCCGCGCTGCCATACAGATGAGTATCAGTGGAAGCAGGACAGCCCAGCCAGAGGGTTTTTGATGCTCTCTTCGCTCACTGCGTCCTGTTGCCTGTCACTGCGAGTCAGTGTAGGGATGCGAGTATTCAACAGAACAGGGCAGGTTACATGCTGCGCAGACTGATTAAAGACAGCGACATGATATGGCTCTAAAAGTCTGCAGGCAGAGCAGTACGTATCACTTTGAAGGTACACACACATTTCTCAAGAAGGGAACCAGTGACACAGGCAGTATTATCTGTTCATCTGTTTATCGGTTATTGCTTAAATGAGAGGTTTAAATGTCTCTTCTTCTGAGGTAATAAGGTGATCATACACTGATAAAAACTTCATCATAAACAGTCCATTCCACAGGATATCTGGTGAGGCTGCTTTCGGTATTTATGGCCTTAAACTGGGCAACTGGTCTTTAGGCGCTCTCACATAAGGCCATTTGTAAGAAAGCCTGAACCACAAGCATGCTAGTGTGAGCAATCTATACCATGTTTAAGCACATCATGCTTCCTTGCCCCTGCCGTGGTTAAAAGAGGTGTTCTTCGGCTCAGTACAGTTGCTCGTGGACGAGTGCAAGCACGCATACTCAACGCAGGTATGACAATAAAACTGAGTGCCTCCCTCATCTCCTGCTGTCTTCACAAAAACCAGTCGCCATTTTGCATCAATCAATAAATCCTTGAATGCGAGCGTGCAGTATCGGAACGAGACTCCAAATAATCCACAAAGTCAGTTAAGTTGCAGTCATGTTCTCCTAACGTGATGACGTAAGGACAATTAGTAACTGTGCTCATGCCCGGATGCGCTCAGAGCAGTGTGATTGCAGGGGAGGGGAGGTGGGGGGCCATCAGGCCTTGGTACAGTACGAACTGACTGTGCCCAGTGTGAGTGTTCCCTTAGAGTAATGCGGTTATGATTATATAAATAACGATGTTATTATTTCTACCAATGGATTCTTGGAAATCCTGCTCTAGACTTTTAATTTAGAGATGAAAAATAGCATGTTGCTATTTGCTATTTTTACTAACTTGTGGTATGGTACTATTGTGTCGTATGCGTTAGTACTGCATAGCATGTTTATTAGAAACATTACTTTCATTGAGGTTAATTAAACTTTTTGAAGCTGTTTTGCACACCTAATGCATTTGTTATTAATGTTGCTAAGGGAATAGCTCATTTACATTCTCGAAAAATAGAACAGAATAGAAAAATAGAATGCTAATTTTGTTGCTCATGTTGTTATGTTTGTATTTCTTAACCTTTCATTGTTTTAGAGCATCATACCAAATTGATTGATTACACTGTTTTCAGTCATTTTAAATAATGTGCATTGTTTTTAAAATATATGGGGTTTTGAACCCAGATAGAGCAGGATGCATTTTAATCTTCTTTTCCACCTGTGTCCCAGTTGCCCTAAATTCCATATATGAATTATTCTTTTGATAAGAAATGCTCTGATGGCTTTGAGAACAGTTTCATCAGCTGAAAACTGACACTACAGTCAACACCACCATCGCCGTGAGATAATTCTCAACGTTTGAGAAGAGACACAATGGCATTAAGTGAGATATGCATCATGGGTGCTAACTTATGAGGCGCCTTCACAAACCCCAAGCGGGGCTCACATACTGGCTCAGCAGCTTTGATTGTCTTAGAATTTGTGCATTCTGGCCAAGTGCAAAAGGAATTATCTTTTCATTAAGCATCGGCAGCACACCGGCTCCCCTGAGCCTAACCACTGTAGGACAATTCACCTCGGTTTCTTTGTCTCCCTCAAGCATGACAGTTGCTTTCAAATCCACAGGCGTCTATAAATACATCACAGATAAAAGGACAGGGTTCAGCTCTGAGACTCTCACTCATTCACATGGAACACTTTAGGCACGAGCCGAGGCTGAGAGACCACCATAGCTTATGTTGGAGTTCTTTCTCTTTATTTCATTTCTGTTCGTATTGTACTGTTTCTTGTGTTGCCTGCCGCTTTACAAACTGTAATTATGTTTGCCTTAAAGGATCATTAAAGTTTCATTACTTTACTTTTACTCTTCTATAAAGGGACTGGTACAACTTCATAGGCATAACAAGTCGTTTGCCGTTTATTGTGGAAGTAAGTGCTGTAAGCGAAGTCCTCTTTATGGATTGACTGATGGAGGTGCATGGACGCATCTTTAAAAAGATCATTAGTAATATGGAGTAAGACTTTCAGAATTAATATGGCTGAGATGCAAAAAAAAAAAAAAGTAGTGCTGAACTATCCTTTTAATCCAAACCTTGCCACAAGGCTGTATTTCATGCTGAACCCCCTGACATGACTGTCAGCTTCATCCAAACGTCGCCCTACTCCTGATTACAAATGAGCAGCACACCCTTTAGAAATTAATCTGTGAAGCAGTAAAACGCATCAGGAAATAAATCGGGAACTGATGGGAATCAGCAACAAATTCCCTTTTTGAGTAACCATTTCTATTTGCGCCATGTAAAAAATGGCTGCAACTAATTCTTTCATCATTGACAAATCTGTTGAAGTTGTTTTTTCCTAGGTTACTGACTGAAGGCCCACGCTGGGAAACACACTCACCACAAATTGCTAGAGCTCAAGCATTGCTTAAAAATATTGACTGGACCTTGAGCCAAGTATTTTTTTCAAAATTCTCTTCTCTACATTAACCTTCAGTGAATACATTGAAGATTTTTTGTTCTTTTGGTTCTTTTTTTGTTCTCATTTTCACATACAGAGAACAAGGGAATGCTTATCACAGCCAGGTGTGCTGACATGGGCATTTAAAAATACAAAGTGTAAAGATATATATAATACAGAGGTTGAAAAAAAACTCATCTTTCACAAATTTACAAACACTTTTACACATTTACCAGTGACCAGACTTGGTGGCAACCCACTTTTGTTGATGTTGCTCTATAGTGCCTCTAGTGGTCAACAAATCCACAGAGTATCTTTAATTGAAGTGTAAAGTCACTCAAACTACCCGCAGATTTTTTTTTTTTTTTACAATAAAATTCTATAAATCACTCACTTTTTTACTATGTAAACCCTCCGTGACATCGCCACTTGTTTTCTGTTCTCAACAATGTGTCTTGAAATCAAAAGATTGTCTTTACAGACGCAGCCATGTTGTTTTTGTTTTTTTGGTTACATATTTTGACGAGAGGGGAAGCCCAAAGTGCAGAGCCGACTGAAATATCATGCACCTGCACTCCCGCCTCCACACCCATCTACACCAGCACTTGACTAATGGCACAATTTGCTGCGCTGAGTGTTAGCATATTGGTCTTATTGGATAAATTGGAAGAATGACAACAAACATAAAATAAACAAGTTTAAAAACAGCTACCTATGTGCACACAGCGACTTCCTGATCTTCAGCTGTTTAATATAACAGCTACACATCTGCTGCCGTGTGTCACTGACTGTCTACCTTATAAAGCACTTGTCAATCAACGTTGCCACACCCCACAAAATGATAAAAATGTGCTATTCACCAAGACTTTAAACTAAACATATAGACCCTCTTCTTTGGTCTATATGACCCGCATTCTTTTTTTTTTTTGCAACCAGTGGAAGCTCCCCCTGTTGAACTTAAAAAAGAATGCAGGTTTAAGGCTCTTCCGCATTTGCTTAATTTTTGAGGGCTGGAAGCTGTGTTCATACTATATACATTTTATTTTTCAATAGACCCACATGAGGATGCATATGTAGTGCAGCATGATTCATATCCTGCAATTTTATTTACCTGTTATCTTACTGATGAACAACGTGATACCTTCTGAGAAATGCAACAACAGACATACTATACTGTGAAATTTTGGATTCCGGTTTTTAAAATTTGTTACTTAGTAATTGTGTATGTGAAACAAATAAACAAACAGTAGGAAAATGTATTTTATTGATTCCATGTTTTTTGAATAAATTTTAAGAATAAACTGAAAAAAATGCATTCTGGCAATAAAAAGTCAGTGTAAACATAAAATTTACAAGAACCTCACCGGGCGCCTTAAACCTCAACAGTATATATTAAAGTAATTCTGTAAACACATAAATTCATCTGCTATGAATTCTGTGTGACAGCTAATATCAGTTACATTCCCAAAGCACTATTCTGTTGAGACATTCAATTCAAAGAAAATTATTTTTTCTTTCCTTTACAGTCTCTTGACGGAAATTTCTCTTAATGACAGAAGAGAAATAGAAAAACTATTGGCCCTCCTTTTTTAAAATCTTTGTTTCACTTACACTGACACAAAGTTAAGATCAAGTTATAGCATTTGATCTGATTTTGCAGGAAGGTGAATTACACTGCAATTACAATGATAAACTTTGCTACAATTTGCTGTCTATCTACTGTTCATCTGCAAGCACAATAAAAATATATTAAATTCAAGTCAGATGAGATGAAAGTAATTTTTTTTCTGTCAGGCTTTCAAAGCACAGGGGCCTGCGGGTTATTACATACAAACATTTTCTTCCTTATAGTCCTTATATTGTGAGGCTAACTCACCAAACTATGAATAAACCACTAGAAAAATGCTTAACATGACAATTTCCTCACAGTGAAAGGCTGCTCCAATTATCCAATTTGTGTCCAGACCATAAATGTCTACTGCTATCATCTCCACTATGTTCTGGCTTTAATCCCTTTAACCGTGGGCTGGTTGTCACAGCCAGTCATGCGTTGCCCCCTTTGAGGTTGGAACACTGACTACAGAGAGTTACCCCATGTTTAATAATGGATTCAATCAAAAGATAAGGACCAGTACAGCGTCGCTTTTGACCTCTTCTTTGTGTTCAGTACAATCAGGGGAAAAATAGCGAACATTGACTCTGACTTGGCTTTCAGGTGTGTGTCTAAAATTTGGATTGAAATATGAATGAGACTCATTAATGATTTACCTTTTTCACCTTTGGAGTGTCATCCTGTATTACCGGGGTTTAACAAAGTGGTGGCAAAAGAACCTTTTGACAGCAATGGAGCAAAGTGCTCAATATGCAGAAGCTGATAGCCGTATGGCATTTTATCACCCTGAGGGAAGTTACTGTTAACGTCAGCACAATTAAACTCAATTAGTTTCTACAACTCCATTCTATGAAGGAATAATATTGATTCTACATTACCTTGAAGTTTCTTTTTATGTCAGAGAGAGCTTGTTTGTAGCGAATGAATGAGCTTGGATATTGAATTACCAGGCGTGTGCATTAGCTTTATCCGCTTGAGTAACGTCTTTATTAATGTATTTTCCACTTGAACAAATAATCCATGAGCCAACTAAATAGTACCATTCAACATGAGAAAACATCTTGAAAAGATAGAGAACAAACTTGGTGCACAGTAGGGGTGAGCTCGCGTCTATTTTAAGTAAAACATTTAGCAGACAAATGGAAGCCTGGGGGGTCGACAAAGTCAGTAAGTCTCTGTCCGTTCTGCTGTCGCTGCAAACGTGACAGGGAGACAACAGATGCCTGCCAATGTTCAACGGACACACTGTAAATTTATGTTCTCACGGAGTCCATGTTCCTAATGAATGTGCATACCAATGTGGAGATAAGTCTATCGCAAAACGGACACGTCAGTACCACACAGGATTACTTTCAATTGATGATTTTTTTTTTTTTTTTTAAATCGTGCTCATTTTATCTGGTAATCCCAGTAATCACTTTGTTGGGAAAGATAATTGCAAAATCGTTGATGTTAGCAGAGCAGTCCTGTTAGGAGAGCTACTGGCTTGTTTTGCCTAAATAAGACAGCTACCTTGCTGACAGCTATCAGTCAAGGCAAATGCAGCCGTGAAGGAACCTCATCATGCATTCATAATTAATGGAGCAGCGTGTTTTCAAGAGCTCTAATTGCCACTGGGATACTCATTCAATTAATCAAAATGAACTCCTCTGACCATAACGTGAGATTGATGAAATGGGATCTCCTTGGAGCCGGCACCTCGTACCTATTGGAAGAGCTGCATCTTGTGGGATTTCCTCGCTGAATTAAACATTCTGCCGAGGTGCTGACCATAAATCACTATGCAAACAAGCCAGCGGCAAGGCACAAGTGCTTCCAGAGGGGAGTGCAATTACCGATTGGACTTCCTCTGGTCTATTTAGACTAGATTTAGAGTTTCAGGCTTAAACCATGTGAAAAACTGAAAATCTTAGCTCAAGTTGGACAGAGTCTGGCTGCTACACTGCAGAGTCACATGACTAAGGATTAACAGACAGTGAAATTGAGAACTGATAGCAGATAAGCTGCTAGATAAGATCTCGCCGATGTGAGTTAATGAAGTCTGTGTGCAGACGGAGGGTATTACGGCTCAATACAACCACTGTGCGTTTGATTGAGCACCGAGCCTTTGATGGGGATCTTTAATTGTGCTGTCAGCGCTGTCCTGACCGCTGATACTTTTGCTGTTTTCATAGAGTGAATTTATGACATGATGTTTAGGCATGTTATGGTCCCTTATTGATTTATTTTTTTATGAAATGTAAAGGAATACAGAAGGCCGTTGCAGTTCATTACCTGGCAGGAGGGTGCCTCAAACATGTACAGCGTCTGAATCCGCTTTGGTTCAGACTCACTAGGTCGGGCCGAGATTTTACCAATCACTTCCGATCGGTAAGATCATTGGTCCGATGATCAATTTGTGACGGTCTACATCACCATGTACATACCCACAGGGAAGGACATGCTAATTTCTTATATGTGACAGCTTGTTACAGAAACTGGTAATTAGAAATTCCGAAGTGTTCCCCCTGCAGTAATGAGTGTCCAATGAGTTTCCAGCTATTACTCAGGGTGACTGGTTGTTCTCTCTCTGAAGAAAAATGAAACTGTGTTCACTTAATGAGATCCACATCATGATAACTTATCTGATGAGAACAGGGTGAGCTCAGTAAAGCGTCGCTTTGAATCTGCAGGGGAACAGAGAGCGTCAGGGCCGAGCCGAGGTGCGAGTCCAGATATTGCTCCATGTAAGCAGGGCCCTGTCTGAGCTGAACTGCTCTCTAGTGATTACTATAATGTCATATGTGCCCGCCGCTGTTTCATTGCTGCCGGGACTGTGGCAGTTATACAGCCGCTCCCTCGTGTCCGAGCAGCAAATACTGCTGACGAGAGGAGCCAGAATGTAGAGTGCATCTCCATTATTAACGCGCAGTCCCAACGGATGTAATGACATTCTGGACAATTGGTTTCCCGCAGAATGTGCTTACATTTTTGTTTACATTTTGACATTACAAAACTCCTCAAAAATTTATGACAGAAATATATACAGAAAAAAGTTTGATTCAGATTTGGATCTTGTCCGTTACCAACACCTCAAAAATATTTGGATTTTTGATGAACTCTTGCATACAGCTTCCTTATCCTCAAGGTTCAAGTTATCTTATTTTGGTGGCGATCCGATCAGGGCCCAGATTTGTATTAATTGGATTTTGGCCAACGTTGGTGTACAGACTTTTATTATCTTGAGAGGTTCACATTATTTTTGTGGTGATCCAGATCAGGATCAGAATTTTGGATCCTGATCAATTTTTTTGAGTGGACACAATTTAAAGCACGTTTTGACGCTTCAGCAGATTAAAAGGCTTCAGTGACTTGTTTTCGGTCAAGGTTCTGATCCTGATATCAATAGTCCTGGAAGTTATATGGATCCAGATACCAGACTGGTGAATATTGTAAACATCTGTGGCGTGTTGAAAGTGTGCGCTCTACCGACAGCCCTTCCCGTTAAGTTTGCAATTATATAGGAGCAGAATTTTCCTACAACCAAGTAGGTATATGGATTATTATTTACATTGGACATCTTTGATATTGTTACCTGCCTAGCATTGAATCACAAAGTATGTCAATAATGTCTGTGTCCATAACTAACTGGATTGTGACTGTAGCTACAATCTGCATCACCTCTAATAACTAATTTTCCTCATGCTCCTGTCTCTTTCACGTCACCCAGTACCTCTGTCTCACCTCAGGGGCTGTCACGGTAACCACAAAAATGAATCACATTTTTAACTAGCCAACTGCAGAGGATGACAAACAACCACCACAACCTAAGGAATGTGCTCCGACCTCACATTCACGCAAAAATAATGGCAACTGTACTGGTTGCTAACTCTGCCTGAGCTAATAGAACAAGGGTTACAATACATAACCTTGTATTGGAACAAAGAAACAACAAATTTGAGGTTTCACCTAGCAAACTACCAAAAGATCTTGTGCTGTGCCAAAGTTGGTGCATACTCTCACACTTGGCTCCAGCGAGCTCCAGATCCTGCAGCACATACTCATACTGGTAACCTACAAAAGTTTTCTTAATGGTCTAACCACAGTAATATTCCATACCGCGGTATTGAGCTACACTGGACCACTGCAATGGAAATTTCCTCACAATGACGACCCTACCTCACCTCTTTCCTTCTGAGCCCCCCTCTCACCAAATCTCCCATAAATCCCTAAAGGGGGTACGCCTCAATTTGAAAACCCTAATAGTCTATAAGAATAAAAGGATTAAAAGGAGAGCACAACAATTTAAACAAAGGGGGGCAGCAGTGTAATGGAGCAGACTGTAGTGCACTGTAATTTTTTGAAATCTGATCAGCAGACTCACTGTGAGTTTATCAGAGGTTATGTGACTATATCATAAAGCTCTAAACTGCTGAAACTCTATTAAATTTGCTCTCTTGCTCCCACAGACGCTTTATGCTTCAGCCTTAATTGAGTTTTACCAATAAGCACTTTATTGCTAAAATGCTTTACTTTCTGTTTATACTTTGAAGTTAACTATTGAAACTTATGTTCATTTTATAAAAGACGATTGTACATTCTAAATATATGTATATATATATTTTCTGCTTTGAAAAAAAACCTTTTCTGAAAGTATGAGGGGTCTGAAAAAAAAACACATGGGATCATGGGAGTCTTGTCTGTTTAACAAGCGCTGTCAAATGTGCGGCGAATAACAATATAAGGCTGCGCTCAGTCATGTTTGCCGATTCCTTCCTTCCTGTCACTTCATCTGACATGGCCATACAAACCAACAAACAAATGAGACACATGAGACACCTTCAGTTATGTCATAGATTTCTCGAGGATTGAACATTCTTGAAAATATTTGTGATAACGTTAGCTCTTTTAAAATATAAAATAAAGATGTAGCTATTATTGAATGCTGGATAACATAAATTTTAAAAAAAAAAGTGTCATTGCCCAAGACATTACACCTTTCATCCTTTCTTTACTTTATAATTTCATGTCCGAGCTGCCTTATAGTTTGACATTTACTGGACTTGAAAAGCAAGTTTTGACCATTATAAAGTCATGTCAGTTCTTTAAATAAAACAGCTGTTTTTATAGTGGGCATTATGTAGGACCGTACACATTTTCTCAGCTCTGTTGAAAAAATGATTTTTGCATATTTCAGGAGTTTATGTTTTCATCCCTTTCTGATGGTTGGTTGGGTTGCAGGATTATGCAAAAACCACTGGATAGATTTCACCATAACTTGGCACGAGGATGGGGAATGGGTTCTGGAAGAACCCCTTCATTTGTGGTGTGGAATCGAATAAAGGGAGGGATCCTGGAATTTTAATTAAAATGACCTATTGGGCTTTTTCGAGGGCATTTGCTCTACTGGCTGCCATCAGAACCTCAGTCCTTTTTTGCCAAAGTCAATGAATCAGACAGACGTAATTCCACAAGTGGAAGGTAGAATGGGGCTTTAATTTCCTGTCCCAGCACTATCACATTTAAGAAAAACAACACAGCACAGCTCCAGTATAATCAGACTCTACCTCTCCCTCGGCCTTAGGGAGAAAGCACAGAAGAAATAAACCCACTAAGCATGAAGGTAAAAGGCTGCTTGTGTGTGTGTGTGTTATTTCATATGTGCGAGAGAGAGAGAATGAGATGGAGACGGCAATCATCTATCTACAGGACATCCTTCTTGGTCACACGCTGAACACAGCGTCTGATTGCTCTCTGGGTAGTTGAGCCGATACTTCTGCTGATGTTCTAGCATGGCTCCCCTACAAGGTCAATAAAAGTAATGCCGCACAGGAGGAGGAATGGCTGTGAATTATTTAGTGGGGGAAAATTTGAAATTTTCTAGATTCTGCAGCAGTGGCCGGGGGGAGGGAAAAAAAATAACGAACTAAATAAAAAACAACTCTTCCTCCCACGTTCAGATCTCATTACCCAGTCACGCCTTATTTTCCATTGGTGACCTGGTGGAACACACAGCTCGGGGGGGGGGGGGGTTATCTCCTCTGGCGTGGGATGGGTTTAATCTCCTAAATGGCTAGGCAGCATTTTCAGAAATATGAGCGAGAAAAAATAAACACACAGGATTAAAGGCAGCACACAAGGCTGCTGCTTATCCTAATTGTGGCACTATAGACCGACAGAGGCAGCAGCAGTAAATTGGTGACTGCATGCAATGAGGCTGGAGCGCTTCATCTCGAAACTCCTGACTGTAAATCTTTTCCTGGTTACCACGGTGCTCAGGCAGATTAATGACGGAATCAGCATCCAGTGAATCAAAGTGCATTTTGAAACAGGTGATCAGTCACAGGTGGAGGTGTGTAGCCTGATTAGAAGCAAAGACATCAAGAGGTCGGGGGTTGTTTTGCAGGGGAAATTAGATGTAAAAATGCCAAGAAAAACAATTTGTATTGTGATGATCAGTTAAACAAATAAAAAAGGTTTCCATCTGCCTGATGGTAAACACCTCAGCTGAGTGTACCAGCAGACGCAGCTGCATGTGGGAAACAATAAGTCATCCTACCTTTGCCTCTGATGGCCGCTCTCGGGAGGACGGAGCTGTTCGTGCAGGTGATATTATAGTCGCTAACTTCCATGCTGAGGTTCCCCAGCTCCGCACAGCCCGCCAACACCTCCAGCACGCTCATATTCAGCGGCAGCAGAGCCATCCCCGGTGACAGTGCGCCGGCCTCTCTTCTGACAACTGCACGCGCTGTTTCAAAACTGGGCGATCAACTTGCCGCGGTCGCCTTTTTCTTCATAACAGCCTGCGAAGAGGCGGTTTGGAAACTTGTAAATAAAAATAAAAGCCCAAAGCTTGGTTCGGCGTCTTTAAGAATCGTGAAAGATACTGGAATATCCGGAGTGTGACAGGTTTATTAGCGTAAAGTCGTGCGGGGAAGTCCTGTGCGTCGCAGTGCGCACAGCAGCGGACTCCAGTCCGACAGTGAAGGAATGAAGCTGCGCTGCTACGGCAACTGAGCCCCTCTCTCTGTTTGTCTCTCTCTCTCTGTCTCTCCCACTGCCTGTCTGCTTCTCTCTTTCTGTCTCTCTCTCTCTCTCTCTCTCTCTCTCTGTCTGTCTGTCTCTCTGTTTCTCTCTCTCTCTCTCTCTCTCTCTCTCTCTCTCTCTCTCTCTCTCTCTCTCTCTTCAAACAAACACACACTCTCCATCTTTCCCAATTCAGCTCATGACTGTCACTGTAACAAGCAGTATGCAGGCTTCAGAAAACAAATGGGGCGACACCAAGGTCTCTTCTCTGATTTGAGATGATGTGTTTGTTTGTGTTTGTTTTTTTTTGTTTCATACACCCCCTCATCTCATCAAAGGTGAATCTAGAGTTTGCTGAGGTCCTCCTGGGTGGCCCTTCCAAGCTGCGTTCATCACTATTCTGTTATTAACAATCTGACACCACAAAAGACTGTAAAAAAAATAACATTTTTTTCCTAAAGTTCACATTAGTACTTTTTATATAAATGTAATGAACATTAAAAACATTGCATTTTCAAAATGTGAATATGAACAATCGAAACCAGAGTAATAAACAGTTGCATCACGTAGGGCAATGCTTATGGTGAGTCCCGTTTACATTGGACGTTGGATGTCGGATGTCACATCCGAGCTGACTGTGTTTCGGTTATGAGTCGGTAACAGGTTGGAAAAGCGGCTACTGTTGTTAACATTGTTTGCTAAAGCCATATAACAGGAGCCCCGATAGATTATGCACATTGCTGTCAATATGATTGATTTAATGACATCAAAACAAGACAAAGGTGCTAACAAACACTATATCAACTTTACCTATCTTGATGCATGGATCAGCTATCTTGAATTTATTGTGTGTTGCAGAGAGTCGCAGTTTGACTTCGGGGGGGGCGTTCCTGATTGCATATCTTAATGGCATCTCCAACATTTCGACCTCAGAGGTCAAACTGAACACACCATTTGCAGTGTGAGTGGTGTCAGCTGGGGTTCCCTTAGCGAGGTCTCCTGTTACTATAAAATTTGTACATATTGCCCCTGCTGTGGTTTAAAGTTTTTCAGCCCTTTGGGGCTTTCCATGTTGGGCATCCCAATATCTTTTCACAAATTTATTAGAATTTTAAAAGAAACTTTGATTTTTGTGAAAAATAATTGTAAGTTATGGTCCGTTTTAGCTGAACTTACTCGGTAAAATGGTCCACATACGGTACACGCACATTGGTACTTAAAAATTCAGCGTGCAAAACAAGTTTCACATGTCTGGATATGTGTCCAAGAATAAATTTTAACATTTTTCTTTAAATGCGTTGCAGAGAGTATGGCAGGAGAAAAAGAGAAAAAGGATGGAAGATTCCAGTACAATCATTGGAATAAAGAGCATAATGAAAGTGCAATTAATGGCAAGAGCAGCAGGAAAGTGGTTTGGACACGATTAAGAAGCGTTCCATCACATCTTTGAAATTGTGACGAGTCCGGGCTGAAAGACTAGTTGTGCTCCACACATGTGACTGGGGAGGGGGGTAAGCTCCTCACACAGACAACTGAGGACGAAAGGAGACCCATTTTCAGTGCAGCTGGAACAATTGGTCACATAATGGTCATCGTTAAAGGGAACTTAATGTCAGACTGGCTTCTCTGGTTGCCCACAAAAAGTTTCCATTGGGGTGTCTGACAGTGGCTGGATAAACAGTGATCTGTTCCTAGAGTGAGGTCAGATGTTCACTGAGCAGCTGCCAAGAGAAAACCTGAGGTTGCATGGCAACAGTAGCCTATTCTAACTCTCAAAATTTCAAAGCATTTTAATTTTCTCCTTCTTTTAAACAAAAAAAATTTAAGAGCCCTGTACCAATATATTAAACTATTATTAATAATTAGTTAATTATATATTAACTATTATTAGACCTCATGCATACGTTTTTAAGTCCTATGCATTTTTTACCATTAAATGGCCAATTTTAGTGGTCCTGGATTCATAATGTGACATTGTTTGATAATGATACGATAAAAAGAAAGCATTTTGTATCTGATCGAGAACGAGCTGGTTTTTAAACAGTTTAGTTTAGTTGCTCCCAACAAAGTTTTGGCCCCCATAGATCACAGTGTATTGCTGAAGCATTGTGAGATGAATAATAGTGTAGAATAGAAGAAAGAACAATGTTCTGAGTTCTGTCAGGTGCTTTCCAATGTCCCCAAGCAGCTCCACTGTTCTTCTCAATAGCTATTGTGGGTGGGCTATTGTTACACCACCATTGGTTGCATTGATTTTGCTTATTTTAAATAAGTTTCACTTGTCACCTAAAGCCAACTTATTTTGATTATGTTTAGGCGCAAAAACAATGTCGGGACTTTTGAGCTTCCGAAGTTTTTCTCAGTCCAACTGATTTTTTACATTGCTTCTAAATTAAATCCTTGCGCATCCTGACATGATACGTCCTTAAAATCTTTCAGAAAACTATTGGACTAGAGTAACTCAAATTTATAGCATTGAGATATCAGTGTCTAATCCCGAGGGCCTCCCAAAACCCCATTTGAAGGTTTCCTTCTTATTCTTCTCCATTGATGAATTCATTGATTTATGTTTCTGAGTTTTTTTTCCAAAGTGTGAGTGGGATGTAACTGTAAACTGTAAACCGCTTATGATTCTAAGTAATCACTTGCGAAAAACTAACATCTGTATGTTGGTGGCACATTAGTTGCCCTTAATGAGTCATTATAGCACAATAGAGGAATCTGAGACTGGACCAGAGAGACTCGTGGCTGCTAATATGTGAGTGTTTATTCCTAAAAGTGTAAAAAAAAAACCACTGTTTATTAAGATTCCCCAAAGCAAAACTCTGCCCTGCTAGAAAAGCCCAATTGCCCTTTAAGTTCTCATAGGTCTTCCTCCGACAATCACATTGTTTAAGGCCCTCTTTCATTGAATTGTGTTAATGTCCCATTTGGGCCGATCAATAACAGAACAATGTCTGTCTCTCAGCAAGCTGCTGCAGTGAAAAAAGCCTCCGGGTCTTTGCAGGATGTCAGCCGGGACCATCAGCAGGACAAAGAGCCTCAATTCTGCGGCAGCTACAGGTGGGTGCCAGATACCTTGTCCCAAATTGACGATGATTTAATGCAGCCATGGTTACAGTTCCTGTTATTTCTTTTGGCACAGGAGCAGATAGTGCACATTCCTGATGAAATGCCTTTTTGTGAACACCAGAAGCTTGCTCACTCTGTTTCAATTGATACCTTTTGAGAAGGTGAGAAGTTCTGGGAGTCTTGATGTGCAGCTCAATGGATTTGTTTGTGGGGAAAAAGCTCTGAGTGCCTTTGGATTTGCTTCATCTTCTACCACTTGAGAATTGATGCCTAGGCTTTGAAAAAGTGTCTGCAGGCTATTAGAGATGAGATGTTCTCATGTGGAGGAGGAGGGCTTCACTATTTCTCTTTGTGACTTGTTGCTGTTAGTAAGCATTGTTACGGTTTTTATGCCGCTGTTGTGTGGGAGGTGTGTGTGTTCCACCTTGGCTAACATGTGCTAGAGTTTCTCCCACATTTGTTCTTAAGATGAATGCTTTTAAAGGAATGCCAAAAGTCTTTCCTTTTTGCATTGTGCAGTGTTTGGCAGCTGCTCCATATTGATTTTGGCTGTAACAAGGTCTTGGCACAGGTCATAACTGGTATGTCTGATGGGATGGTGAGCTTTTTGACTTTTAATACTCCAGAGTGTCAAAGCATCTAGCTTCATGGGAGGCATTTGGTTGTTATTTCACTTGATTAGAACTTAAATTCCAGGCTTAAACTCCAATCAGTGGCCGCAGGAGTGAAGCACAGAAGCAACACTTCGTTAAAGTCAATGTCAGTCTGTCCATTTTAAAAAAAAATGACATGTGCCATTCAGCGCTAATTAACGTACACCAATCTTACCCAAAGCTGGAAACAGGAGAAATGGCCTTTAACGTTTCAAAGTTATTGGTTGCCGCATTATGATGGGGAAATGGTGCATCATTACGCTGTGCAAATTGCTTCAGGGTGAGATATTAACATGAATGAACTCTATGAATAAAATGAGTGTAATTGTCCTCGGCGGTGACGCATTGTCTCATAATGTCGACCGACAGACACGGCCTGAAAAAAATGATGGGTTTCATTCTCACTGCTAATAGCTTCATGCAATGAAACCATGTCATACGCCTATAAAAGGCATTCACTGCAGTAATAACAATAATTCTGTGTGCCCTGCTGGCTGTGAAGGCACTGCATTTTCCAAACTTGGGCCATAACAATTCATAATTAGTATTTAGATACTGACTAGTGCCTTTACAGAACAGGGAGAGATCTCAAAGGCAATTCCTAACATAGAATAACCCGCATACATTTTTATTAAATGTCTTTGATATTACCAAGAACTAGCTAGCATGTAATTTATGTGTTTTATATTATAAGATACATAAAATTTTACTTAAAACAAGACTAAAATGATTATTTGATTATCAAAATAAAGAAAATTAATTGATTAGTCATTGGAGCTCTATATGAATAATTAATAGGTTAACTCAACTTGTTTTTTCCACTTTCCACACAAAGACACTAAACCTTTTTATAATTTAAACAATGAGTTGAATTGTTTATTGTGTATCTACAATAGAAATTCAGTTAAAATGAATTAATGTGGTTCTTTTGGATTGAAATTCTTCTAAAATCCCCAAAACTTTTGATGAGAGTGAAACAATAAAGGGAGTTGATTGGAGGTCATTTATAGTAATTATATTTAAATATGTCCTATTTTGCGTACGTTTTCTGTAAATAGTGAATTTATAAGTGTCTTTCTTACGTGTCAGTATCCCTGGCACGGGGACATTAAGGAAGCCTCGTAATAGACAATGTAAAATTTGAAATCTAAATTTCTGAGCACTCGATTGCACACACACACAGAGGAAACAACAACTTCCTGTTGCCTTTAGGTGTGTCTATTTGGAGGTATTTATCATGAAAATGTTTGATTATATCCTCCTAGGTTAAGCTTCCTTTGTTGCCCAAGGCTTCTAAACCTGTTAAGCAATTAGCTGATGGACTGAAAGCAACGCTAAACACCCAGTCTGGATCCGTCCAAAAAAACTGCCTGGCAGCACACTCCAAACACAGTAATGACATATATTCTATTTTCAAAATACATTTATTTGGTTTCCTGCCAAGACATTAAGGAAATTACAGATATCCCTCCAGTACGTGTCTATTCAGTAGGGCTACCTCGCAGCATGAAGACTGGAAACAGTGAAACAGCTACGCTGGTGCAGTTGCTAAGGTACAAATTATCAAACTTTAAGCCCCTCTAAAGCTCATCGATTTACATGCACATATTTGTTTAACCCCCAATTAATCATCTTTACATCTGTTGGCAAGTTATTTTATTTACTATGAACTGAGTTAAGCTCACTTTCTGACACCAAGGTAAGGTAACCATCCCCATTCTCTTTAGCTTGGGTTTAGCAAACATGAGTGAAATTAACCTTCGAATCAACAAAATTAGAATAACCCTCACACTATCTAATCTTCCTTGACTTATGTTTTTATCAAAATTAACCTTTTCCAAGTCAAATATGTGACAGAGACTTCAAGCTAATAATTATTGACCTGCTGAATTTAGCTTGTGCCTATTTTTTATGGGTGGGACAATACACTCTGTCCAAGTTTCGATACAAAACACAATACATAGGAGCTGATATGTATTATGATACATTAACATATCAAAAATTCTTACTGATTAATTCTTTGAATGGTAGTATATTGAATGGTACTGATGTTTTACCATTGCACAAAGATAAGATTGTGACTATAATTCCACTTTTGGGAGGTTTCTTGTTACTTCCAGCACTTATTTTCAATCATTTATGCAGTTCTTGTGAAATAAGTCCTCATGTCTATATCGAACTAGATGATATTAACGGTATCAGAGTATCAATATACACATCTTCAAATACGATATGATTCGATTGAGGCTTCACGATTCAAAATATATTTTCAAAACCTAATATTGAAATAACAGCAAACCAACCTCAAAAACGCCACATCATGTGGCCTGCAGCACTCAGTATTCTCAGAGTCATTAACTTCCTCCCAGAACGGGAAATGAAACACTAAATAAATGTGACACGTTGCACAGGTAATGAATCCGTGAGGCTAAAACAATGACAAACACCTACTCACATGCCAGTGTAGCACCAGCAGACCCTTAACTTAAAGCCCAGCAACCCTTAACAAACCCTAATGCTTCTCCCAGGAATGCATGTGTACCACAACCCTCATCTTTCAACACACGTACACTCCCAAGTTAGCTAAAAAGATCATGTTTGAGTACGTAATGTGCAAGCAAAGAATTAAATAAGGGTTCGATAATAATCCCTTATGTAATTCATGCATGTCCCCTAAACCAAAGAGAACTTGTGTCTGAGTGCATCATAGCGGCTTCTGTCCTCCAAAAGCATTAGCACTGACACCCATCAATCGTAAAGAAACTGCACATGCTGTTTGCACAGACACCTGCACGCACATCCTGATACCTTTTGCACACAGCTGAGCCAAGTCTTGTCTATATATCTTATGAGCAGCTCATGGATAGACATGATTCCATGTCAGCAGAGGAGCAGGGAACAAATACTCGTGTATGCTGAGGTGCACTTAAAATGCACGCATTATACTGCCAAGGGGTAACGGTGCAGCAGCCAGAGAGAGAGGGCAGTGGAGAAAGGCTGCACTCCTGTAGTAATTCATCTCAATGGGCTAAAACTTAGAACAAAACACAGAGTGTGCATATTGAGGCCTGCCAAGAATAGTGGGTTGTAAATTCTCAGTTCACAACACAATAACACCGACACACATTTTATGGTGATGATTCACTTTCATTAACAGGCTTTTATTATAAAAACAACATTGTATTATGTTTCTTTACTTAGTGTACCTCTGAAGGTTTGGTTTGATCTAAAGGCATAATTTTACTGTCACCTACTGGTCAGATGTTGCATGAAAGGTTCACACAATCCACCCTGACTGTCTGCAGGACAAGTTTCATAACATGTTACCAGGTATGAAGGTTGCAGTGCAGTAATGGAAAGACAAGAGGAAAGAAAGGGGTGAAAGAAATGCAGGTTTGATACAGATGAGGATAAAACGTACTTGCAATGATGTACAATCACATTGAAATTTCCCTTGTATAACCACAGTTACTCTTCATATTAGGTTATTATAATAACACTGATTCAAATTCAGAGATGAATTGATAAAGTTACTCTTTAAAGATTTTGGAAAAAAAGGGCTTTGGAACCGAGACTGCAATTTTAATATCCTGCAGTACCCCACAGGAAAATGTTCAACTCTACCATTGATCTTACCACCCAAATATGATTTTACTTCAGCTGTTGAGAGCCAGGGTTGCTCATAAGCCAGGGGAAAGAGGGGAAAGCTATCTGGGGCCCAGAATTTTTTAGTTTCCCAGCAGACTGTTCTATTGTAACAACATGATTAGTGTAGACTTCACTTGTAGCTGTGTGGAGTCTTTCCTCTGCAGGAAATGGTCTTTTCCCTGCGTATAATCGTGCCAAAAAACTGGTGATCATGGCGATAGTTTTATTTCGAACATGAAAAAATATACACACACACACATATATATATACTCATTCAAATGCAATTCTATTCATGTGTTCACAAAGGAGTAGGAAGAAGAATTAACATATTTAATCCTACCTCTTTTCCTATATTCAATAAATAAGTTTTAATATAATAACTTCCTTATGTAAACATAATCCATGACCTTTATATACACCCATAGTGTATTTATATACCTCAGTCAAAGGTATATACATATTTCCCTATAATGATCCAATAATTCTATTTATTATTATACATGTTTAATAGAATTCTATTCTATATATACAAATAATGCATGCAGTATCTATGCATGCACATAATCTGTTGAATTGTAATCTTATCCCTGTATACTTATAGTATTTAATTTTTGACTGTTTTTGTCATCTAGAGCTTTAGTGGTGAAGAGAGAGCTGAGTCAGAAGGCAAAGTTTTCAATTTACACGTCAATCTACGTCCCAACTCTCACCTATGGTCATGAGCTCTGGGTAGTGACCGAAATACAAGCGGCGGAAATGAGTTTCCTTCGCAGGGTGGCTGGGCTCAGCCTTAGAGATAGGGTGAGGAGCTTGGACATCCGGGAGAGGCTCTGAGTAGAGCCGCTGCTCCTCCATGTTGAGAGGAACCAGTTGAGGTGGTTCGGGCATCTGGTCAGGATGCTTCCTGGACGTCTCCCGGGGGAGGTGTTTCGTGCATGCCCATCCGGGAGGCGACCGCGGGGCAGACCAAGGACACGCTGGAGAGATTATATCGCTCGGCTGGTTTGGGAACGTCTTGGTGTCCCCCCAGAGGAGTTGGTGGAAGTGTCCGGGGAGAGGAGCGTCTGGATCTCCCTGCTGAAACTGTGGCCCACCGCGACCCGGACCCAGATAAGCAGCAGAAAACTAAACGAAAGAACTCTAACCATCCAGCTATTACCTGGATTAAACAATTGTTTATGTTTTTTTTTTTTTTTCCTGGGTAAAATCTCTCAGGGACACAAGAAACAAAACATGTTTTAAACCCGGCGACAGGACCAACCCAGCACCAAAACACTGGACCTGAAGACCACAATAAGCGCTCTTCAGCGGGACGACTCTGGTTACACGGCACTCCAGGAATACCATTAGCTTCTTCTGAAAATGGAAAACTTGATTCGATTTGGCCTTCAGCATCACGCAGTCCACCTGAGCACAGACCACTTTAACTTTAACTCCCCTTCAGACGCACTGGTGAGTGAACCTGTTTTTGCCCCCTTCCTGTTATTAGACTATGTTGTGACACCAAATAACTCATATCACAGCTGCTGATATGGTACATCAAAGTTTATTAACTGATTGGGATTGTACAATCTGTTTTACAACAGACTTAGTTACCGTAGTGGGACAATCTATAATAAATAATGATTACCTAGATAAAACTGGAATGTGATTAAGCAGCTTTTTTTTTTTTTTTTTTTTTTTTTTAAAGGACTAGTGTAAAATGTAGCTAATCTTGAAATGTTAATTGAATATCACAAACAAAGAAATGAAGTGTGTTGCAAAAATTGAGAAATCGATTTGATGGTGATGTTGAATAAAAGGTTATATTATAAAATTATATTAGAAATG
>KV751358.1:720353-736432 GCA_001698575.1 Mola mola | reverse complement strand
AAGGACACCAATTAATTTAAGAGCAGACATTTATTTACAGGGATCTGGCTGCCGACAGTCGTAAGGTCAAACTGAATTAGACTGGACCAAGGAAAACTTTGCAGCAAAGATTTCCAAGATCTCATCAGCTGCAGAGCAGCCACGAATTTCACCTTACAGCGTCTCATCATGTTTATATGGTGTTTGTGATGAGTCACTCCGATCCTGAGGTTATTACCAGACAGGGCCTTATCAAACCAGCAGGCTCTCATCAGCTGTGATGAACGCTGTCGGCACGGCAGCTCACTCCCGCGCTAATAGACGCACTGAGGCCAAGCCCGGGCGAAAAGGCTTCGACAGAGCAGCTGCAATTAAAACTAAGAGGAGAGATGCAAAAGGTCACGCTGGAAAGGCGGTGGAGGAGTGATAGATAACAGGGCTCAACAAAGATAGCGACGCATCGGAGAAGTTGACTCAAGCTTATTTTTTGGATATGTTGTCATTAATACGTGAAGCACATGCTGCTGACAAATAAAGAGAATGTGGCAATACATGACGTCAAATATAAATGATTCTTCTTTTTACACATTTTTAAAAAAAATAGACATTCACACAATATTCTACATAAGTTATAAAGTAAAGCCTGGTTGTTACTGCATGTTACTGCTCCAATAAAGATAAAGTAGCCTAAAGGTTAGAAAGTATTAGATTAATCATTGGCCAACAGGAAGAACTTACTGTTAGTGAGGCAAAGGTGTATCTTTATCTTAGGGATGACCCCTATAAAGGCACCTCAAAGTCAGCTCATTTGACAGCTACAAATCAGGAGCCGACATTAACAAGGTTTGATCATGCTCAACTTGGGACGATGCCTGGTGCTGCTGCTGTTGGCCGTCGGCGTAGCCACAGTAGAAAGGTGAGTTTTATTCTTAAAATCACATTAAACTTTACTACTGCACCTCTTTAACTCAGACAGGTGGAGTATTTAATGGGGCCTGTTTTCGATTTTCTCCAGTGAGTGGTGAATTCTTATCACTAAGAGCTTTTATCGCCTTTACAGTTTTGATCTTTGAAGGTGCCCTGAAAAACAAGCTATTTGTTTTAATTTAGAAATAATATAGATACTAAGTTGTTCTTTGTTGAAACAACTAATTTGTTTGTGTGTTTTGTTTTTCGTTTTTTTTTTTTTTTTGATAAAAAGAAAGTTGTTTAAAGTTTTCAAGTCAAAATACTATCGGAAATAATACTTTAGTCATATCTTTATTAGCTAATTCTACTATGAAAATGGGAAATAATAAACAGGTTTGCAATTTCAATTCATTGATCTAATAGACTTAGTTAAGACTAACAATTTTATATTTTAATTGGAAATAAAAAAGGAGTTATAAAAAGAACTTACAAATGAAATATTTTTCCATAGATGTATAGTTTATATTACAAAGGAATTTACAAATCTCTTTTCAAAACAGCTCAGTACAGCATTAATTTGTAGAGAAATATGTTAGATTTCAAACATGTTTATTAATTCTCATGATTGTAAAATTAGCTGTTAATTAAAAAAAACTTTTATTATTATTTCCATGACGCTTGTGGTCCTCCGTAGTATTTTCCAGCGTTTTAATAAAGTTAGTAGCAGCTTTAAATGCAATCTAGTAACTCTACAATCTCTTAATCCTCAACCTCTGTATGAATAACGTGTATGTCATTGTGAATTTATATGATCTCTTAGACGGATATATCGTTTCGTTTCGTTTTCTGCCGCTTATCCGGGTCCGGGTCGCGGGGGTAACAGCCTGAGCAGGGACATCCAGACGCTCCTCTCCCCAGCCACTTCCACCAACTCCTCCGGGGGGACACCAAGAGCAACTCCCCTCCCACACCGAAGACCGTGTGGACGGGGTTCCGCTTTCCCCTCCTGAGTCGCCGAACAGTTTGCCAGAATTTCTTCGGCGCCGACTGGAAGTCTTGTTCCATGGCCTCACCAAACTCCTCCCACACCCGGGTTTTTGCCTCAGTGACCACCCGAGCCGCAGATCGCTTGGCCTGCCGGTAGCTGTCTGCTGCCTCGGGAGTCCCACAGGCCAACCATGACCTGTAAGTCTCCTTCTTCAGCTTGACGGCCCCTTTCACCTCTGGTGTCCACCAGCGGGTCCTGGGATTACCGCCACGACTAGCACCAGCGACCTTGCTACCACAGCTTCGAGCAGCCGCCTCGACAATGGCAGCGCGGAACATGGCCCACTCAGACTCCATGCTCCCCACTACCTCCGGGATGTGGTTGAAGCTCCTCCGGAGGTGGGAGTTGAAGACCATTTTCACAGGGTCCTCAGCCAGACGTTCCCAGCAGACCCTCACTATTCGCTTGGGCCTACCTGGTCTGTCCGGCTTCTTCCCCCGCCACCTGATCCAACTCACCACCAGGTGGTGATCAGTTGACAGCTCTGCTCCTCTCTTTACCCGAGTGTCCAGCACATACGGTCGCAGATCAGATGATACGACTACAAAGTCAATCATTGACTGTCGACCTAGGGTGTCCTGGTGCCAAGTGCACTTATGGACACTCTTATGGCTGAACATGGTGTTAGTTATGGACAAACTGTGACTAGCACAGAAATCCAATAACTGAACACCACTCGGGTTCAGATCGGGCAGTCCGTTCCTCCCAATCACACCCCTCCAGGTCTCGCTGTCATTGCCCACATGAGCGTTGAAGTCTCCCAGTAGGACGATGGAGTCCCCAGTAGGGGCACTCTCCAGTACCTTTTCCAAGGACTCCAAAAAGGGTGGGTACTCTGAACTGCTATTTGGCGCATAGGCACAAACCACAGTCAGGTCCCGTTCCCCAACCCGAAGGCGCAGGGAAGCAACCCTTTCGTCCACGGGGGTAAACTCCAACACATTGGCTGAGAGCCGGGGAGCTATTAATAAGCCCCCGCCTGCTCTCCGCCTCTCACCTGGGACAACTCCAGCATAGAACAGAGTCCAACCCCTCTCAAGAAGACTGGTTCCAGAACCTGAACTGTGCGTTGAGGTTAGGCCGACTATATCTAGCCGGTATCTCTCAACCTCACGCACAAGCTCAGGTTCCTTCCCCATCAGAGAGGTAACATTCCATGTTCCGATAGCCAGCTTCAGCAACCGGGGATCGGACCGCCAAGGCCCCTGCCTTTGACTGCCACCCGATCCACATAGCACCGGGCCTCTATGGTTCCTCCTGTGGGTGGTGGGCCCACATGAGGACGGACCCATGTTTCCTTTTCGGGCTGAGCCCGACCGGACCCCATGGAAAAAGGCCCGGCCGCCAGGCGCTCGCCTACGGACCCCTTCCCCAGGCCTGGCTCCAGGGCGGGGTCCCGGTATCCCTCCGGGCAGGGTACACAAGTCCTTGTTATTATTCACCATTATAGAAGTCTTCGAACCGCACTTTGTCTGGCCCCTCACCTAAGACCAATTTGCCTTGGGTGACCCTACCAGGGGCAAACAGCCCCCGACAACATAGCTCCTAGGATCATTAGGGCACCCAAACCCCTCCACCACGGTAAGGTGGCGGTTCCAGGAGGGGACGGATATATCGGTTTAGCTGATATTAGCCTATCACAGATATATCGACATTGTCTTATATTTTTTATATCTATATTAATAAATACTCAAATCGGTAAGGCTTTAATCGTGGTTGAACCTGCTGCTGTATTACTTGTATTGTGAAGTGGCTCTATTTAATTTAAGTTACATGATTAGAATTTGTCTTAATATTGATTTCATACTTGAACCCTGTCTGAAAGTTTCTCATGTATCTTGTGTATGCCAGAGTGAATTATGACTACTACAAGTACCACCCCATGCCAGAGGTAAGAAAGGCCCAACCTCTGGCCTTGCAAATATCTCTAAACTCACACACCCAAAAAGATATACAAAAATACTGCGGTGTAATAATAATTTGATGATTGTACAGATCAGCGACTGGATGACTCAGATTGCAAAGGCTAATCCTGATCTGGTGACCATAGTGGAATACGGCAAGACCTACGAGAAGAGAACGATCAGCTTACTCAAGGTAACATTTTCAGACTCTCAAAATCGGCAAACAAGGGAAGGATACAGGATTTATTGGGTGTTTGTTTAAAATAATGCGCCAAATTGTTTGTTTTCCTAGATTGGTTTGAACGGTGAAGTGAGAAAGAAAGCCATCTGGGTGGACTGTGGTATACACGCCAGGGAATGGATTGCCCCGGCCTTCTGCCAATACTTTGTCAGAGGGGTAAAAGAGGACTTTCATTTCAAATGTGCCTCCTTCTCACGGAACCAAAATGATCTAATCCATATTTTAAATTTAAAAAAAAAAAAAAAAAAAAAAAAAAAAAGTAAGTTTACATCACACAAATACTCCAACAAATCAATCTGACCTCGATGGTTTTGGTCGCCCCCTTCAAATCAGATCCTGCAAGCTTACGAAACAGACCCCAAAATGGAGGAGATGATGAAGAACATGGACTTCTACGTCACTCCTGTGCTCAACGTGGACGGCTACATCTTCTCCTGGACAAACAACACAGTCAGTACTCCAGTTTGATGGAAATTTATCAAATTACCTTTCAAGGGTTCTTGAATCTGAAGCCACAGGTGGGAAAGGTACAAAAGAATGGGCCTATTAGAGCAAACACAATGTGACCAGCTGCTTGACATGACATTTAATTTTCAAACGGGAAGCATGATGAGAGCAATCTAGGGCAGCCTTTTACTGTGTACAAAAATGTTAATACATCCCATTTCATTCATTAACGATCAAAACCAGCCAATTTCACTCGCTGATGACTTTGACCTGTTTAGCATCGCCTGTGGAGGAAGAACAGGTCACCGGGACCTCCAAGCTGCGACTGTTACGGCACGGATCTCAACCGCAACTTCGACGCCAACTGGGGCAGTGAGTGTTGTGGTTCTTCTCCTCATGTATATGTTGTTGTTGAGTGTGTGACAACACAAAGTGGATTGTGATAAGCTTCTCAAGAAGCCTCAATCAAATTGTACCGTATTTGAGAGTTTGTGTTGTGATGACTGATACCGTTGAATATCATCTAGTTCAATATGGAAACAACAACTTATTTCACTAAACCTGCATAAATGATTTGCAATATGTGCAGGGAAGTCACCTCCCAAAAGTGAAATTATTGTCACAATCGTATCTTTGTGTCGTGGTAAAACCTCAGCAACATTCAATATACTCCTGTTCAAAGACTTAGTTAGCAAGAATTTAGGTGTATTAATGTATTGTGATACATATAAAATCGTGTTCTGTGTCACCTGATTTTAATTAAATGTGAATATAATGTATTGTCACACCCCTGAGTGTTGTATTATTAAAACATAGCTTGAATTTTTTCGCGCCTCGAGTGACGCTTTTGAACACTTCAAGACTCTGACCATTGGTTAAAGCTGATGTTTTGGCTATTAAGTGATCTTATAAAATTTGGTTTGAGTTTTCAAATTATTTTTTTTGCTAAAGCTATAATATGTAGCGTTTGATTGTTGAGTCTCCTTCCCAGGCCATCAAATAACGATGCCATAAGTTTCCATTAGTCATTAGCTAAAAACCTTAAGTATCAATATTAAGACAACACATCCTATAAATTATTCCTTTTAAAGCCACTATAATTAATTTTCGTCTGTGAAAGTGGTTGATCATGGTGACGACCCCAAAGAATAATATCACCCAACTCTGCAGCCGCCCCCTGCAGTATCTTTGAGTTCATTGTTCTGGTTTTTAGAGCCCACAACCATCCTCATATTGTCATTTCCAAGTTGCAGGCAGCTGCTCAGCACCAGACAGCAGAAAGGCACAGTTAGCGACCACCTAGTGCCGATAGTGTTGTAGATGCAGAATGGTTAAAAAAACACTGTGTGAAGATCACTGCACCATCACAAGCAGGTCTGATGCTATCAAGAGTAAAACAGTGTGCTCCAGGATGCTCCATGAGTGATCATTTTTCAGGGAATCCATTTGTCATTAGCTGGTGGTTTTGTATGCATTCATCTTTCATCTCGAGCACAATGTGCCCTGGGTGAACCACTTTGGTCACTGACAGGGCCAACACATTCATTTCAGAACTCTATCTGCTGCCCCCTATGGGGCAAAAAAATCTGTTAGTGCAGCTTTAAACATATTCTGTGCAATCAATTTTATCAATTTCTTTGGCTGTCGTCTTCAGCGATCGGAGTGTCGTCGGACTGCTGCTCCAACATCTACTGCGGGACGGAGCCTCTGTCTGAGCCCGAGGCGCAGGCGGTCACTTATTTTGTAGGCAGCAGGATCGACGACTTCCTGTGTTTCCTCACCATCCACTCCTACGGCCAGCTGCTCCTGGTTCCCTATGGACACCCCAACTTCACAGCCTCCAACTACGACGAGCTGGTATTTACTCATGCATGTTTTACACATTTCCGACATGCTCCACACGATACCGGGATAAACCACATATGTGCATCTGTATAGCCTCACTGCCTCTACATGCGTCTACGTTAATAAAGAGAATATTTTGCATATCACTATGCAAACTGAGGTTAGCAAAAAGCAATAAAGGAAACAAAAATAATGCTTTGGTGCACACATTATTTTATTTCAAGGTTTCTCATTTTAATACACTTTGTTTATTTGGATGGTGGATGGCAAAATGCATAACACTTCAGACTGTTCACATAAAACACGCATGACAGCGTAATGCAACCGATATCATTAACGCATTTCTGTGTGTAAGAGTGGTCCGTCCTCATCTGTCGAGACCGAGCAGCTCACGAGGAAGCTGCCAAGCACCGATATGGAGGAATTAAGGGCAGGCCACTGTTAATAATCCCAGAGAATTAAACAAAATAGGATTATCGTCCATTCTTCACTCCGGGATCTCAGTGGAAGGAAGCCGGCCTCAGTCTCTTCCTAGCCCTTCATGCATGATTTTGATTGCAGAATCTGGAGCAGGATTGGTTGAGGAACTGACAAAATAACACTTTAGTTTGAGTAAACAGTATATGCCCGCAGATCCTGAACTTTGATGCTAATACAAATATCTGAGTATGGCAGTTTAAGAAATATCTTGATGTTGTATCAGCTCATTGTAGTTTTATGGACTTTACAGTGAAGTTTAGACGTCTTATGTTCATATATTTGCATTACACATTATCAGGAATGCGACAACATTGCAAATGGCGATAATCGTATCGTGAAGCCTCAATCAAATCGTATCATACTTGAAAATGCAATAAGATAATATTATTTGGTATAAACCTGGTTGTCACTTCAGCACTAACATATCCAGGAATTTTAACTAAAGTATGACTTTTACTAGCTGAACAATATATTTTAGAGGTTGACTGATAAATTGATATGACGGCCAAAAAGTAACAATGCTGGTTGACATTATAGTACAGAAATAAGATGCCAAATCAGGTTAATATAGAGAAAATAGCGCCAAAAATTGTTTCACTGTAAAATGAAGGCTGTATCTTGTCCAAAAAAAAAATCCAGGGAACCCATCCAAAAAAATATGATAATGGCCCACAAAGGTGTGTTACCTTTATCTCTGTACAGGTGCACCTCCATATTAGCAATTAAAAAGGGTGACAGCCAACAGGGACATTGTTAAGGATTTCATGCGGGTTTAATAGATTTAAAATTTCACATTTTACAGTTCCACTGCTGTGTCTTGGTAATAAATGGAAAATAACACTGACATGCATCACTCCACATGTCTACATATTCAACCGTTCTGCCTGGGTGCAAAAAAAAAAAAGGACTCACACTCCCCCGTCAACCATGTTTGTGCAACATGCCAACAGCCACGTCTCAATGTACCTGTAACTCCTGTCATTAATACCCAGGTGTCAGCTTGTTGCAGGAGCATGTTTTCTGAGTAGCATCCAGTGCTCTGATTCTGAGGGAACACCAGATACAGCCAGACGGAACTGGTGTTGATGATAAAAAATAAGAGCTTCAAATAACATAAAATTAAATGCTTTTGATCTTTAACGCCAAAACTCTTATTTCTTGAACAAAAATACTGTCGTGATGCGTCTGTCTGCATGAGGAAGACTAACATGTGCTTCTTCAGATGACGGTGGGTTTGGCTGCAGCCGACGCCATTAAGAATGTCCACGGGAAGACCTACAAGGTGGGAACTTCACCGGATATTCTGTGTAAGTCGCAGACTCCTCATGGTTAGCTGCATTAGCTGCATGACACCGGCAAAGGCAAAGACTGCCCTGACCATCCACGACTTTGACCCAGACTGTAATCCAGTCCCACATTGCCATATGGTCAAACCACTTACAACCAAAACTATCAACAGTCCCATGATCCTGTGCTGAACCTCGGTTGAGCCAGTGGTGTGCAGCAGCGAAAAATGTTAAAAGCTTGTACGTTATCAACCATGGCTAAATTTGAAATACATGTTATAACGAATATACAGAGAACTTTTTCCCATTTAAACATGTAAAGACGGGAGTACATGAGCACTTTCTCATGTTTTGCCCATAGGAAAGACATCCTTTAGGCCACCTTATTATATTTTACTGTTAAGGTCCACTAGAGGGCGCTTTATCCCCTTGTCTTGCACAATGGGCCATAGAAGAGATTCTTTTCGATGTCCCAACTACCATAAAGATGTCACTTTTTTTGCCCTTCACAAGTCTCAATTAAAACAAACTGGAAACAGTTAGCATGCTAACACACTGAACAAAGAGGATAAACATACACGTTAACGTTTGCTGTCATTGTCATTCTACACATTTAGCTCAGAGTGTAGCCTCACATAACCATGGGTAATTATACGGACACAGAGGGGTCGTAACATTTATACCCTACATCTACAGACCCCAACTCGGGTTCATCCAGGGACTGGGCCCGTTTCGAAGGGATCCCCTTCTCATACACCTTTGAGCTGAGAGACAATGGGACTCATGGCTTCAAGCTCCCCGAGGACCAGATCCAGCCGACCTGCGAGGAGGCCTACAGCGGTGCCCTGCACATCATCACTTACGCCCACGACAAGGCGTTCAGCGGCGCCGTGGCAATGGCTGCTGCAACCCTGTGGATCGTTCTGTTAGCAGCAGTGGTCACTGGCACCACCCTGATGTAAGGTGGGGAAAAAAAATGTGTGAATGACACTGATCGGGGCACTTATTTTGCCCCCGTCACCCTTCATGAGTCCACCAGTACACGTAATGCTAATTAGAAACTATTAGCACATTAACATGCTTAATAGTACCTACTAAACGTGTGTGTTACCACCGTCACTGTACTAGCACTGAGTACTTGTACTTGATTTAGACTTTACATTGTTTTCGGAAACAATTACAGTATGAAAATACAATAGTTTGATGTTTTTGACCTTCATTGGAGGCAGAATTTACAGATTGTAATGTATGATAAATAGTACGTGAATCTGTTGATATATTCTAATGCAGCCTTTTATTATTCTTCTAAAACTGTTGTAAAGTGTCTTTGAATGACCAGTTGTCCAGAACTGAGTGCCCGATGTATCATATCAGGAAAATGTGACATTTCCGGGAAAGCACATGTAAACCATCGCCTGATGTCGAACAAGATACCTTGTTTTGTATGTGTGCGTGTTTGTATGTTTTATTATTTTGGAAAGGAATAAAATTTCCAGATGTTCAAGGCGGTTTCACATCGGAGTGTCAGTGTCTGTTGCTGCGTTCTTTAACGGGCGAAAGCCTTGTTGTCTCAGACCGGCCAGCGGCAAGAAGAGCTGCTCCTCAGGTGGAAACTGGTCCCACTGCGTCCACGTCCAACCTGAGAGAGAACCATACATTCTTTCTCACAAACTCTCTTTTTCCCTTTCAATTGCTGACAAAAAACATGAGCTCCATTTTGCATACCCTCATTCTTCTCCGGCTCCCGGTTCTCCGGCTCCCCAGACTCCTTCCTGTCCAACTCTCCTTGCATGATTATGGTGACATAATGGTACTGCTCCTCCAGTCTGATGGAGTTCACCACTGACGCAAAGCGCACGTTCCCCAGACGCACGCCTGCTTCCTCCAGCACCTCCCTGCGAGCGCACTCCTCCCACGTCTCCCTTTGGGCGACAGAAATTAGTGTCACAGCCACCAGAAGCCACGAGATTCGGGTTTCACCACTTCACAGTAAATGAGAGGTCATACAGGCAAAACCTCATTGAGGGAGTCATTTCAAAATAACAGTCCCTTCTATCCTAAATTTAGCTGGACTTTTACTTTATGATGGTCTCCCCGCCTTTACACCAAACTGGATTTAAAATACCGCTTTTTTTTCCCCTTGTACACTTATTTAACGTGCTTTATTAACAATACAAAGTGAGAATATTAATACAAATATTTGTTGAACTGTGGGGGGAAATTCGGCATAATGCTAAGTTATGATGTCAATAACTGGAGTTTGCTAACCAGCTGAGTGGGCAACAATGACTAGAAAAGCGCTATATAAATACAGGACATTTACCTACCCGAACTCTAAGTGTCCGCCGGGGAGCTGGTATGTGCCTTGGCCCATTTTGTTCCTCCGCCTCCCCAAGAGAACATAGCCTGGTTGGGCTGAGTCTGTCACCAACACCCCGACCCCGACTCCCGGACGTTTCACGGTTTTATCTGACATATGGCCAAATTACCAAAAACTCGACTCATTAAAGAAACAGCGTTAGCTAACAGGCGTAACTCGTGAGCGCTACGGAGCCACAAGATGCTTCCCTCCTGTGTGCTTCCGTGTTCATTTTAAAAAATGGTTCGGGTGCTTTAACGGCTTGCTTTTTTCCTACACATTCAACGGTCCTACCAAATAAGTTGGAAACAGTGTTGTGCTTTATAAGTAATACGTCGGTGCATTGTCGTCGGATGTGTTCTATTTGAACAGGCAGGATAAAGGTGAACTCTTGTTATTATTTAACTTCTTAAAGAACAGGCGTGCAACACTGCCACCTAGGGACAATTCGTGCTCATTGTATATTCTAGTTACAGGCCTATTTCTGGTCTTATTATTCAGATATTACCATTCCACAAGTACCTTAAATTTTGTTTTTAAATTGGAAGTTTTTTCATAATATTGCGACTCTTGAATATAAAATTGTCAAAACTAGTTGAAACTTATTAACTGCAACAATGTAAAATGAAACACATTTAAGGACTGATTTAATAACTTAATGTTTAGAATGATATTGTAATATTGTGGGATCTTAGATGCGGGACTGTTACTTTTAACATTTCTTTATACTGTGGTTCGATAAAATAATCAGTCCATTCACACCTTTATTTTCCTGGCATTTAGCAGTTTCCCACAGACACCCGTTTTCCCCGCTCGACCTGCCTGGTGGCTCTGGCCCCGCCTATCTCACCTCCTCCTGCTCTCACCTGAGAGACAGCATTTTCCTCCTGGGAGTCCAGCCACTTACATCACTGATTCTTTTCTTCGTTCTCCTCCAGTTTTCTTCAAATCTCTGCTTTCATACTTACTATCCATCTCTCCGTCCTTCATTCCTTCAGCCTCTTTCCAGTGTGTCTGACGGTGTAAGAATGAGCACCAAACTGTGGACAGAGGAGCAGTTTAACTGCCCCGTGTGTCTAGATCTCCCAAATGATCCGGTCACCATCCCCTGTGGGCACAGTTACTGCATGGGCTGCATTAAGGACTACTGGAGCAAGGACGACCCCAAAGGGATCTACAGCTGCCCTCAGTGCCGTGAGACCTTCTGCCCCAAGCCGTCTCTGTCCAGGAACACCATGCTGGCTGAGGCCGTAGAGCAGCTCCGCAAAGGGGCCCTCAAATCGGACGTCCGGGAGTCGATGCGAAGTGCCCGTGGCGGTGCCGCCTCCTCTTCTAAATCCAAGCTGTCCTCCTCAGCAGTGGCCTGTGACATGTGCAAAGGCGAGCAGCGAGAGGCGGTCAAGAGCTGCCTGGTGTGCATGAGCTCGTACTGCGAAGCCCACCTGAAGCCCCACCAGACCAAGAAGGCCCTGCGGCAGCACGAGCTCATCGTACCCACGAGCAATCTGGCCGAGAAGATCTGCACCCAGCACAAGTACCTGCAGGAGTTCTTCTGCCGCCATTGCAAGATGTTCGTCTGCTGGCTGTGCACCAGTAACCAGCACAAAGGCCACGAGTGTGTGTCCACCAAGGCTGAGCGCTTGGAGAAGCAGGTAGGCACAATTGGTTGGCTTTGTCTGATAGGCCTGTTTAATCAGAGGTATAAAACTGTTATATAACATTCTTCGAAAATGTAAAACCTGTGTGTGACTTTTACAAGCCAGGTCAATGTCTTATCACTAAACTAGGGGCTCATAAAGACAAATAGTTTTAATTCAATCAGCTGATACATCATTTATAAATATGTGTATATATATATTACAAAAGAAACAGTCTTGAAGTTAACAACTGAAGTTTGGATTGCTTGTTTTGCCCAACAAACACGTTAAAACCAATAGATACAGTCTAGTCTAGCATGGAAAACAGTGAAAACCAGCCAATGAATTATATTGCTACCGTTGTTCTTTGTGTTAAGGCACAATTGCAGGACAAATTTTGTCTTTTTGACATTTAAGCAGCTCATAAAAATGTCTAAGAAACTGGGCAGCTGTTACAATCTGTGCACCCGTCCTGCTAACTGTCCATTGTTCTAGACGGTTTTCTGTTGAAGGTGTTGTCTCCTCCTCTTTGTGCCTGACTGCGGCTGCAGCCCGGCTGAGGACATTCCTGACTGCATTCCTGTCCATTCACGATGCGCCACCTCTTCGTCTCACGTCCTCTGTCACACTTTTTCCTCGTGCTTGTGTTTGACTTTTTTTGTGTGAGATGGTCTTGATGCCGTGTCCTCGTGTGTCCCGCCGCAGAAAGTCCTGTCGGAGTTGCAGGCGGAGAACCAGCAGAGGCTCAAAGACAGAGAGCAGGAGCTGAAGGACCTGAAGAAGGTGATGGAGGTGATGAAGGTGGGTCAGCAGAAGTTTAGCTCGCTTGCATCAGTTGCCGCCAAAGGAAATCAACGTTTCCCATCAAACCCTGACAGACCTTGTCACTCTTCCCCTGCAGCACTCTGAAGACCGGCTGCGTGGCGACACGGAGGTGGAGCTGTCGGAGCTGCAGCGCTCGGTGGAGCGTCTGCAGGAGCTGCTGGAGGAAGTGCTGGACCAGGCCGGCGTGGAGAAGATGGGCCAGGCTCAGGAGGTCACCGACAGCCTGGTGGCAGAAATCAAGGTGCTGAAGAAGAGGGACACAGAGATGAAAGACCTGGCCAGGTGCGAGGACAACATCCACTACCTGCAGGTAGGCTGGACCAGTGAGCTCAGCAGGGAGGGTCTAACTAAAGGCGTGCTGGGATATGCCTCAGTGGAGCTGAAGCCATTTCAGGGAGTGACAGTCACCGTGCGTCAGCATCAGCTGCATTGATATTGACCTTTTATCCCACCCCCAGACCTTATGACAAAGCCATGCCGAATGAGTTGAAGGATGACATCTATCTACAGATTTTTATCTCTGATCCCCAGTGTAGGGCTTCCATGAAACAAGGAAGCTAACTACTAAACTTTCTTTGTGCCGAAATGTCAGCTAAAATAAACATGCAAGGCTCCGCCATCACTTTCTCTCAGTATCTTCCTTTGATCGCTGCCCAGTAATGCATAGTTTGCAAGATTAGTGACCAAAATGGACAAAATCAAATATCTTATCAAACACTTTAAGGACTATTGGTATTTTGACAAATTAACTTTTGATAAGTAATCATTAGTAATTTAATGACAGGCAAATATAAGAGCAGCTAGAATGTGGCAATATATAGAATATACGTCGTTATCGTGACATGATATGATTATATTGTGATATGACGTATAGGGCTGCAACTGACATTTATTTTAACTCTTTCTTTTAATTGCTGTCACCCACATCAGTCGTTTGATCTACATTAATGATGAATATTTATTAAAAATATCATTGTTCATATATTGTCAAAGTGCCAGTAGTCATCCTTACCATATTATCGCAGTAACGGTATTAAAATATATAGTCAAAAATATTGCGATATTAGACTTTGTTGCCTAGTCTTTTGGGGGAGAAATATCGCAATATATACTGTGTATCATGACATAGCTGAAAAAGTCATGATATTGTTTCAACCCCATACTGCTACAATGTTCTGGTATGTTCAGAAAATGTATTTACCACATCACACATAATGATATACAAAATCTAAGGTAATCTCTAATCTCATGATTTATTTACATGATTTTTGTAACCTTATGTGTGAATGTGAAAATTTAGAGCCTGTTTTTTACTCCATGTATTTCCCCTAAGAATCAAACACCATCCATATTCTGTCTCAGACGTGCGAGTCCTTCAGCAGCCCCCTGGAGACGGGGGACCTGCCCCCTGTGGTGGTCAACCCAGAAACTTCCTTCGAGCCCGTACGAGACGCCGTCCTGGGCCTCCGGGAGAGAGTGGAGGACCTGTGCAACCAGGAGCTGGGCAAGATCACCAAGCAAAGTCAGTCAGCAGGAGTCTTTTCCTTTTTGTTCTACCTTCTTTTCCTTATCCCCCTTCATTTTATCCCTGTGTTCCCTTTCAGTCCAGGACACGACCATGTTCACTCTGGGAGACTGTGAGTTCCAAACATTCCCATTTTTCAGCAAATACTCTGGTTATGTTCAAACTTGTTGCTTAACAGCGAATTCTCCCTCTCATGTCGTACAGCCAACCGCAACGCACTTAAAGGAGGGATTCTCAAACGTGAGTCGGGATTTTGTTTCTTTCTTTAATCTGAACATATTGCAGGACTACACTGTAAAAAAAATTAACTTGTCAGTTTAACTTGAAATAGTTGCCTGTTTTAATGACCCCACATTGACGCAACTTGTCTTTTCACGCACATGTTAAGATTTCCAGTTAGCCCAGAGACTTAACTTGTTCACGTAGAAACGACTAGTTAGTTTTTACAGGGTATTTATTAAAAATATGATTCAAAAAATTGTTTTCTGATTGCATCTTTTCTAGTATTTTCCAGCCTGGGTTCTCGTAACACAAACAGCCGTTCGCCAGGTGTGTCCACTGTTTCTTAAGTTTACAGTTCATCTTCGATGACCTTCATCAGCTCTAATATAACCTTTTTTTTTTTTTAATGTCTCACAGCCTCCATTCCCACTATCTCAGTTACTCGGAGCGCAGACAGACGAGGTACCCGTGCACTAACCCGTGACAACACTGAGAGTAATGTCGATGTTAAACCCTTTTTGTTGACCAGGTGTGGGCCTCAGAGGTCAAGACGTGAGGAGCAGAGACACGCCACGAGGTGAGATGCCGTGTGGGCGCTGTTGACAAACATGCATTTGTGTGCATTCGATTCTTCTGAAGCTCCTCTTCTCCCTGGTTGCAGGCAGAGGAAACGGCAGCTCACCCAGACTCCGGGACAGACAGACACGAGAGGGGAGAGAGACAGGTAGCTTGGCGGGAGGTTGATTTTAAAAAGAAACAATACTTCACAGCAATCCCTATTTATATCAATACGCAGCTGAATGTTCCATCTCCGATTGTCTGTCTTTAGTGCTAACTGGCTTATATTAGCATGCTGACACACTAAACTGAGCTAAAGCTTGTTAGCGCAGCTATGCTGATGAGCAGCTAGCATAGCTTAGTAGTTCGGCGGATGTCTCATTTGTAAAGGTGTTCTACTGGGAATTTTAGCTGGTGGCCACTGGGAAAAATTGAGAGCAAGGCTGAGCGCTCTGACGCATCCATTTCTAAGATATACATATGTGGAGTTCACCTGGCAGCGGTAGGGTCTCGCAAAAAGAATCCCAATGCATTGTGGGGAAACAAAGTGCTTTTGAGCTTCAACCAATGGGAGTTGAATGGAAAACTGCAATTCAAAATCACTGGTTTATTTTTTTTTTTTGTGTTTTTTAATCTCTATTGTATTTATTATTTTTAGATTATATGTTGTCCCCGTCTTATGTCTCTGTCATGTACTGTATGTCCTCTATGAGGTGCTACTCAATAAGAAAACTTTCACTTGAGTTTATCAAACATAGTTTTCAAATAATTAGCCAGTGTATTTGGAAAGCTGTTAGCAGGTGACACTGACGGG
>KV751358.1:670866-720102 GCA_001698575.1 Mola mola | reverse complement strand
CAGGCTCCAACTCCCACGCCGGCCACCCCGACTCCAGCTCCCGCCCCGGCCACCCCGACTCCAGCTCCTGCTGCAGCACGGACTGGAGGTACAGGAAATCCTCATAACTGTTGCTGTTGCTGCCACCAACAGTCGAGAAACAGCAGTGACAGGAAATGCTTGTGGTCTCATTTATCTTGTCCTCCCGGTCCGGTCAGGTTTCAGTCGAATGGCGTCCATCAGCAGCCTCTTCCGCTCCCATAGGCGTGGAACCACCCCGGCCGCCCCGGCCAGTAACACGCTGACCGCAGTAGGAAACCCATGTAAGGCCTGACCACACCCCCCATACACTCTTTATTTAAATCATGGCGCGAAAGCTGTGTCATCGTTCAGCAGACACAGGTAGCAAAGAGACAGGAAACAGGGCTGAGCTGCTGAATGGACACATGAGAGCTGAGTGCCTTTTTACAGCAGATATTAATGTCAGGACATGCAGTTTGTGCTGAATCAATTCTTTGCTTTGGCGGTCAGTTTTTTAACCACTTGCTGTTGCGGTCACTTCAACAGGGGCGATGGCTGCAGTGCCTGAAACACCGACAGAAAGTAAGAAACATCTGCCTTTATATATATGTCATTTTAAGATTTTTCTTTTGGCTCATCGTCATGCTCAGTAGTGCCATTACTTGTTGCTTATTGGACAGTTAACCCAGGTCTCTTCCTCGACTCGCCTACCCCTGACCCCATGAATCACGCTCCTGCTTTCCCTGCATGTGAGTACCTTTGTATCGCCGTTTTCGAGAAGCATGAATGCAACATGCAAATACGTAAAGGTTGATGCAAAAATCTAACAGGCAAAGTCTCTCCTTGTGCTTGAACTGTTTGGTTTTCCAGTGCGAGAGATCAACATTGACAGCATCCAGGCACCAGAGCCGAGGACCAGGGAAGAGTTCCTGCAGTGTGAGTCTCGGTGCTTAAAGTTTCAGATGCATTTGAAACTCTGTTTGAAACTCCACATTATTCTACCCGAACAGACTCAAGTCAATGTCCGATTAGTTGAGTTTTCCAGCACAACATGGTGGTCATCAACTTGTGAACCAACCATTACAACTACTGACTGTGATACGATTGAAAATCTCGTCTTCTTTTACTTTATTTTCAAGTGCGAATGGAATACACCCAGTGTTTTTCAGACTACACCAATGACCAGTATGCACCTGCTCCTCAAAATGACTGAGAATTGCACATTTTAGTATTTAAAAAAAAAAAAGTTCATGCACACCTGAGAGTTTGAACTGTGCAGTGCACTGAGCTTTTGCTTAACCAAAGCAATTCTTCCATCACTTACTGCCCCCTGCTGTTTCACCTGTTTCACATATTTTGGCTTTGTGTTATCAGCGCTGTCTGTCCTCCAATACCCGCCAGCCGCACATACCTTAATTTAAACACATTATGACTATTCTGACTATCCAAGAATATGTGTATAATTGTCAGTTTAAACCCTCTCTTGCCTAGACTCTGTAACCTTGACCCTTGACCCCGACACAGCCCACCGGAGGCTGGCTCTCTCAGAGGGCAATACTAAAGCCACCCTGCAGGGGGCAGAACAGGCCCCCTGCGCTGACACCCCACGGCGTTTCGATGGCTGGACCCAGGTGATGTGTCAGGCGCCGCTGTACGCCCAGCGTTCTTACTGGGAGGTGGAGTGGAGAGGGCGGGGCTCATCCATGGGCGTAGCCTACGGCGCGTTGACCAGGAAAGGCTCGGACGCCAGGTCGGGGCTCGGTTACAACGCCCAGTCCTGGACCCTGGAGCTGTCGGACACGTGCTGCGCGGCCATGCACGACAATCACAAGCGGGACATAGCGGTCACCTACTCCCCCCGCCTGGGCATCTACCTGGACCTGTCCGCAGGGACGCTGGCCTTCTACAGCGTGGCAGACAGCATGATACACCTTCACACCTTCCGTGCAAACTTCACTCAGCCGGTGTACGCTGCCTTCGGGGTGGGCAGCGGAGTCGGGGTGGGTCTGGATTTTGCTCTCGGCACCTTCAGCTCCAGCTCCGACAGCGTCAAGATCTGTTCGATTTGACGCTGCTGCCCATTCAAAACCGTTGACACGACGACTGAAAGTCATGTTAAGTGTAGTGTAATGTAGAATCTTTATTTCATGTTGTAAATGCAATGGGCGACAGAGACGTTCATGGTCCCTCTAGGATGAACCCTAACTCCTCCCCCATTACTGAAAGTTGGATGTTTTGTTGAAGGCGTAATTTAGGTTGATTTTTCTCATCCACGGGTTCTAAATTGTTTCTTTAATAGTTTGAGTGGAAAATGTTGATGAAATTTGATATGACCTTTCATTTAGAACCAGTATCCAATCAAAATTTGGGATTTTCTCATTAACTTCAGCTATACTTTGTGTTTAGTGCTAATTAGCCAAAGTTAGCACTCTATAAAGACTAAACTAAATGGTCTAACATGGCAATTAACATCTGCTCAACATCAGCATGTTAGCATTTAGCTCAAAGCACCGCCATGCCTTAGTACAGCCTTTAAAAGCTGCTGGTATGAGTTGCTATTCTTAATAAAAGTTCCCAAAAGTCAGAAAAACATGGTTCATGACATGGTTTTATTTTCCTAATAGAAGACAAAAACATCCGTCCCATTTACAGAACAGTCAGCTTGGATCACTTTGATGTTTTGTGAAATCCTTTAAAATAGTTCTTGAGTCTTTTTTTGGACAAATTCTTCCATAGAATTAGAGTAATAACAAAACCAGTCAGTGAGTCAATATTTTTTTTCCATTGCTTTATTTAAAAAAATGAGGCGACTGAGTAATAGCCACGAGTAGTTTACAAAGGATCATGAGCTTAGTGGGTAGAATTAGGAAATCACAAAACATTTTAGTCAAGGGACACAAACTTGACCCTCCTTTACTTAAAAAACAACTCTTAAGTTATCAACATTCCACTTTTTCCACTACTTTTGATCCTGTAGACATAAAACATTAAACTGAAGCTCTCCTTTGTTAAATTGTTAATTAGCACAAAACTCAAAATAAAGCTTGATCCCCTTATGTGGGCCTCTATGTGTGAAAGGCAAAAAAAAAACACAACAACAGCTAAATATATTAAAATGTTATGTCAAAATGTTACCAACATTGTTACAACAGGCACACATTGTGCTATTTACTCAATATGTTAGAATTTATACTTCAAATAGTGGTGTCAGTAAAACAAAGGTTACGTAAAGTAAAAGTGCTGAGTGGGTGGGGCCTCTTGGATTTAAGGTTGAAGGGTCACAGGGTTCAAGCTTTTGTTTTAAACGTCATTATATACTGGATTATGAAGGGGGAACTTTTATATGCTCTTCTTTAGCAATACTGCCATCTGCTGGCCAATGCATGAACCACATGTCCTGGAGATGACCTACATTTAAAACATAACAACCATATGTAATAAGCCTGTATGTGATAAACCATTTTTTCCCCTCGTAGCAGATTGGCCTGGTTTATGAATGGTTGACAAAAATTCCCACTCCAAGGCCGTGGTGAACTGTTTAACCGAGCAGTGATCCTGAACGCAAACTCAACCTTCCCACTAAGTGCAACTAATATATATACAAACATGGCTTAACAGAAACAGAGTGTTGGCTTCTACTTAAGGCTTGATACCTTTTTAAAAAAAAACAAAAACACAAGGACCTGAATGAAAAAGGCAGACCCTGTTTTGCTTGTTTGTTTTTTCTTCCCCGTTTTCTCCTGCCGTCTGATTTGGTTACGACGTCGATTTCAGCCTGACCTCTACCAGTCTGCGAACTGCAAGCAAGGTCGCTTTTGACGCGTCGTGCAGAAGCTCAACATAACGCAATAAAAAGGGGCAGGGGCAAATGGACGGTTACCTGACATCCATGCAAAAATGGATTAATGTAAAATCATTACCACTGGCTTTTTTTATAGCATGGTAGTACGCTGTAAACCTAATTAGCACTTAAAAGTCTTCTAGCAGTATTGAAAATATGCTGAATCCCTTCTCTTTGAGTCGTAGTTTTCAGATGACACCATTTCATTAACGAAAAGGGGTCTCTGGATGGTCAGCCTCCCTCTTTGTCTTTCACTTCCTTTCCTTTCTCTCACAAATACACCTCACTCTGCTTTCCTTTCAGACCTTCATATTAACTCTTTTGCACCTTTCTAATCCACATTCACAAACCTTCCTCCACTTACATGTCATCTTTTCCCCGTCTCCTCTACCTGTAGCTGAGAATCCGCAAGATTCATACACGGCCGAGAAGGCAAGCAGGCCTCAATAACTAGAAACATGGCAAACATCGACCCGGATAGACGCTGTAAAGTCTTCTTATTAATTTGTGCTTTAAAATTCTGTCAGAAAAAGGAGGGACTGTTCTGGCCACCAAATGCCCTGACTCTTCTGTCAAAAGGCAGAACTTTCTTGGAAGAAAAGGATGGAGGTGTACAGGAAAGGTTCGTCTTCTGGTCCGTCGGTCGCTTCCCCTCAGCGTTTGGTTGAACTAGATGGCACATGTGAGGCAGGAAGCCGGCGTCTCTCTTTGAGATTTCCCCAAGGTGGTGAAGGGATGGCCAGGGAGGTGGGGTGAGCAGGAGGTTTTGGATAAACAGATGGCTTTCCTGCCCGGGCGCCAATCATGGCCGGGAGGCTCTGGTTGCGCCTCAGCCCGTCCAATAAGCTACCTCCGCTGGCTGACACGAGGGTAGCAGAATCCTGTCGTGGTACTGAGGCCTCAGTCTCTGCACCCTGCAGCACCTTGGTGAAGCCCAGCCGCCGCAGCCTCTCCACTAGGCCCACGTTGACCTTGTCAGGTCTGGCTCTGCTCGACTTGGGAGGAGGGATAAGGGCTGGGGTTGCCTGGGAAGAGCTCGGCAAGTCGGGATGTGGTGCACGGCCTAAATTTAACCCGTAAACATCCTGGAGGAAAAGTTCTGCCGGCCGGGAGGCCAGGAAGTTGTCAGCCGGCTGCTGGCGAGACTCTGTGGGCACCGGTGAGGGAGCAGGCGAGTGGGAGGGGGAGTTGGGGGGAGTGCTCGGTAGGAGGCGGAAAAGAGGCTGCCGTGGCGCTGGCTTTGGGGATGAAGGTGGGGTGTCTGTGGAGACTTGTGCAGAAATGCCCCTCTCCAAGACTAGCTTTGCCAGGCCCCTGGGGTGAGTGAGGGGGCGTCGAGGCGGAAAGGAGTCACCCAGACTTAGTCTGCAAGGAGTCACAGGGGTGCAGGGACCTGTCCTCATGGAGCTGGGTGTGTTGGCTGAGAGGGGCGACTGAGAACTGAAAAACGTGAGAGAGGAAAGATGAGAAAAGACAGAAGTCAGCAGTACCACAGTCCAACACCGGCTGATGTTCTGCAGCTAGAAATGACTGTGTTCCAACTGACACTGAAAGTTCTGAAAAAGGCTCTTTATCAGTCAAAGGGAACTTACCTTGCAGTGACCTGTGTGATGTCGCTAGGGTGCAGGATGCGGCAGGTGGTGAAGGTGAAGGTGGAAAAGGTGGAGCTCTGACACTTTCCTGGATTTTGGACTGAACAAACAACAGATTGGGTTATGAGAAAAACAATCCTACTAGACAATGACAAACTCCTCATTGATGTACATTATTTACCAGAGGATGATGCAGCTGTCGATGTGGAGGTGCAAATCTGACTCTGTGATTGGACCGTTGTTGCACTGGCTACTGGAATGGGCTGTGACGATTGGCTGGACTTCTCCTGATGGGGTGTGGGTCTCAGGGGGGCAGATGCGACTGAGGAGGTGCACGTCTCTGGCGCTGTTGGCAGGGGGGGCGAATGGGGAGGGACAGGGAGAGGAGACACCGAATGCTTTCTGTCTTTCCTCTCCTCCGGCGTAGACGAAACGCGCACCTTGAAGGTGATCCCACCTTCCTCCTCTTCATCCTCCTCCTCTTCCTTACCCCGTTCTGCCGCTCCCTTCTCCAGGACACCAGCCCTTCTGTGGTGTTCATCTTCCTCATCCTCCTCCATATCAGACAGGCGGTAGACAGCATCCTGAGCCAGCGGGCAGAAACCTTTGGTCACCACCCCAGGGTGGGGGTCCAGGATTGTGGCCAGGTGTGGTTTGGCCAGCTGCTGCCAGTGATGGAGTGTCAGTGAGCCTGAGACAAAGAAATGTCATAATGCGATACCTCCAAAAGAAATGTCCTTACAGTCACTGGACAGGCTGGACCTACCTTCCATGGGCTTGACGATCTGAAGTTTCTCAGGCAGGAAGGTCTTAAAGATGCTGGAGCCGAAAGAGAGTTCCGACAGGTTGGTGAAAGAGGAAACCCCGCTGCCCATTGGCGAGCTGCACCCGCTGCCTTCCCCATCTTCCAGCGCCTGCAGCTTCTTCTCGCGCTCCGCCTGGAAGAACTGGCGCTCGCACAGGAAGTTCTGCCGCCGCAGCGAGAGGCGATGCAGCGCTCGGGCCAGGTCGTTTCCTCCTGGGGAGCCTGGCTGGCCCAGTCGCACCTCCTCCCTAAAAATACAAACATTTATTAATAGAAAGGGTTCAAACTCACACATTAAAATGCTAGATAGGAAGCTGACATACCCTTGAAGGGACTGGAAAGGCTGTGGAGTCATCACTAGAGAGCTCTGTCCTGAGCCGGGGATAGGAGGGGTGGCTGAGGCTGCCCGCGATGCCGAGGCATTGATGGAGCGGACTGTTTGGAAGACTCTCTTATGGGATATTCTGCAGGAAGACAAGGTATTGCTGACTACTGAACCAGAGGCAGAAGGTAGCATTTATATCCACGAGTAATTATAACCTGATGCAAGTAAACATGGTTTATTGGACTACTTGGAGCGTCCTATAAACCAGCCTGGATTATGTAAAGGTGAATTAAAAGAAGTCAATATATAACTAAATTTACCTAACAAGTCTGTGTTGGAAAGTGCCATTTTATTGTAGAGACAGAAACTCTAACCAGTCTCACAAGAGCAGTCGTTTACAATAGATATGCATTTCTGACCTTTGGTCCTGAAAGGCGGACTCTTCCTCCACACTCAGTTCTTTCCTCATGGTGCCCTCGATCTCCGCTGCCAAGGAGTCCTGTAAGCACACTGGAGTTTAAAAGGCGCCCTTTGGAGTTTTGGAGCGCAGTAGTTCACCACAGTTGTTCTGTCCCTTTATATAACTAAGGTGTGGCGAACCTCAGATCGGTACCACTACATGAAAAACTTCACAGCGAGTTTCTCTCACCATGGGGTAGAGGCCGTAGGAAAGGTGCCTTCGCAGCCCGGCAGAGGGGGTGTTTTTACTGCGAAGCTCTTTGATCTCCTCCTGGGACTCGTGGAGCATCTCCACACACTCGGCATTTCTGTCAGCCAGCTCATTCAGCTGCAGCATGCAGAGAAACATACACAAACAACTGGTTACTTAGAGCACTTTGCTTCGCTGTGCAGCAAATAATTCAACGAAAAAACTTATCTGAGCCCTTTATGTATTAAGACTGGACATGTGTAATTTTATTTGTCAAGGCGTGTAGGTAACCTCAGCTGTGAGCTGCCTCTGAGCATCTTTCGAGGCCTGCAGGTGGATCCTCAGCTCCTCTTTCTCCAGAGCCAGCTGCAGTAAAGAGACATGAGCAGTTACACACCATAAATCTGTCTTTAAGCAAACCTTAGAACTCCAAAGAAAAGGTTAGAATTTGTCACGATTAGTCCATCAATTGTGGCCAACTGGTTTGTTAATTATTCGCTAATTAATTTGTTGATTAATCGCTTCAGTCATATGAAGCAACGTGGTCAAACGTGCTGGTAGGAACTTCTTCGATGTAAGGATTTGCTGCTTTTCTTTGTCATGTAGAATAGTCAATGTCTTTTGGGCTTTAGACTATTGACTGGGTGAAGCAGCAACTAAGATGTCACTTTGGGGCTCAGGGAAACAGGGCGGCTGAGTAAGAAAATTGTTTTATAAGTTGTATCTATGTTGTTTCTCAGACTACCATTAAAATATACTGGAGCGCAAATTAAAAGTAAAAGTAGTAAAATTGCACTTAAGCCTAAATTTAACTTAGTTACTGTATAAATAATCAATGGTTGTTTATAACCACAGTTCAGCTGTCTCACCTCCTTCACTCGGTGCTGCAGCTCTACAATCTGCGAGAGCAGCAGAGCAATCTCCTCCTGGTGTCGGAGCAGCTCCTCGTTCTTCTGAGACAGCTCATTCGTTAGCGACACCATATGGCTATTGGACTCGCCTAGAAACAACACAAAGCAACATTTAGAAAAAAAAAAAAAAAAATGCTCCTGTTTAACATCACCTTTGAGTATGAAAGTGGGCGTGTATGTCACTCACGGAGCTCCTTCACGCAGTCGCTCACGAGCTGCTGCTCCTTCTCCTCATAGGTGATGGTGTCAGTCTTCAGTTGGCACGCCTGGAGAGATCATGACTGCTGTTTGTTCATCAGGAAGCACTAATCTAAAGGATGAGCCTTTCCTTTTCAACAGCAGCATTTATACTTCTATTTTTGCAGCAGTACAAGTTTCCCATTTCACTTCCTGTTCCATTTTCTATTCCGATCACCACTATAAGCGTGTCTATCCTACATTTACAGTACGTCGTACCTCAGACCTCAGTGCTAGGTTCTCCTCCTCCAGTTCCTGCAGTTTGCTCCGCAGACACTCCAGCTGGCTGAGTGCCACAGCAGTGGTGTTCCCCCCCGGTGGCAGGGGCTGCTGCAGTGGCGTGCACACACTGGAGTCGGTTTCATTTTCCTCCGTGGCATTTGCCACCATCCGCAGCAGCTCGTCCTTCTTGCTGAGCTCATGCTGTAGCTGGTGAACCTGGCTCGATGAGAAGGGTCTGGATAATCTTATAATTTAAGGGAGTTATTTAACTGTCCAGTGTGGTGTACCACAAACATCTGTATTAGGGCCCTACACTTTTCACTATTATGTTGTGACTAAAATACAAAGCTCTCTACAATTGTAATTAAAAAAAAAAACAACCAGCATGTGTAAGGTACCTGGTCCAGGGCCTCTGCCAACTGCTCCTCTATGGCCTCGTTACGCTCCTGCAGTAGATGGTTCCTCTGCAGAAGTGACTGACCAATCCGAGCTGCCAGCTCCAAGTCTCTATCCCGCTGCCCAACACAGAGTACCCTGGGTCAATTAGCTTATCTGATGCTTTAGAGTAGAAAAATAACTGCTACAAGTGGGCAGGTGCCTACCTCAACCAGAAGCTGTGTGACCACTTCCATGTCATTGTAAGTCTTGGTCAACTGCTCCACGCGATCAGCACTGAGGACTGGTTACAAAGAACGTGTCACTTTCAGGAAACTCAAAAGCAAGCACACACTATGTGCATGCAAGGAACTCAAAAAAAACAAAAAAAACCCAAAACAAACAAATACACTGAAAAGGGGCAATTTGTAAGATTCAGCCACTATTTCAATTTAAAAGCTTAAAAAACTAATTATCTTATCAACCTAACGAGAAGAAGTACCCGTTGTGTTGCTTTGCCCAAAATGTATTGTACTTTCAAGATGGCCACTAGCCCTAGCATGTAACCAACTAGCCACGGCCTGTCTTGTCGTTTAATACCACAAGTGCCTCGAGAGGCGATAGGGGCCTCCAGTGTGCAACATGAGGGGACGAAGAACCCTGAAGGCTTTTTAATCACATACAAGTTGTTACAAAAACTGAAATTAAATTACATTTATCACTATCCCAAAAATCTGATAATAGAGGAGACCATATTTGTGGGCAAAGATAAGAAGCAACAGCAGAAGTAAAACAAGAGTAAATGGTGATGTGGCCCTCTACCGGTGGGTATTTAGCAGAAAATATTCAAAATGGTGTTGATATAACGTACTGGTTTGATGTGGACAAAGCTAACAGAAACTGTAACATAAACTGCAGGCAGATGCTAAACGCAAAGTTATATAGCAGCATTGTTTTGACGGGTTGTCAGGGTTGCAGCATTGTGGCTGAATTCTACATACACCACTTGATGTTAGTCTGGATCTGAACAGTTCCATATACATTTTTGAGGACATTTTATTGTTTATCCCATGTGTCTAAATGCACACAACCTAGAACAGTGCCAGTGGGAAGAGCAAATGTATTACCCCCCTGGTCATTCAGTGCATGTGGCTGTAAATTACAAGATGCACCTTTAAAATAAAAAAACAGAAAAGAAAGAAACAAATCACTCCAAACTAATGGACATACTTCTGTTGCATGCCATCTCTACTTACTGCCCACTAAAATATTCTGACCACAAGCAACTGCTTATTTACTGTAATTGCATTTGACCACACAATACTACATCAATCATAAAATAGAGTGGTTAAAAAAATACATTTCAGCTATATTGCTGGAACACTACTGACACTATGAAACACAAATAGTGCAAGAATGTGGCTACGTGATTGAAATGAACACTCACACTAGTACTACAAGATGTCGACAATGGCAGACAGCAGACCTATACTACACAAATATCTTGTCTGCTGTAATTTACATGCAGAGAGAAAGGGGCTCCAGGCTGGAGACTCCGGACTGGACTGAAGCCCCTCTCTCACACTTGAGCTAAAAGAAGAAGATGCAGAGCAGAGCAGGCAGGTATAGGGAGAAAGATACCTTTGGGGAGGCTCTGAGAGCCTGGGTGGGAATAAGAGGAGGGATCCAGAGCAAGATAGGCTAGTGAGAGACAGAAAGGAAGGGAGAGTTCAACAGGCAAACAAAGCACCCCGAGAAAAAGAAAGAAATGAAAGGAAAGGAAAAGAACACAAGTAGACGTAAGAAGCAGCGGTGAAAGCAAAAGCTTCAATAAATCAACTTCGAATAGAAACATTAGTTTTGTTCGGAGTCCGAGAATCTACACATCATTAGTTAGGGCCGCTTTTAGCACCTGAGTGGGTGTCCCCAGCGTTGCACCGCTCCCCCTTCCACCTGTTTAGAGAAAAGTGGCATCTCTAATCACTGAAACATTGCCTTTTACTAATCATTCAACACACTAAGCATGTTCTCTTTGCCGTGTCAATCCTTGCTTTTTTGCTATATAGGCAGGAACAACACCAAAATATAATGTTTCTAATGCCTTACTTAAATTACAAACACTTACAAACCTATCAGTTAAAAAAATATCATTAATACCGTAAAACAATGTGGCAAAACTTTAAAATACACAAGATAGGGACGGACAGACACATGCTGACGTGTGTGAATCAATTTGGTGAAATAAGATTCATAAAGTGCTAGAAATGAAAGTAGCCAGTGAAAGGAAGCGAGCCGTCGCCCAGTAATCTGAGGCTTGCAGTGACCTCTGGGTATCTGGACATACACGATCGATGGTTAAAAATAACCCCAGCTCAACCGAGCAATCTTTGTTGTGCGCACGCGGGACGGCTGAGTGTGCGGGGACGATGCATATCATATCTAATGTTAATGTGTGATGTCAAGTTTGCTTACCACACAAAAACACACATATCCTTTTACCTGCCAGGACGAAGGTGCTGTCAGTGTATAAATCCCTTACAAAACTAAAGACATAAAGCATAATAGCAGTGTGACTGAACTCTGGCTGCCATAAACTACATAACTCTAAAGTCCAATCAATCAATTACAAAATCAGTACTTGTGTTTCACCAGGTGCTTGACAGCTAATAAACCAAGCAAACACTACAACATGTATATATACACACAACACACACAGTTTTATTCAACTGAGTGTGAAAGTGGGAGATCAAGGTCAAGCTTGAGGATCCAAACAATGCACAACAGACTGTGTCACTAATTGCTGATGTGGTGATGTCACAGCAGGCAGCACATACGCACATGTGTACCAAGATAAGGAAGTATTAGAAGCCGGTGGTCCTTTAATTAAATCTCATTGCTTTGAATGGACGAAACCAAATTAGATCCATTGAACGATATAGAAACAAGATCTGACTGAAATACAGTAAGATGTCCAGACCTATAGGACTTCATGAACACATTTATGGGCCAGTTTCAGTTTGATTCTTCAAAATATACACTTTAAAGTGACAAAAATATGTGTTGTTCCTCTCACCTATAGTATCTTTTCATGTAGGAACTTCTCCCCATTTTAAAGTGCAGATGCAAGAATCTTCTCATGGATATAAGAATAGCTAACTAAGCTAACTAACGTTACAGCTCAGCTAAGAAGATGTGATTAATGTTTATATCCCATCGTGTCACAAGCACAAGCCTGTTGTCCACGAGTGGTAGCACATTTTTTTCTCAGTGGTGGTGTAGCGCAATTTGGTAGAAAGTGGTTCCAACATGAAACTGTTCACAACAAGATATTTGAATTATCTAAAGCGTCCTGGTCAGGACTTCTGGAAAGAAGCACTGCTGCTGAGATATTTTTTAAAATATTTTTTGCTAAAACCATCTTGTTTGATTCTCACAATAGCTCAAATTTCCAAAACTCAGCAACTCACATCAAGACAATCAAGATTGATAACAAGAAAAAAATTGTATTCTTAATTTTATCTTTAGTGTCATTTAAATTCTGATCTGCATAAAACTATAGTTGGGACTGTTTTGGCAGTACAAACTGTATTTTTGGCAAGTCTTTCTTCCAATTTTACATGAGAAACAAAGGAATATTTAGGTTGACCAAATGTTATGAAAGATAGAATCTTAATATTATTACCACATGTTTGATTTAGGACAGCCAAAGGGCATTTGGATATTAACACGCCTCTGTCAACGCATCAGGCACCGTTAATAGGCTATGTCTGATTTAACACCACAAAAGTGGAACAAATATTTCATCGAGCGGGAATATGATACCCAGACTTTGCCTCTTCTCTCACGCGTGCAGTAAACACACACACAGAGCAGCAAAATAACAGAGAGGAAATAATAAGTGCTACCAAATGTACAACAGTAAGAGAAAACACACATACAAGAAGTTGCAACTGTCAACGCTTGTGCTGCATACCAAGACTTGTTTGATTGTACACACACAGGCATTCATTCAGACTTGTCCACGTCCTGTTTTTCATGGCTTCCACACAGTAACACACACTTTCCAAGGCTTCCACACGGTAACACACACACACTGCCCTGTCATGTTCTGCATGACCTTGCAGATATGACTGCTTCTCTCCACTGACACCATCTCACATGCTTATCTTTCACACACACATTCTTCCACGCACCTTCCACAGCAAAGTTAGCGTAAACCTCCTCATTGTGGACGTTTAACACCGGCATGGTGCATCTCTTCTCTGTACTCTCCCGTCTTTATCCTCTATCAAGTCTTTCTGCTCCCTCCTCCTCACTCATCTGTCTCTGTCCCGTGACTCTGGCTCTGGCTTTGAACTCAGCTGTACTTAACCGTTGCTCTCTCTCCCCACTCTCTCTCTCACACACACACACACACACACCCACTTGTCAGAGTGTCTGATACACACAAGCAAAGACAAACAGAAACACTAACAGACCATGTTAAAAAATATCCACATTAGATGCCTGTGACTTTAATAGAAGAGGAGGCACACGCTGTAAAATGAATCCCTCACGTGTCCAATGCACACAAGCACACACACACAGCATCTGTTTGGTGATGCTTAGCCACAGGCTTGACCAAAAAAAGAGTAGAGAGACACGCACATAGAAAAGCTATAAAGACGGAACATAAAAGCTAAATACAAACACTTACTCATGTAGCGGAACGTCTCCTCAGCCAGCATGGGGGAGATGGCACTGGGCAGGCCGGGGCCTTCGTCTGGGGAGCAGCTCGGCGAGACCACCCAGTCCTGGCTGTCTGACAGGTAGACGGAGCCAGCCGAACCAGAGCCCAGTGAGCCTGAGCCGTAATGCCTTGAGCTGCTGCCCAGTCCCTCATCTGAGGGTAAGAAGACAGATAAAATATTGAATAGTTGGAGGGCCATCATCTGCAGTGTATCAAGGAGCAGTTTGGCATCTTTTTCACAGAGAATTAGATGCAGATTGAAGTCTACAGCTGAAAGACAGAAGGCTTAGCTTTGCATAAAGACTGGAAGAAGGGGGAACAACGTGCCTGGCTCTGTGAAAAAGAAAAAAAAAGGAAATCTAGCCAGGTTTTACTTCCAGTATTATGCTTTTATTTTCTATACTGGGACAAAAATATCATATATCACAATTTTCTCCGGACCAAAAATGTTTTAATGGCAGGCCTAAGTAACACCTTGTTGTTTTATTTCATAGACAATCAATGCAATGTAATGAAATATGGCAAAAGCACTAGGATGGTACTACTAGTAGGAACAATGGCTTGTCGCAAATGGGTTAGGTTGATGCCAATTAATTATTATAGTTATTTCATTGGTATAATTAGCACATTTGGGGGAAACTAAATTCTGCTTTGTAAAACCTAATTTTTGCCCTCAGACAAAGCAACACTGGCCACATCTGTGTGGCCCCACACTCCCTTTCAGTCTTGATGCTAAGCTGAGCTACCAGCCTCCTGACATTCGCTTTACATTAAGCATCTAGATATGAGCGTTGCATCAAGCTTCTTGTATGAACCTCAACCAGCATATTTACCAAAGTTTTGGATTTGCTTTAACACCTAAAGTGACATTTTGATGAGGTAACAGTGTTTTATGAATAACTGTACTTTTTTTTTGCTTCAGGCACAGTATAAACCAATGTTCCTCCACTTGGGTGAATATATGGTTAACTAGGATGGATCAGGCTAATTATAGCATCAGAGACAAACCTACTGTACTTCAGGGCTGCATGACCTTGACAGGGCATGATTCAGACAAATGTATATACAATGCTTACGATAGCCATACTTGCAGCACCCAAGATACTTATAATATTACAGTTTAAACATACACAGCATACACAAACCTGTCTCAGTGCTTGATTCTTTCTTTTCCACTGGTCGGGGTTTGGCTTCAAACATGTCTTGTTCTCAGAGCAGGAGGAGGGTCCCCCCCACCCTTGCAAACACAAAGCTGGACAGAAGATGGCAGCCACTATGGCTGTGATGTCACATCCTGTTCCTGCACTGATGGCTGGTGCCCACCTACACCTTTACCTGAGGAGGGAAGCGGAAGGCGTCAAAGAAGCAACTCAACAAAACCGCCGTGGCTTTGCTCATGTTTATGAGCCAAATTAGGCTCAATATTTAGAATTTGGCTGAAACGAGTTGAGTGGTGATGGAGAGGATACGAGGCTGCTGACATCCTTTCCTCTGCTCTGCTGCCTTCCCTATTTCCCTCTTCCCACTTGGGTGGCTGCTGACATTAAAAGCCAGATGACACAAAACAGTGTTTGCCATTGGACACTGCTGATTGTCTGGCATCTTCTTTAGGCCTACAAGTCACTCATTAAGAATCCCCAATAAATTTACAGACAAACAGAAAACAGGCCAGCTGCTACTCATTTTCGTTTCATACTAATGCACCACATAGTGATTTAAGGGAGGGCTGAGGAGCGAGACAGGGCCCACCCACATCCTGTTGCCTATCTCTGGAGGAATGTTAAAGGATGGACTGAGCTCCCACTGGGGCTTTCAGAAAGTGGAAGACATTCGGCTGATGTCCTTTCTTTCACTGTCTTCAACCCCACAGCTAACTTCAAGTTCTTCAAGAGTGAAATGCATAGAAGTGTGCATTATATCAACCAATCAAAACCATAAAAGAAACAGAGGATACTATGATGGGTCATACATCCATCTGCATCCCCGATCTCAGTGCTTAGCCTGTGTATGCACACATATCACATGCAGATCTGTGTGGGGGTGTGTGTGTGCCTGCAGATAGACAGAGTCCTTGAGCCACATTCGTCCTCTGCTACTTACATAACACCGAAGCTGCTTGGTCCATAAAGGAGATTACAGCAGGGCTTGCAATGCTACAGGCTAAACTGTTTTCATCCATTCATGACACTGTTAGTGACTGCCTAATGCAGGTATTATCCTTTTCCCATTCACAATACGGCTAGGAGCACAAAATATTGTGCTTATCAATCATCGTGTAATCCTGCATCCATTATGTCAATACTGATAGAGGAAATATCTATCTCTTTGTCCTTGATTTAACATTCCAATTTGCCAGTGAGTCATCTCATGAGTATCACTGTCACAGCCAGATAGCTTCTTGTTTATGACACAGCCTGCTGGTCTGAATTGGAGAGGTAAAATTTTATAAGTGAAATAGCTAGAGATGCACCTTTCTTCCCACGCCTGTTTAAGAGGAGCCACATAAAAGAAATTTAATTATGCTGGATTTGCACTCTTGACTCCACATTTAAAAGCTGGAGACAATTGGTTTGGAAACCGCTACAGAGTATTGCAACATTATACAGCTAGAAAGTGTCAGCAGTGTCGCAAGATAGCAGCTCTGACAGTAATCTGTGAAACAAAGAAGCATTATACACAGCACTGGTCCGTCACAGCTGTCCCACAGTCACTGCTTACATCAACATTTTTCCCAGACTTTATTCCCTTCATGTCTAATCTAAGCATTCAACATCATCCATAGAGGCCTGTAACAAGTTACTTTATGGATGTCATATAAAAAGATGAGGTAATATAGAATCATAAAAAGCCCTAAACCTACAAGTTATTTTCCCTCGAAATAGCCTCCAGATCAGTTAGAGATATCCTTACTGATATTTATTTGTTTTCCTTTTGTTGTCAGGCATTTATGTTGCATCACATCAGCCCATCTGAGGTCTGACACACTGACTGAGGGTTTACTTTAAAGAATTACAAATGGGAAGCAGCATGTAACTGCATATCAGGCAATCTTTGCAACACCAAGACAAAAAGAATACAGCGCAGTTTATTATACTTTGCAACACGCGGATATACGTGATCACGTGATCACAGTGGGTGTTGCTATGATTCACAACAAACCTTCAATTGGGCCACAACTCTTGGCGAAAAACCCAACGTTTCATTTTAGAGACGCTTCAAAATGTGGCTCAAAGCTAAAATGGACGTTCAACACACGACTGAGTGCCAAATTACTGTGCGAATCTGCGTGGATCTTTCGTCAATGCTAATGTTGTCATGTTAGCTAACCAATAAACAAAAAGCGGGACAGCTAACGTTACACGAGATAACCCTATAGAAACAAAAACGATGTTAAGCCTTTATCAATTTTAATTTAATTACATACCATGTGCATTTGGTGTTTAGCGTGAGCTAAAGAGGCGCTGAAGATGTTTTCCTGTGAGAATGACAGCTAAGTTGCACTGCTGCTTGACATAACAGTAGCTAACGTGGCTCTCACGAGCGCTCACCGGCGCCACTCCTTACGCGAGCTCCGTTAAAGCATTACACAAAATGTAAACATAAGATTACTCAACATGAAATTTACCCTATGTCAAAGTTATTCCACAACATCGGGATTTCCTGCGGAAAATAAAGCGTCTATCAACGCCTTCCCGATAATCACGAACAATAGGGAGCGGGGGGGGGGGAGCAGCTGCTAATGTGTCATCAACGTGCGACAGCAGGCTTGGTGATGTCTTCATTACGCGCCAATCATCTGTGTCAAATTAAAAGTCCTGTCAAAGGGATTTTTCGCTTCGTTGTGTTATGCTGTTCGGTATTTAAAACGTTTGGCTTTCCCTAAAGGACTGGGGAAATGAAAGAATGTGAACTCTAGGGACTCGTGCTCTCATTTGTATTATTTTGTTGACGCCGAAGCCACCGTCGAGAGGAGGTAAACAGCTTATTTTTATTAATAAACACAATAAATAACACGCCGTTCTCTTAACTGAGCTAACATTAGCTCTGCGTTTTAGCGTAAGACGTGCGTGTATATTCACATTTATAAGCTTAGCTATCGTAATGGGAATCTTACAGGACTTGCATTGTTGTTTTTTTTATGCGTTGCCTGCTCAATATATGTTTTCTCTCCTTTTAGAGTTAAATAGAATCTACATTATGTCGCTTTCTAACTTCAGCTAGTTATAGTGATCCTCTTTGTAAACTAAAATGGCTGCACTTAATCTAACCTTAAACTGAATTTGATATCTAAAAACATTCATTTTCAAGCAGCCGCCAACTCATACAAAGATAACTGAAATAATTAAACTATATATTATAATTTTTAGAATCAAACACTTTCCATCCAGAATTTATCAACAAATCCCCCGCTGATATCAGCCGCCGGCTTGCGTGGAGTCTGGACAGCTTTCACGTCCCCCACCTCTGGATTCATTGATGCAGACGGATGGATGAATGGCTCAAGTTGGACGGATGCTGGCTCCTTTCTAGTCTGGTGGGGGGGGGGTTCACCGCTCGTCTCGTCTTTCACCGCTGCACTCCTCCATCCTCCCGTCTCCTGCGGCCTGTGAGCGGATGAATGCCAAAGTCTGTGATTTTACCACCGCCAACAGGACTCCATGTCTTTCTTGGTAAGAGATACCACTCTGCATGGGGAATTATTGGAATTATTATTAATGCTTTATTGCCTCCATGCGCGCGCGCAAATTGCGACCTACTATAGTCACGAATCAGCAGCCACATGCGGATGCCTTGGCTGGGATATGGTGGTTGTTAACCAGTATTTTAAAGGTTTTAACAATACTCAATATAGATGATCACATTCGCATTGTGTGACCTCTGTGAGCTGACAAATATTATTTAAATATCTTCTCAGCATCCAAACATTATGGCCTTATATAGATGGGGAGATTCATATTGGCTCTTTGTGCATCCTTCACATTTAATTGTGTATGTAGCTTTTATCTTGCTCTGTTGGGACACTCCATTTAGTCAGCTGCCTGTTACCATCACTCTAATCCTCTCTTCACTCCCCACCGCTGTGAGTGCCTTCACAGCTCATCGCCCCCCCCCCAATGCTTGCTCCTCTAAACCCTCCCGACCTCCTTCACTCTCAAGCTCCATGTTTCCTCTCCACTCGCCGCCCTGCACCTCCCTGTCCCGATAGGCATGTCTCACCTGTGCTCCTCCCCCCCGTTCACCAGGACTGTTCCTGCATCTCCCACGCTCAGGTCCAGCCTTTGGACATAGAGGATCGCTACGAGGACACCAGCCACCAGTTCCTGGTCAGTAGCCGAGACACTGTCAGCATGGAGACAGGCGTCACACCGATGCGCTTCCATCCCTTCGCCGCTATTCATTTGTCATCCGTCCGGATCTGCTCTAGCCTTGCCTTAAAGTTGGTAGAGAACCTGACAGTGGAGATTAGCACTCCAAATAAACTGATCAGCACGTGTAAAATGAGTGTAGTGCCCCTTTGAAAAGGAGGTTTCTCTTCCCTATTATCATTCCTAATGCAGTATATTTAACAGACAAATGTACTGCTGGTGTGTATAGTCATCTTTTCCCCCCTGATGATACAGGCAAAATGCTGGGACAGTAACCAATGCAAAACAATCAGCTGCTGTTTGATGATGATGTAGAATCATACTCCGTCCCAAAACTCTGTCTGTATCACTAAAACCACAAGCAACCCTCCAACCCCCCCCTACTTCGGCGGCTCTTGTCCCTTTATTGTGCCGGAAGCAGGGCTGACCTTAAAATAATCTCTGTGTTTTTTGTGCCATTTCACAATATTTCTCCTAAAAAAGCTACGACCATAAACCTTGATATCACTACTGCAACGATATTGTCGGGGTGACTGTTGGTACTTTACAAAATATTGACACGATGAGATTTCTGATCAATAATCATCACTAATGTGAATTTCATGTGTGACATGGGTGAAGGCAAATATCAGAACAGGTAGAACTCTCTAATAAATTAATAATAATGCTTTAATCTACATTTTTAGCATTTAAAAACCAGAAGAAGACAACACTTATGCCTTATAGTGGAGATTAACTTTGTCCCAAATCACATCATCTCTCCCGGTTTGATGTAAAACCTAATCTGCCTACACGCAGTTTCAACTGCTAAGTGAAGGTGGCCTTAATCAGCAACAGTATCATTTTATCGTTTTAAACTTGCATGTCGCTGTTTAATGGGGTTAGAACAGCAACAGAGAGTTTTTGTGTTTTTTTAAAAAAAGGGAACTGAACAAGGACACATCAGCATTGAAACATTTATATCTGAAAAAGTTCCACTAAAAAATTATATTATTTTGATCCTTTTTTTTCTGTGTTTATTTAACACCGTCGTTACCTATTCAGTGGTTTTCAGTTTCGACTCTGTATCACTGTTTTGCCGTGGAAAAGAGAGCTGTGAAGGGAAGGACACTCGAAGCTGCCATTTCCATGTTTCCATCCTAATGATAAAAACCTCTGCACACCAAAAACTGATCACACCTCTCTTTGATGCTGAGTTCTTTTAATATAGCGTCAATTTTTACAGTTTCATAAATACATTTAAATACGATGAACATGTGCAAGAGTCTACGTTGCTCAATCATGTTTATTTGCTGAGTGACTGTATTTTTTTTTTTTAATCCTGGGAACTTACTGAGATAAATGTGGACTGTATGTGCGTTGGATGTGCTTGTGTATGCGTCCATGCAGAGCTGTGACGGTTCTGAATACGCTCTGCAAGGGCCCGCGGGCGGCAATGACATCACGGGCCTGTCAGCCGAGCCGGCCCACTACCAGCTGCTGGCCGAGCTGGGTGAGCATGTCCGCATCACTGTGGTTGGACAGTGGCAACGAGGCGAAATTGTGCATGATTTCCAACACAAATCCACAGTGTTTCACTTCAGGTCTAATCTTTTTGTGTCGCAGGGAGGGGCTTCAACAACCTGAGTCAGGTGAACATGGCGCGCCACGTCCCGAGCGGGCAGCTGGTGGCCGTCAAGCAGACCAACCTGGATGAGTGCACCGAGGAGGAGCTGCTGCAGCTCATGGTGCGCCGCTGTCCAGGAAACCAACACCCGAGTCCTGTCTTCAACGTCCAATTGTAGTGTTTCACAAATTAAACGGCTGCTTTCCGTCCATGTGTGTCCCAGAACGAGGTTCTGCTCTCCAGGCTGTTCCGTCACCCCAACCTGCTGACCTCACGCCTGGTTTTCAGCCCCTGCTGCCAGCTGTGGGTCCTCACGCCGCTCATGGCCTACGGTCAGTCGCCGCTGCACTCTAATGACTTTTTATTATTTGTCGTTGTCCTTAAAATCCGTTGAATCTAAAAGAGCTGTATGATATCACAGTGAGTGAGATTTTGAATTCTAATTCCAATTGTGTCAGTTTCTACAAGTTTGGGGTTTTTGTTCCACTACTGGTGGAACTCACCTGTCCTTTTCCCTCACCTCTTGCCTGCAGGCTCTGCAGACACCTTACTCAGATCACATTTCCCAGATGGAATGAGTGAATCCCTGATAGCGTACCTGTTGTACGGCGTCCTGAAAGCGTTGGAATACCTCCACCGGATGGGTTACGTTCACCGGTCAGTGGGAGAGAGCAGACGTTACGGGACACATAGAAAATCGAGTACTTGATACAGATTATGCTGCGTAGATATTTGGATCTTAATATCGGTGCACATGTTCCTTTTTCTGTCAGGGGGGTGAAGGCCAGCCACATCCTGCTGTCAGGGGAGGGGCGTGTCTACCTCTCGGGCCTCCACAGTGTTTACAGTATGATGCGCGAGGGGAAGAGGATGAGGGCCGTGTTCGACATGCCCCACCACAGCCCTGCCCTGTTGCCCTGGCTCAGCCCCGAGCTCCTCCGGCAGGTCAGGACAGTATTTCAGAAAGCCGCCGTGTCTGTGTTTTAATTATTCTAATGCGTTCCGACTCTCCCCTCCTCGTGTTGTTGCCTCAGCAGGACCTGCACGGTTACGGGGTCAAGTCTGATATCTACAGTTTAGGTATTGTGGCCTGTGAGCTGGTCAGCGGCAGGGTGCCTTTCCAGGACATGCCCCCAACTCAGGTAATCAACGTTCTCACACCCACTCTGCCTTCAAATTTATGATTCACTGGCATGCATCATAGTTTGAATCTCCCTGTGCAGATGCTACTTCAGAAGCTGCGTGGCTCCCACTGCTGCCTGCTGGACGTGGCTCCCTTCCCGCTGGGTGAGCTGGGTGGGCTGAAAGTGTCTCGGTCGGGGGTGGACTCAGGCATCGGGGAGAGCGTGGCCGCTGGAAGCCTGACACACAGCGCCACCGCCGCGCCTGCAGATCGACCTCAGAGCCCCGGGCCCAAAAATCACTCGGTCACACTGCACAACCTGGTTCAGCTGTGTCTGCAGCAGCAGCCTGAGCGAAGGTCACTACATCTAAGGAGCAGTCAGCCTTATTGACCACAGACAATACAAACACACAGACCTCGATGCAAATTAAAAGTTCATCCTCTTTATTTCTTTCACAGACCGTCAGCTTCTGCACTGCTGACCCATGCTTTCTTCAAGCAGGTAGGACGACCGCTCGTCTCGTAGGCTTTTTTAACCGAGCTGTTTGTTCTCGGCTGGTTCAGAGTCAGAGTCAGTCGTTCATTCAGCCCAACTTGATCCGTGGTCACGACGTAGCCCCCGTTCTAGTCCAGCAAACTGGAACCAGTTCTGGCCAGAAATCAGTCGGAATGCAAAGAACTGGTGGCAAACTAGCACGAGAACCAAGTTGGCTGAGTTGGCCAATCAGGTGATCTCTGTTAGTTCTTTTGTCTAGAATCGTTTCCTTCCTTAGTTGTTTCCTTCCTCTGGGGTTTTGTCGTTGATTAAAATAATATAATCTGAATTGAGCGAAGTGTAAAATTGGCACGCATTAATAAATACACACGGAGCTCTCATGTTTCAATTAAAAACTATTATATTTCATGCTTCAGCGTTTTGTTGTTCTGTGACAGGTGAAGAGGCACACCAGAGACTCCTTCCTCAGCCTTATGTACCCAGCGCTTCCCCTCACCAGCACCGAGGACCCGCCGATATCCTGCCCGCCCACCCCATCCTGCCACGCCTCATCGCCAGACGCCACTGAGGCCGTGTGGGACTTTTCTTAAACCCCAGTTCTCTGTCCTCCAAAATCTCACGAGACAATCAAATCGAAAACAACGAGGCCAAATTCTACTGTGCTTTTATTTTATTTTATTTTATTTTACCATTTATCTAACTCTGAGCCTTTTTTAAGTACTTTTCTATTTTGCTTTCTACGTGTTTGTCTGATGTGTATGTGGAGTTTATGAGTTGGTGATGCAACTGTGAACGTACTGGATCAAACCGACAGGATCCGTAATAATAACAGCGAGCTCAGAACAACACACTAATCAGTTTAACAGAGTTCGCTCGGAAACACTTTATTGTTGAAAGAAACGACTACTTCTCGCACTAAACCTTTACTTTTTTTTTTTTTTTACAGTGCACTTTTTTTGGGGGGTGACTACTGCACCTGTTTTAATATGATGCAACTGAATAACGCAAAAGGTTCAATCCTGACAGACACAATATAACCTCTGCAGTGTAAATCACTACGTGAGGTTGGATTGTTTGTAAATCAGACTGTGAATACTGTGGAACATGTAATATTTACCACACGTGCATATATTTTCATCTGTATCAGAAGTGTTCGACCTCAGTGGTGAAGTACGGGAAGGCACAGACGTTATACGCATATTTTTTAGATTTAGACGTTAATGCCTCCGTGCCGCTGATGGTGAAGGGCATTCTTTGTTTTTCGAGCTGCCCGTCAATCCCATTTTTGTGAACGCGATATCTCAGGACTGTTTTCGAGGAAATGTCTTCAAATCTGGTGCAAAGTTCCTATTTGACAGAAAGAGGAACTGATCAGAATTGGATGGCAAAAAAACAAAAAAGATTTTTGGCCCTAATCCAAGATTTCATACAAATGACAACATTTGACACAAATATCGGATAAAATGATGACATTTTATATCCAAAGTCAAATTCACTGTGATGTTATTTTGAAGTTTAATGTCCAAGTGTCAGTGATGAATGTCACTGTTTGCACATCCATGAGTAGCTACACTACAAACAGGAGAGGCTAATAGTTGCATTAGCATGCTTTTAATGGTACCGGTTAGCAATAAATGCATAAAAACTGTAGCTCATATCTATTGCAGCAAACGAAATAAGGGATTCCATTTCATTTGTTCATTTGTTTATGTCCCCGAAAGCCCCCAAATTATAGGAACTATGAAAGCATGATGATGGTCCAAATTAGTATCATTTAATATTTCAATCAGAAGTGAAATAAGGTCTCTAGGCTTTATTTCCTCAAGGTTGTTTTGAGATTGTACTGGAAATTGTTTTTGTTTTTTGTTTTTGTGCAAACTGACCACAGTCAAATATGTAAATACATCTTTGCTGTATTGGGAGCATATACACACATAGTCTTCATGTAATAATCATTTTGATATTTGCCTATGAGACTTGTAAGATGAGCCACAAACCTGGCTCGGGGGGGAGAACATAAGCAATACAGTATCTGATTTTCCCCTCTAGTAGCTAGAAACCAGCCTCCCTTGCCCTGACCGTCAATGACATGCCAAAAGAATATTTCTACTGTGCTCTGTGACCGCGTGTCCAACATTGCCTTTATGTTTGAATGAAACCTGCATCCCAAATATGGTGATCTTTCTGTAACTGTGACTTAGTGTACTGTGTATGAGAACTGTGATCAGCAGTACTTATCAAACATGGTAACTCTGTGAGCCTTATATGCATATACACACATTATAAATGATAAATACAATCTTTGATTTATTAACTTCCTGTCAGTCTTGATTGATTTCTTTGTAGATTCGAGATATGTGTGTTTGCATTCTGACAGTGCGCTCCCACTCTGTGCCTCCAACCTGCACTGCAACCGAACAAACACGAAACCTGGCCTATGTCCTACTTACTGCATGTACAGGCCCACTTTATCATAATGCTTATCATAATGTAAAATCATGGGAGAAGAAACAATGATGTCCGCTGTCGCCATCTAGTGGTTGATTATAATTACTGCAGAGGTTAACTCGCATTACATAGTTGACACCTGTGACTTATTCTACCTCAAATAAGACATTATGGGCAAAAGCTGCATTAATTCCTACTCATTACAAAAAATATATAGATATATGTTATTTCAATTGCGACAAAGATCTTTAAGGGTTGCACTACACTCATTTGACAAAACAGAGCTGAGGCTCAGGAGCTATTGGCATGGCACATGGTAACATATTACATGAAAACATTAGGCCTATTATATATTCATACACCACGACTGTAGGTATCTGTGAACCACCTTTTCCCTTTGGAATAAAGTATTTAAATAAGGAAACAGCAGTTCTCGTCTGCTCCACCAAGTGGCAATACAACATCAAAACAAACCGATGGAGCCCACAGCTCCACATCGACAACGTAAAGTAGTTCGACTGTCGCAAACAGACAGGAGTTCGATAGATTATAGAAGACACGTATTCTACGGTTATTTCCTCCAAATGCGACGAGCAGGCTAAATATAAAGATTTATACTGCATTCAAACGGCAGTTTAAACACGAATACCGTCTGTATCCCTGGTTGGCGCTGTTCATGTACAGTTGTTGCACCAAAGTGTGTATCCGCCTCATGTATGAAATTAAAGGTTCTCTTTATACTATTGACGCTATTAAGAACTAGTTCATACTGCACGTACCACACAGAACACGAGTCATTTAATACATTTTCGAACATTAAACCGGTATGTACGGTTTATCAAAGCCATAAAATAGCATTGTTAGTTTTAGTCTAGTTTGCTTTCGGGGCGGGCTCTCTTATTCTGAAATTAATCCTGTGGTACCTTGACCGGAAGTTACCCTAGTCGCATGCGCGGTTGGATTGTCGGTAACTTAACACTCGCGGCAACTCTGGAGACCGCGTCAGTGACAGTTAGTCTTTTCCGAGCACAGGTGAGTGGTCTCCAATTCGTCTTTTAGTATAATTCCTCAGGTATTCACGCCCGTTTTATTCTTTTGTTAATGTGCGAAGCGTCTGTAGCTGGACAGGCTCGGAAGCCCGTAGCGTCTCTGTCACACGAGAAGGAGGAGGAGGAGGAGGAGAGAGCGAGACAAAAAAGAAAATAAATAGAAATATGCTTGTTTTTTTTGAAAGCTAGCCTCAGCTAGCTTGGTCGGGTAGTATCGACTGAAACGGTGTGTTTGCCGAGGTTAGCCGAAGGCGTTGTTAAGCCGCGGGCTTGTGGCTCGTTTGTAAAGCACCACAGAGACGGAGACATTATTAATGGTGTGTGTTTTTTTTGCCGTTTTGTCGCCTCAGTCTCTCTGCGCGAGAGCCAGCAGGGTAGCTCACTGAAGGTACTTTCGCCATTCGCTTGACAAACATCTGCCACTGTGATATCTAATTGGTCGTTATCATTGATAGCGCTGCTGGGAATACTCCGTGGAAGTGGAGGTAGAGGCCCAGCTGCACCACCATCTTCCCGGGGACTGCATGTTGCTGCTCTGCCATGGAATAATCGGAAAGTTTCTGCCACAACACGACTACAACTGTCCATTTTTTCTTTGCATCCATAAAGAAGCAACACACCTTGCCAGAGTTTGACAGCCGTTATGTTGAGCACTGTAGGCACGCAACAGATGTTCAGCTCATGACTGGAGGCCATGAAGCAGCCAGGGAAGTGACCTCGGTGGACACCACAGCCCCAGGAGGGTGCCTCTCACGAGCACCATGGCGTCCAAGGAGAGACTGTACGAGGTCTGGATGCTCTACTGCAATAAGGTGTGCTACACTCCTCTGTCAAAACACTCTTACAGCCCAGGACATGTCATTAGGTGAAGTAATAGACAGTTGGATGATATCACCTCCATTTCAAAGAAGTTATTCTGAGGATAAATGACAGAGAAGTAGTGTCATTTAAGAAGGAGCCTCCGCCACATTTGTGCTGAATACATAATATTGGACTGTAAGTGAGATTTCTATGTCTAATTGCATATCCAGTACATATAAAACACTAGTATGGGTGCTATGTGGTCATGTGAGGCTGTAAGATCAATTTATGGCAGGGCGGTCTCGTGACATGCTGGTGCATATAGGAACAGAGTGCTCATGCAGGATACGGCTTTGTTTTCACAGTGGAGATGAATGAACGACACTTGAGTAGAGACAGCAACAGTTGAGTCAGCTGTTGGATAGATTTAATTCACTTGGCGATAAAGCATGCGCATGGCCTGGTGTCCAATCAAAACGGCCCTGCCCGTGCTGCTCCTCTTGTGAGCCTGGCTGCCGTCACACACACACTTCCCACTGTAATTCGTCATAATAACACACACACACACAACCCTTTTCTGAGGTATTTACCCCATAAAAGCCAAGCTGTTTTCTGCAAGTTTAGGATTTGACATGGAATAATCCGAGTCAAGAGACGTATTGAGACGCGAAGGCTGACACGAAACGAACATCTAATGCTAGTGATGTGGGTGTTTGGGTTACAGAAGTATTCAGACACACTGCTACCCACACACATTTGTCACAGACACTTGTGAAAATGCTGCCTGTTGCTGCAAGCATACACATTGCATTTGTTCTCACAGGAGTGTGTATTTGCATTGACAAAGCATTACACTGCAAGGAGGGATCATTTAATTCCATCCTGGCTTTGAGCCAGCCCCCTTTGGGCCAATATTTTTCTCTGCATGAGGCCATAGTGGCGGTGAGAGAGAGAGAGAGAGAGATGCATTTAGATATATATGTGTGGCCTGTCTTCCTTCATGAGCGGCTGAAATGTCAGGTATGTTTCTGCCCCCAAATATGCAAGGGTTGTCAGGATATATTGGCAGTAAGGACAACCTGCAGTCACATTGGCTATAAATGAGATGTGGCATGTTGTGAGAAAGCTCTGAAACCCCTTGTGTCCCACCAAAGGGTTAATTGTTTTCCAACCTCAGTTCCCACCTCCCCTTTTCAGCCTCTAGTCTCAACCCAACAAACCATTTTTCCTATCTTATTCTTTGCATCCCAGTCCAAATAGTACCATGGTTTCCCAACTTTGAGGGCTTTTAAGCACAAAACAGGAAGTAGCAGTAGCTGTTTAAGCTAGGCTATATAATTCAGTTCAGTGATTTAAAAAGTATTTTTTTTAATTGTTTTGCTCACGACAACTTCCCCATCTGTCTGTTTAATGGTTGATCTCTTCCTTCAGTGTCAGAGGTGAATGCTCGGACTGCTCTGTGGGGAAGAGCGAGTCAGATGACTATTGTTGACAGTACAAGCAGCCAAGGGTTGCTTCAGAACGAGCTCGGCCTGCTCTTTTACCTGGAGACCAGCTGTCTTTGTGTTGATATTATTCACCTGATTGTCACCAAAATGTTTAGGTTCCATTATAACACATGTTCCTATTAATGTCTTGTCTTGTTGGAATGTGAAATTTTCTTAATAACTTCTTGCTATGTCTCAAGCCAGCAGTGGCAGCTGTTCACATAGGTATTTATGAAGAAGTCGCAGATTGTGGGCTGAGCAGCTGTGGCATCTAACTCAGCATTGAGGAGTGTGTGGGAGTTGGTCTGTTGAACTAGACTGATGCTATATGGGAGGTTGTTTTGGTTATATGGCCTGTTATTGCTCTTTCCAGACTGCAGAACAACGCAACAATCAGTATTTGCATTTAGAGCAGGTGGTATAATCATTGATCTAAATGGAAATGAATGGTAGCCACAATTCCAACTGCAAAACCAGGGAAAACTACGAGGCACAAAGCACAAGGAGAGCACAGGCTCTCCACCATTCGTGAAAAAAGCCATCTGAATAACTTTTATATTCCATAAAAGACATTAAAGACATTGAAGAAAAAGGAGGAATACAGTTTATATAAAACGTCTGTAGCCTTATTATCTTACTAGTACCCCTATTCTCTAGCCTTCAAAAAGTCTTGCATCCATCTATGATTTTTTTTTTTAAGGATTTTATGGGATGATCCTAATCACCACCAAAATCTTTCATCAAAATCTGTCCAGAACTTTTTGAGTTATCCTGTTTAAAAAACAAAACAAACAAAATATGAACGTTGGCCAAAACACCTCCTCCTGGGCGGATGTAAAAATTGATTCTTGAGCTTTCACATTTAGACTGGTGCTCCACACTAGCTAAATGTTCTTTGATTCTGACAGTTGGTGAATGCAACTGTACATAACCATTTTTTATCCTTTTAGAATACAGCTTGTCAATTAATTGTTTAGTCGAACGAGAATTTCAAGTATTGATTAGCGTTTAATTTGATTCTTCTTAACACATGTATACCTTTTTAGATTGGTTAAATCATCACATTCTGGCGTCCCCTTAAGGTTTCCACACACATCAGGTGCTTTAAAATACCTCAAGCAAGGATTATACAGTGCATTTTATTTATATATAACAATTGTAATCAGATTCTGCAGCAGTTGCAGGGGTTGACTCCAGGACGCCTGTTGTATCTGCAGAAGGCTGAGAGGTCACACACAACACTGACCCCATTACGTAACCAGCGATCCTCTTAGCTTCTCATCGTTGGTTCGTGCCAGAGCGTTGTCTCCGAGCGCATGGAGCTGCTCGTTGCTGCCCTTATGCAGTGGCAACAACACAGTGCAGCAGTGGCTCTTTTACCAGAGGGACCTGTCAGAGAAAATTGAGAGTTTAGCAGGCCAATTAACTCTCCTCAAGCCTTTCTCTGCTGCAGAAAAGCTCCCTTTGATTCCCAACCACAGGGAACATGCCTCAAGCGCCAGGGGCATCATTTTGCCCTTCAGTGAGCTTTAAAGCTCAATCTGGTTTTTTAATTCTAGTGCAGACACTGTCACTCCCTTTTTAATTGTCCACAAACAGGGCATTTCTGGTTAACATTCACAGGAAAGTCATCTTCTCTCATTACACCTCACCATACCCTGGCTTATGACAAGCTCTTTGAGTGGATCAGAGAAACAGCAGCCACTTGTTTAAGCCCTGCATGTATTAGAATCAGGATATAGTCGGAGGATTTGAGGGAGAGAGGTGACAGTAGAGGGGGGAGAAGGGAAATAACACTGAGCTGCTGGAGATGACGGAGGAGGAGAAAGTGCCGTGGTTTCACATATTTGCCCAAGTAGATTAATCGGGTCTCTTTCCGGCTTTGCTGCTTGTTTGCTTGCTACGGTCTAATCTCTGATGTCATACACACACCCACTCACAGACGTGCACAGTACAGGCACACAAGCTTGCCCAGGCCTTTTTTCATGTAATGGTATGCAAACTTTGCCCCCTCAGGCTAGCTTCTCTTTCTCGCTGCAGTTCATTTAATGCTGTGCTCCCTTCTCGTTACTCCTTTATCCTCTGCACTATGAATATCTCTGGAATAACACTGATGTCATTGTCGATGTGTGTCAGACATGCCTCATGTGGCTGTTGCCTCTCCCACCAGCCTCTTTAAAAAAATCCCTGGCAGTGATGTCATGTCAGATTCCCCCACTTACTGATAGGCGGTGGTGATGTTAGGGTGCCATGGTGCAGAAACAAAATGACCACAGCCTTCTTATAAATCCTGCAGGGAGGGGATATTTAAACATTGTGGTTTTAGTGACTGTGTGCCACTTCCACCAAGCTAGGTCACCCACCCAAACCAAGCCAGCGGCCACCCGACTTGCTCGTCGACCACGCCTGTCTGAAGTCCTGCGCCTGACTTTGTAGCTAATGCATAAAACAGCATTGGGCAACTGATGAAGGAACAATCAAGTAATATATTTTGGATCTACTTTACTGTCCTTTTTAATCTGGTGAAAATTCAATGAATGTTGTTGCTGTTGAGTTGTCACAATAGCTAATGGCATACTTGGTTTTAGGGTTTTTATTCGTTTGCCATAATTGTTTTTTTTTAGATTAGTAATTCTTGTCTTTAAATCTGGGCTGCTTCTTCGTTGCCTTTGTCGGCAGCGTAGTGATGATTGTTTTAGACGATTGCGTCACATTTTTCTCCAATTTAAAGTGATTATTATCAATAGGTATGAAGCCTTCAAAGGTAGGTACTTATTATTAGTTGCAAGGGTGTTACATAACAACAAATATAGCAAAGGATGGTTGTTAACGTTTATACAAGGTGACTATTGTTGGCTTGGGATTCCCTACTTATACATCTGCATCCTCCCATGTGTGTCAGGCCAGTGATGATGGCAGAGCATAAACAGAGCCATGTGGAGCAGGGTGTGTCCCCGCCTGCCACAGTTCAAACCCTCAATGGGGATCTGTGCTCTCAAGCTGCAGCCTAAAAGAGGACATTATTTTAGACACACACACAGTTGTCCAGTCATGGCTACGTGCATGCTCAGCCTCTTGAGAGTGACTTTCTGCCTGCTACACGCGCATATAGATATTACAATAGTAGAGGTGGGCGACCTTTTAGATTTTGAGCTGAGTATCTACTTTTTGCTCAAAATTCAGTGATGGTTTTAGTGTCCTTTTCTGTTACCAAACCTCACTATTTCCCTACTCATTAACTTTTTTATTTTTCAACTCTGCCAAAGCTAAAGATCCCATTCAAAGTGGATTAACAACTGGACAAGTGCACCCTCTTATCTACAGGCAATCGCAAATACTCTGGTGAAACTAAGCGAAGGAAAGAGAGAGGGAGAGAAACAGAGGTTCTCTGGTATTATGTGCTTCTGCTAAACCACTGATTGTAGTGTGAGATCTCCTGTTGGCCTGCCTTGTACTTGTTAAGCCTGTCAGTGCACCTGGTTAATGCAATGTGGTTTTATGTTGGTGTCATTTCATAGACTGTATCATTACCAACAAGCTCGCACGCATGTATCTTTGTGTGGACAAGGTTTGGCTTTAATGTCACAACCAATGTTGTGAGGACATTTCGGCGTGTCAGGACAGTTGGTGTTCACTAGTTTAAAGACCTTTTTGAGAGTTCAGACTTATTTTTTGTGGGTTTAATCAAGAATTGTGTTTGGTTAGGGTTGGAGTTTGAAAGAACTGATGGTCAAAGCAAAATTAGCAGATTAAAGCTTGTGAGTACACACTTAGATGCAGAATGTGAACAACTAAGCCAAAAAATTAAAGGTCAAACAAAAAAAAAAAACTTATTATAAAATGTCAATTAATATCTATAAATCTTAAAAGTAAAAGAACAGTTTAAGCAGTAGGCCTAAAGAAATGTGTTTTTCTCTCTCTAGTCAATGAGTCTTGCAGTTAAGGTAGCTGAGGAAGAAGTAGCACACAGGGGACATGCCGAGGCCTCCCAACATAACATATTATTCACACGTGGCTGTGGCTGTTCAGTTTTCTTTCTCCCAATTTTCTTCTCTCTGAATTCTTCTCTCTCTCATACACACACACACACACACACACACACACACACACACAGGCCGTTGCAGGCCTATTCTGATGACTTCATAGGGATTGCAGAGAGTTGCTTCCTGCTTCGGTTTGGCCAGTTCCCACTCTGACACGCAGACAGGAGCAGTCAGCCTTTCAGCCTCTCTCCCATTCTTTATAGCCAGATGACACTGATGTCCTGAGAACCTCATTCTTCCAGTTGTTGTGTTTTGTTTTTTTTCTGTCATTTCAAATCGGCAGATTCCTACAGATTAAATAAATAGCTTTTTGGGAAATGATTTATTTAAATTAGTGTGTGACTTTTCTGTTGCCAGCTGTTTTGTCTTCTTCATGGTCAGAAATTTAAAGGTAACTTATGTAGTATTATGTTCCATGGACCTCACTTCGTAACACACAGATGTCAAACGATCTGTCACACTGCAGGTACACAACCCAGAGGCCATGTGACTGTGTCTTGACAGATACAGTCCAACTATTTTACATGATGGAACATCCAAATGTAAACACTTTATGCTTTATGTCATGTTTCTTCTGTTCCTGAGTAGTTTTTGTGGTGTCGCAGCATGCATTCTCCTGTTGGGGGACCCACTGTCATCAGGGCGTACAGGTGCCATAACAGATATGCTTTGTCTTCAAGGGGTGTTTGAGGCAGATGGTTTGTAACAAGTGGCGTTCATATGAATGAAAGATTAAAAAGTTCACATCAGAACTTGCACTGTAGCAAGGTGATCAATGTCTTTCATTTCAGCTGTCAGTGGTGTTTTTGTTATGACCGATTGGTGTATATCATGGTTATCTACTAAATGTTGATTGCAGATAAACCTTGCTTTCATTTTGTTTGCCACCTGCCATGAAATCCCCTAGGAAAATGAAGGCTGAGACTAATTGAACGTACAAACTCAGGCTTTCACAAAAAAAAAAGATTTTACTGGGGTTGTGAGAGTTTAAAGGAAGCACTTAAATATCAGCTACATGGAAGGCAATTCTTCGTCGTCTGTGTCATTGATCTCATTATTTATTTAGTTGTGTCTTTGTTTCCTTGGCTTGCTTAATAGACACAAATTCAGTTTGTGCTTGTTATGTTACACTTGGGATTTCTGTAGTAAAGTCGACTGCAATTTGCGATGAATGAGCACAAACGTCAATACCGCTGAGAAAGGATGCAAAGAGGGAGGACACTTGTTTGATGTTGCATCTAAATTTAATTAATTCAGCTTAATGATCAAACTGATTCATGTGAAACTTTGCACAAATATTCATGGTCCCCAGAAGATACATTCTAGTAATCCCCTGGCTGCCTTTATAGTGCCATGATGAGATTAACTTCCATTGTTTTGATTCTCAAAGGACCATCTCATCTACCCCATCATCAATACATAATACTATTATTGCAGCACTTTACTTTATTGCCACATACCTACAAAGCTAGATGTTCCCATTAGCTCAAACTGTAGTTGTTTTTAGTGCTAACAGAAATTATCAAGCCAACACTCAAAGACTAACATGCAAGTTTATCATGGTACTGTATGTGATGTTAGCATGACAACTAAGTGAAACGTCTGATAGAATAACTGTAGCCTGGTCTGCTGCAACTTAGCACAATTCACCTGTGATGTGATGATGCAGATATGAGAATTACTTTCAACAAACAGCTGACTGTTCAGCTTAATCGACAAGTCAGCGTTTCCATTTGTCACCTTATATCACAAAACGATGAATCCACCAAACTCAAGCTAATCTGCTCTGCGATTACCTCTTCAGCCCTCCTTGACCTACATTGCTCACTCACACCCTCCAGATGGCCCAAAGTCCTTGCGACAGGATCTGCTGGGGAGGGTCCTGAACTGGTGATTACTCCCCTTTGATGAAATAACAATGCTTTCCAAGCGCTACATTTTCATCCAAGTGTCCTGAACCCTGCACAAGAATTACAGCTGCTAGTTGACAACTGTTTTCAGAGAAGAGTGATAATCAGTTTTAATGATTTGAGTTGAATAATTTCTGAAATGTGAAGAGAATTGCCTCTTTTTTATTCATTATCTCTGTAAACTCAATGAGCTTTTGTTTGGTTGAAAAACAGCCCCTGAAAACTGCATATTTCGCAAATTTCTTGCATCCGTGTTAGTTACAGTCCTGCTGCGGTGTATGCCCTATCAGATCCACCTCTCCTCCAAATGTAATTAAGGAGAGATTAGATAATTACATTACAGTACGACTTGCTTTCTAAATTTGAGCTCAGTGTTTCCACGTTAAATTCATTAGTATTAATGGTTTGTAGCTCAAATTAAATTAATAGTTAAATAATTGCTAACTACATTAAGAAAAGATGTAGCATAATTAACTTCAAGAAAGTAAATTCAAATAAATTTGTATCACAAGCTTCCTTCAGAATAATAAATATGTTGTTGGCAAACAAACATCTCGTGTTGTCGGCAAAAAGATGCCTTATGCGCCTTAATTAATGTGCATTTTGTTTCCACAAGTATGTGGTGTAGAAGTGTCTCATGTCTGTGTTAATTGTGTTAAATGATGGTAAAAAAATTTGCGCTAATCTACACAATATCTATTATTTGTTTTGATATGGCTCCCCATAGTAACAAGTAAGAGGTGATTTTATGTGGTTTTATGGTTCTAGCGCTTGCAATCTTAGCAGTATTTCCACCTTGCCCCTTTGCGTCTGGTGTTCCTAATGCTGTGGAAGGAGGAGATCTCACTCCTGGAACTGTACCCTGACCGAGCAGGCCTGAGCCTTGCCAGCTTTCCCCTGTGGCTCATTCTGCTACCCAGTCCCTCTGTAGGCATTTTTCCAGGCATTTAGGAAACGTCAATCCCTCAGCTGTTAGAAACTTTCCCTCAGAATGCAGCCAGACCTGTTTTTCACTCTTAAAGGTGCATGCTTTAGATTCCTCCCCCTTAAAAACAGAAGAAACACCCACACCCTCAGACATTCTGCACTTGTCTGTCATGCTTTTGATAGTATCTTCGTAAACCACCAAAAACTTTGTATGTTAAGTACAGTATACACTGAATGCTGTCTTTCTATTCCTTTAATGTTTCTTCACCCAATCAGAAATATTTTATACTCATTTTGCTCCTTTCAAACGTTGTATTCAAAGGTCTTTCAGGAAATGAACACATTGCCTTGAGCATTTCAAAGTGTATCTCTGTGTGCTTATCCATTGTCGTTACTCTGAATGAGGAGAAAACAATAAAAGTGTGCCGCTTAGGCCTACATGCATTGTTGTGTGTCTACACCAAACACACTACAATGAATCAAACTGCAACAATGCCTTCCAGCTGGCAGAAATGTATATTTTACATGACAGCCTTTTCAACAGGACGCTAATGTTTTCTGGAACTTCTTCCCACCTTTATTCACCTCTTCTGTGTCTCTGTCTGTTCTTTTTTTCAGCGGGATCCAGACTACTTGAAGTTATGGCTGGAGATTTTCCTCAGCTCCTATGAGCAATGCCTGGATGTGGATTTTGAAAAAACACCTTCAAGGTAACTTCTGGCAAGATTTGATCATGATCACCCTTTTTGATTTGTCTTTACTATGAGTTTCTGCATTGTGCTCTCATCCGATATCTTTAAATGACTTGAGAAAAGTTTCACAAACAAACTTGCCTTGATGGATGGACAAAATCTTAACAGTTATCACAATTGATAACTGGGCCAATAGTGAAAGCAAGACTGTCTGCCTCTAAATAATATTCCTTTTTCCCCCTCACTTACGCCGACCCCCCCCACCAATCACATTAAAAAATTCACCAAAGGAGTTTTCTGCCTTTGGTTCTTGCAAATCAGATGAGAACTATGTCTTCTGGTATGCGTCATGCCCAGTACAACCACACACTGTGTCACCTTTCACAGTACAACCCAAAATAGCACAGCCGTACCGGAGGCTTCGTGTCGAGCGGCCACACTTTGATTCAGTTGATGCGCTGATTGGTGCGGAACATATGATGCAGGTTATCGTGAAATACTGTGTCCAGTGTTTAAGAGGAGTGTGTTGGCTACGCTGCTGATTGATCATCAGACGAAGGGAGGATCATGTGACATGTGTCGGTTAAAGGGGTCGTTTAAATTTGTTGAGCTTTTCCTCTCTCCTGCTCCGTGTCATTTCCTTTCTCTACTTCTCCGAGTCATTTTCTCCTATCCTTCTCTGTTTTATCAGACTTCTTCCTTCATTGCTCTTCTCTCATTTTCTTTTTTCTCCCTCCTCCCTTCCCATGCCCTTGCCTTTCTCTGCAGCTGCCACATCTGTCCTTTCCAACTGACATTCAGTGCATTGGTTTTGCTCAGCTCTCTATATGAGCTGTGCAGAACACATGCTGTTTTTCCTAGACATGAATACATCAGGTGTTTTAGTTAATGCAGAACAGGGTCCTTGATGTTGCCCTTGTTTATATTACTATGAATAAGTCTCCATCTGCACTTTTGTACCAATTTGCACCAATTTTATCCTCATCCCCTCCCCATAAGCCTGCTATATAACTAAATTTTCCTCCTTCCTCCTGTGTCTCCAGGCTAGAGGAGATTCCCCCCGTGTTGACGCTCCTCCCAGATAACATCCTGCAGGTTTTGCGGCACCAGCTGCTGCAGTGCGTCCAGAAAGCCTCTGACGGCCTAGAGCCTGAGCAGCAAAACCTGGCTCTGCTGCTGCTCAAGTTCCTTATTATCATTTGCAGGTCTGCACAATAAACACAACTAAATGTGAAGAATATGCTGACCTTCACTGCACACCAGGCACTTTAATTGACAAGCTAATGATGAACTTGCTCTGTGTGTTTGCATGCGATTGGATGTTTCTGAAAGGAATCTGTCCAATGTGGAGGAGATTGGTACCTGCTCTTACATCAATCACATCATCACCATGACAACGCTCTATATCCAGCAGGTGTGACTCCTCCCTTTCCCTCTGCTCTCATCTTTTTGGATTCTCTCTGCTTTGTGAAACGTGATGGTTTCCAAATAATTAGATTAGCAAAAAGCACAAAACCTCCATTCTATTTATAAGAAAGTTTAAGTGTTTTGGAGGAACATGAAAGAGGAAGTGACATCTTTATTATTCTGCTCTTTGACCATGAACAAAGCAACTCTTAAGATACATGAAATGGAAATAATCTGTGTGGTATTAACCTGAATGAGACATGTAGTGACAGGTGTAAAGTGGCTCTGTGTGTATTGGTGGTGTTACAGCTAAAGAGCAAGACCAAAGAAAAAGAGATGGCAGACCAGAGCCAGGCAGAGGAGTTTGTCCGTCACGCGCTGGCTTTCTGCGAGAGCCTCTACGACCCATACCGCAACTGGAGGCATCGAACCTGCGGGTAATAACTTCCTGCAGCCACCTTGGCCTTGCTTTACAATAACATGACAACAGTAACATTGAGCAGAAATTGAAAATATGGTTTTCACTTAATGATTGATGCCAAGGTATGTTTATGATAAAGAAGGCTTATCAGAAAGAGATAATTACACTGGATGGAAGAAGACAACATGCCAAGTTAAGTCAATTAAATTTCAGAAATTTAACTACTCTAGGCCTTAATCAAATGTTGGTTCAACCTGACAAACAGGAATGGTGTTCCAGTAAGGCAACAAATAACCTAATGTGACGTATTTTATGCTGTGCCTAACCTGAACTGTTTGTGCGCGTGTGTGTGGGTTTTTTTGTATCCATTCAGGGAGCAGCTGGGTACAGTTGAGAGGAGCAGACAGAAGTATAAAGCAGCGCCGCTCACTGTTGAGTTTGTTCCTTTCTTTTACCGTAAGTCTCTTCTGTGTCATGTGGCCTGTAAATCCTTATCAATAGCCACGTCAGACGACGGCACCTCTGGCAAGTGAAAGTGCCGCTAAACAGCTTAACACTGTTGTTTTAACTTGCAACTGGCAAACTTCAATGAACGTGGTGTGTGTAACCTGCACAAACTTGTCACATAGCAGCATTACACTGTTTCCTGTTTATAGTGCTCTTTGCATCTCTTACTTTAATAGCATCCTCCGGTGTGGATGAGCTACAACGTATAAAAGCCGGCTTGTGATCACGGACCATAATTCTTTCCTCCTCTATATTTTTTGTTCATCCATTCTTTCACTTATCTCAACCGCTGCCTCCTTTACTTTTCTTCTCTGGTCCCAGTTGAATCGGCTCTTTGTGGCCGTGTTCTGTTTGCCAGGACCTGAGATGAACCGATACTGAACTGTCAAGCCACTTCAGTTATACTGGTGTCCATTTTGAACAAATACTCCCTTCTGTTGTCGGTATTGCATGTGCCTGCTAGGGTTTTACCCTAAAGATAACACCCAAGGCCCAACCTGACATACTGCCTGTGTGTGTTTCCTCATACTTGTGTCTGTTTCATGTGCATAGAACACATTATCCATATTTGCATAAGTCTGCTCCATAGTAGTATTTAATTTAGCCATAGCACGGTTGAGATAAAGGAAACAGACACTATGGAGCCAAGATGCCACTTCTCAATTAGACATGTTGACAGATGAGTTAATGGATGACTTAGAGCAGCATGACCCAGAGGTTCCTGACAATGCTGCCACATGCCTGTTTGTGAGCATATCTGGTTCCAAGATTTGATTGAGCTTTCATGCGTGAGTGTTTGCATATATGAAACAGACAGAAAGATAAATTCATGTCGCTGTGTGTATCAGTGTTTTGTTTCAACAAGATAGAGGAAAGGATAGTTTGTGGTGAGATGCAGTTACTAGTTTCATTGTGTTTTCCCACCTGCTGATCCAATTGATTAATTGGACTGTGTGTGTGCGTGCGTGCGTGCGTGTGTTTTACACTTGTTCCAGAGTGCTTCCAGGAGAGTGAGCATCTGAAGGAGAGCCTGAAATGCTGCCTTCTTCATCTGTTTGGAGCCATAGTAGCTGGTGATCAGGTACGACTCTTAATGGCCGTGTTGGTGTTTGATGGTTGGTGCTTCAGGATAGCTCCACATACTTCATTCCACTGAAAAGGGCTCAACCAAGCTTCCACATTCCTGGACAGACCAAACTGAAAACAAAGTAGAACATGTGTAATTACTTGAAATTAGAACACAAAGTCGAACACTAAACACTAAATTTCAAATAAAACAGGTCATCTGATTTAACAGGTTAATACTAAATCCGTTACCCAACGCAGTGGAACCACAAAATTCCAGATAAGCCAATCCTGCGCTGATGATATCTTGTACAAATAAACATGAGAGGAACATTGATCTTATCATCTGTTGGTTAGAAAGCCACAAAGCGTATTTCCTTAAAATTTAGAGCTTTTCCTTTGAAGCAGTATTTTTCCACCAGTCAGTATTCGTGCTTTAATGTTTCAGAGGCAGTAAGGTTAAGTGGTCTGTTATTCATATATTTCTGTCAGAGCCGTGTGACTTTCTCTGTATCATCGCACCATTTTCCCTCGCTCCCTCTCTTCTCCTCCGGCAGAGGAACGCTCTGCTCGCCATCTCTCCAGCCACCATGGAGGTGTTGATGCGGGTGCTGGCTGACTGTTCCATGGGTAGCTGCTCTTCAGATGAGGGGGAGGACTGGGACAGCGAGGCCCCCGACCGTAAGGCACTGCTGACACTGGGCTGCTTGCGGGAGGTAGTACAGCGCCTTCTGGCCTCGAGCTCTGACCAGCGGCAAGTAGAGATCACCTCCGTGCTGGAAAACTACTTCAAACTCCTCAACTCAGACCCAGCAGCTGTTGTTGCTGCCCGACAGCAACAGCCAGCCAAAGGCAAAGTGCCGACACTAGGCCGACATTGGGAGAGCAGATTTGTGGCGCTGCAAGTGCACATGCTAGGTAAGAGCCTTTACTGATCCTAAGTAACATAATATCAATATATAATATCTGTCACGCTTATCTGTCTCTCTCTCCGTCTTTGTGTCTTTGTTCTGCCATCTCTGTGTTTACATACCACCCAGACACTATCAGGGACATGTTCCTGTGTCCAGACAGGCCAGTTCTACAAGCCATCTTCCTCAACAGTAACTGTTTCGAGCATTTGACACGACTGCTGCAGAACAGCAAGGTAACCGTTTGGCTGTTTTTATCTAAATATAACCTGAGGACACAAATCGGTTATGAGCACTAAAGAGCTTGATCCTGGTGTTTGATCCTTCTGAGCTAATGCTCTTAACTAGGGTGAACTGAAAATTGATTTCACTTGATCATATCTTGTATCTGATGCTGCTGATGACTATAAGGGTTTTTGAAGCTGTGATCTTGTATCAGTTAGACAGTCGTAGAGGGTTATTATATTTTAGAAAAATATAAATTCCAAAATATATAAATTATAGTTTTGATACAAGAGCTCACATTTTAGTACACCTACTGCTTGTCTACTACTGTGTTTTATTCTGGGGTTTATGTGGCTCTGTGGTATTCGCAACTGGTCTTAGTAATATAAGTCAGCCTAAATTGCACTTTAAGTTCCCCCCAAGAACTTTTCTCAAAGTTGCTGAGAGCCATTTTAGAAATGAACAAAGAGAAGCTTAGAGAAGGGGCAGTGGTGACACTGTTGCTATGGATGACATCACGTTTTTTAAATGAAATTACTCAGTAATTCTACAGTGATTAGTTTACAGTCAACAGCCTGTGTCAGTGAATTCGTATTCATAGGAATGCAACAAATTAAATTAGATAAATACTTTAATAGGGTTCTACTTTGGCTGAGTGGTGTGACCGTAAAATAGTGTCACAATTGTTTTAAGACCATAAAATGGGAAATAAAATCAAGTATACCTATATTTATGTTAAAGCCTGATGGATATATCCTTTTTGCCGATATTGGCCTATTACAGATATATCGGTATCGACTTATATATTATCAGTATCAGGCAATGTCAAAAAATATGCTTTTAAAAAACAGATTGCAGAAATAGATGGAGTGATTTATTTTAAACTTCTATTGAAGGTTACTGTTTCAGTGCACTGCTGTCATTAAATCAGTAAAAGTTCATTGTTAATCTAAAACACTCCGCCTCTGTTGCATATTTTTGTAATGAATATTTGACAACATAATTCGAGGGATCATTGTGAAAAATATTTCCATATTTGATATCAACCTTTTTTACTCCCTGTTAACTGTATTGGGATCGGCTCCAAAAACGTAATTATCCGTCGGGCTGTAATTTTTTTTTCAGTATACCTTCATATCAACACAATACTTTAGAGATGACTACTGGTACGTTGACAAAATATTAATATAGAGATTTTTGGGGAAAAAAAATCCCAAGTAATGTCGTTTTAATGACTGAAGTAGGTGAAGGCAACTTTTAAAACAGATAGAATACAGAATGACATCATTGTACTGTAATGAAGACTTTTAAACAACAAAAAGACAACACTTAAGCCAGATCGTGATAACCGAAATCTGAAATATACAGTATATTGTATATAATGATTAGGTTTTACATATGACATTGCAAATTTTAACTGTGAATGCTGAGATGCCCAAGAAAGTCATCTCAAGTTCTTCAGAGTCCAGCTTTCAGCGAGCAAGAGCCTTTTGCCTACCTTGCATGTTTACCTCCCCACAGCAAGGCTGGATCACACAAACACCTTCACAGAGCGACCCCCTGCAGAGGGTCACAGCTTTTATCCTCACACCCTCTCCTCCACTTACAGCATCCTTCCCTTGCACTCTGCTCTGACTATCCCTCGTCCCCATTTTCTTTCTTTCTTAACCCCTCCCTCCATGTGCCATGTTGACATGTTGCCTGTTGTGTGTGTCAGCTGGTTAATGCTAGGTGCACGGCGGCAGACAAGGACCAGAAAGATATAACCAACAACAGGTTACTGACAGGAGAAAGGGACACTCAGGTACCACCGAGAGAGTCCCCACCTCAACTCACCCCCTTCTCCCAGCGCCATCCCGCCTACCCACTCCTTTTCATTTACCTGCTGCCCACCACCTTGAGCTCACCAGTCACTCCAGAGCAAGGCTTTTGCGCTGCTTTGCCTCAGATAATTATTTGTAGTTGGATCATGTCTCAACAGAAACCTCACAAAGACATTGGTCTCTCAGAATCTGTTCGCATAAGACAAGACTGAAAGTGTGTTGCTCTCATGACTACCTCTTATAGTAGTTGTAGGTGTATTGAACTGTTCAAAAGAATGGTTCACAATTTGGGGAATTGGAAGTATGCCAATTCAATTCCTGTTAAGATTTGGATTTAAGGTTATCACAATTTGCATGTCTCTGTCTTGAATATGAAGCTTCAGCCAGCAGCCATTTAGCTTAGCACAGAGATGTAAATGGTGGGACGCAAGTAGCCAGGCCCTGTCCAAAGGTAACATAAGCTGCCTGTCTCCACTATTTCCTGGTTGGAAGCACTCACTGTTTTAATCAGGAAGGCAGGCACATAATCTGCTGTACCACCACTGATAATTTTTACATGGTGATATCATCAATGGATAGCCAATGTGTCCCCACTTACCTCCTCTGTACAAAAGTGAAGCCAAAATATCTGTGATATGAGCACTGCTATGTTGTTCTCTTTTGAAGCCGGCGCAGTAGTGAATGGGTTGCAGAACCAAACATCGATTTCCGACCTGTACATTGGCCCAATTGTGAGCAAAACACAGCTGTCAATCATGCCACTCCACCCTGTTTTTATTGCATCAACTAGCTAATTAAAACAAAGCTGATCAGAAAAATAAGCATAAGCATAGATAGATAGAACTGGTAAAACTGAGAAGGAGGGGTTTATGACCTACATAACACTGTTACCCAACACCAGTGGGTGATCGACATGATTATAATAATAATTTTTGGGGAGCTCTCATGTCGTCCATCTGTATATACAGTCATTGGTTGACACAGATTACAAGCCAGCTGTTTCCCCAGTGCTTCCAGTCATATTCGCAAGAAAGCCAACATGCAATTGGATCAGACTTATTAAAATCATTATCAAGCCATAAACCTCACTCACCTTGTCCTTCAGGCAGGTCATATCAAGTACATCAGGTCAGCTAGTATTTACATATATTTTGAAAACAGGAAATATATGGAATATATGGAAAGTCATTTGTTTTTTAACAATTTCTTTCTAATCGCTTTTGTTTTGCTGAAAGCCTTAAGGCATGAAGTTGTCATTTCCAAAACCTATGTCAGAGGTTCTCTCTCATATCACAGAAAGCTCTCTTGTTCCCCTGAGACTAGACCAGCTTTTATTCTACTCTACACTTTTCCTACTAACAGAGCTGCCTTTTTATAGGGTTTAATCCCTCCACTGATCTGGATAATGTGAATACAGACGGACGAACGAACACACACACACACACACACACACATTGATGTGCCTTTTGTTGTTGTTCAGCGGTAACCTGATGCAGGGGCAGATGAAGCAGCTTGCTTTTTACACATCGAACTTTATCTTAGTAGGTTTTAGTTTTTAGTTTTAGTTTCATTTCTACACACATTAAAAATCACAAAATCTAAAATTTTAAAATCAGAATGAACCTGAAGTGCACAATGATTTGCCTTGCTCTGGAGTGACCATTTTTTCCTCTTTCACAGCTATCTAAATTCATCAATTTTATTTCCATGTTCATCCTCCCACACCCCCAACTCCCCTCCACATTGTCCTGGTTGTCCTGCGGTATAATACTGGATTGCTATCACGTTGAGCTGAGTCCAGTAGCTTGAGGTGTTCTGGACTCAGTGGTGATGATCTTAAGAGTTTAAGTTTTACAGTCCCTCTCCAGCTGGTCCAAGACCGTCTGTATAATCAACCAGTCTTTAGCAACATGTTCTCACTAAATACTGGGTTCACTGACCCACAAACATTTAAGACGTGAACAGGACAGAGCTGGACAGAGATGTGTTTGTGTTTATTTTTCATGGTTTGGCTTGCTTTCTATGGGTTGCATGCTCCTTGTGAATGTGGGGCAAAAGAGTGAGACACTTCTTTGTGGCTTATACTGTGTGTGGAGTTGGGTCTTGGTTTTTTACTTTTTGTTTTATTTGTGCTTCAGTCAGATCATCATGAGTATAAAGAAAACACATTTCCTAACTGCACTTTAACATCTACAATATAAGCTTGCAGTGACAAACAGGGTTCTGTTCACGATGATTTTCCACCTGTTTTCATGTACATGCTAATGGAATCAAACTTTAACGCAGCAGCATAATTCCCCTTTTATTCTTCCAAATGTGATGCATCTTGTCTTCATTGTATTCATCATTTGAGTATCACAAATCTATTGAAGGATGTTCCAAATTTTGTGCATGCTTATAACCTTATGAGAGTGCTACAGCGTTCATTTGGAATAAGAGGAGATTTGACTGTTATTTCACGCTCTATCCACTAAAAGCAAAAGCAAGTGATTGGCTGTGCTGAGTAACTGAGTCTTAATTTTTCTGCAGGTGTTTCAAGGGCGACTCGACTCTCTCGCTGTAGCGACCATCAAAGCCCTCACAACAGTCATGCACAAATCGCCAGCTGCAAAGGTGACAGTACAACTCATGCTTTTAGTTACATTCAATATCTTTATCCTTCTCTTATGATTCTCTAAGTAGCATGATAAAACAGAACCTGAAGTTGTAATTTGCCTCTGATGAATTAAAAATAAAGCTAATCATTTCAGGCATGAAGGTTTCTTATTACAAAGTGCTTAATTAAAGGCCGAAAGACACAACAGAAGTAGCAATACAGATTGTAAATGATTATTCATCCTGAAATTAGTACCTTGCTTGCAAAAATAGACTTAAAAACAACATAAAGAGCATTTCTACTGACCTAACTGTTTGTACTTGTACGTTTAAGCTCTTTTCAGTATTTACATAAAACTGAAGTGAGGCTATGTAATTGTTTACTATTTTTTTTCTGCTTTTGCTGCAGGAAGTGTTCAAGGAGAGGATTGGTTACAATCATCTGTATGAAGTGCTCACCTCTCTTGGCCAGCCATCACGGCACCTTCTGAAAGAGCTGATGAACATGGTAAGAAAAAGACGTGATGGCATAGCTGCCTCTTTGATTTTTGTTAGTCTGTTTGACCTGCTAACTTTCTTAATGTCTGATGGACTGAAAGCCACTCTAATTTGTTGGTGTTTGTTGGTGTTATATGTGTTTCTCTGCATGTTTGCAGGCAGTGGAGGGTGAGCACACCTCAGTGGGGCTCTTGGGCATCAGTAACGTGGAGCCCTTGCTGCTGCTGGTCCAGTGGCTCCCAGAGTTGGACTCATCGGAGCAGCAGCTTTTTACGGCTGACTGGCTCTGCCGCCTTAGCTGCCTCAACCGTCAGACCCGTGCCACCTGCGTCAACGCCACGATGGTCATGCGAGTGCTGGCCGCCCTGGAGCACCATGAACAGCTACGCCGTGCTTGCGCCAAAAGCCTTTTGGGGCTGGTGGGCTCACTTGGCTCCCAGTCCTTGAGCGCCAGAGAGCTACTAGCACTCTTGCGCCTCCTCAGGCCTCCAGAGTCGTCCCATGTACACCCCTATGTAGGTCCTGCCCTTAATGCTCTCTTGGCCATCGTACGGATGCAGGGCTTGGAAAGCGCCATGCAGTACTTTGACCTGTCACCAAGCATGGCCGGCATTGTCGTCCCTATAGTGCAGCGCTGGCCAGGCTCTGCCTTCAGCTTTCTTGCCTGGTTGTCATTAGATCAAGACCAGCTGGGCCCAAACAGCAAGGACAAGAGGAAGCAGCTCTACAGGTGAATAAGAGATACAAAACAAAGAATAAATACAACCGAGGGTTCAATCTACACGATAGCTAAAACCATTTCCTTATATTTTATTGTGTACAGCTTTTTTACCCCAGGAGGAACTGGGTTTGAGGCCTTCATCAGCTCAGCTGGTGTGCTGGTGGTAGCTGTATGCACAAAGAAGGAGTACGTCACAGTCATGCTGCCAGATTACTGCTTCTGTGACTCCCTCTGGGTAAGTCAGATTTAATGACATCCTTTAAACAAGCTGAAAGTTTATTCCACTTTTAATGAAAACAGAGGACACAGCGTTGTTCTTAAATCTGACAGCACTTACCCTACATTAAAAGCATTTAATCTAATCTCAGGACTAAATAGTGAATTAATTTCTGTGTACAGCACAGCATTGGTGTAGTGCATGTACCAGGAAAGAGGCCATTTGGACAAAGTCTGGTGTATATCTACGTGGATGGACAACAGAAACTATCTGCCCCCCTCAAATACCCTACCATGACAGAGGTGAGACCTCCACTCATTTGGTTCATAATGGAACAAACTGCTTGGCTACTTGGTCAAACAATGAGATTGTTGGGGGATTTCATTCACTTCATCCATTTCATCAATTTGCAGCGCAACATCTCGTGTCTTATCACCATTTTTATATAAAAATAAATCTGTTCCAATTTACTTATAAAACTGTATTTACTATCCTTTAATCTTCACTCCATTATCCTCTACCCACAGCCGTTCACCTCCTGTTGCATTGGCTCAGCAGGCCACCGGACTACCACTCCCCCACCGTCCCAAATCCCAGACCCTCCCTTCTCCTCCCCCACCACACCCACCACACGGTCCTCTCTGGGAGGCATTCTGTCGCCGCAGACCTGGGGTGGCCTGCTGGGGGGGAAGTCTGAGTCTTTGACTAAGCTCATCTCTGCAGGAACCCAGGACAGCGAGTGGGGAAGCCCCACCTCCTTGCAGGGCCAGCTGGGGAGTGTCATGGTCTTCCATGAACCCCTGCAGCCCAATCATGTAAAAGCCATTTGCAGTGCTGGTAAGCAGGGGGAACTGTGGTAGATCATAAATCAAATGAAAATAAACTTATAGATGACTTTATTTGCTCTCTCTTTATTAAACCTTCCTTCTCTTTTCTCTGCAGGTCCAAACTGTATCTCTCCTTTTAAATCCCAGGAATCAGAACTTGGTGATCTTTCCTCCAAATTGCTGTTGTACTACTCACCCAAGGTGAGTATACTCCTGGGGTTTTAGCCAGCCGTTTGTTGAATTTTTTTATGTTTGCAGAATGTCCTGAAATGTAAATAAATGATAATAAAACGAAATAATTCTTTCAAAATAAAATATTTTCAAAAAGGTAGAGAGGAACAAAGCTTACATAATGTTAACAATTTATGGTCTTGTTGTAAACAGGCATGTAAGAATCCCATCTGTCTCGATCTGTCACCCAACCTGCTGCATGGACGCCTGACTGGAAATAAAGTTGTCAACTGGGACATCAAGGTGGGAGCGGCTGCAACGCATCATGTCGTGCCCTTGTCTCATGCTCAGACGGGTAGTTAAGACTTGAATCGCACCAGTGTAACTCATATTTTAACATGTGTATGACAGGATATGATTAACTGTGTGGGAGGCCTGCCAGTGCTCTTACCTATGCTGGAGCAGCTGTCGCTGATGACCCCTGAACAACAGGCCAGTGATCGAGCAACTGGGTCGGATTTCATCACGCCTGATGTGACCACACCAGCCGACGGAGATTGGGTAATCCTCCCATCCAACAGGGCGTCAGGTGTGTGTTTCTGCAACCTACCAATTTAATGATTAAAGTACAGCACAAGCAATAACCAATCTAATTTTTTAAAAACATTTTTGTTTCAGAGGCACGCCTGGAGAAGAACCTGGTGGCCAACTTCCTGTTGGTGCTGAAACACTTCCTACAGAGACATCCAATCAACCAGGAAAGTCTGCTCCACTCACATGGTGTTAATACGCTGGGAGCGCTGCTGCAGAAGGTGACTGTTTAATTTAATAGTCTCTGTACAGGAAGAGCTGCCAAAGACATTTACTTTTGATCTACCTCACCCACACAAATCAACACCTTTGTTTAAAAAAACTCATAAGTTGAGCTTTACACCGTTTCTTTTGTTAAAATGTCAGAGGGAAGGTGTTTTGCTGTATGTTTTTGAGAGCCAGTTTAAAGCACAAACGTACATCCCATTACTCTCTGTAATATTTGATCTTATTACAATGCAAGTTTCCTAATCATCAGGGTTCCCCTTCGGCTTTCATTTTTTTTTTGGTGATATAAGACTTGTTCCTCATTAAAAAAGGAAATAAATAAATGCATTGTTCACATTTTTGTGCAGTTGTACCTAAAGAAGTGAATCTAGAGGGATGTTTTAAATGCATTTATTTATTTTTTGACCAAAGGAGTTTATTTCACAGAACACACACATTACACATCTGCACATAGGCCTCTTTTGTTTTTCTTCATATTCAAACTGGATTAGTTTGTTTCTGGAGAGGATTAATTAATAATCTCTACTGACAAACTTCAAATATATTTTTGAAGCCTCCAATTGGCCAAAGACTGAGACCCACTTGGTGTGACAAGTATTAATACTGCGTGATCTCCTCCAGTGAAATTAGTTGTCGAAAAAAAGCTTTTGTCCCAGTCTGTGTTTGCTCTGTGTGTCTGTGTTTGTATTTTCCTTTGTGTCTGTCTGTTTCCCCTGATTGCTCATTGTAATTGCCCCTGGCCCTCTTTTTTTCTGCTCTTGATTATCTATCTTTTATCTGGCAAAAGTGTCATGCTATTTTTTTTTGGGGGGGGGGTTTGGGACTGAGAAGGAAATACCTCTGAATCTGCGCCCACACCATGAGGAAAAAAAAAGCATCTGCAGGGACCCAGATACAATTAAATCCCTTAGTTGCATTAACAGTCACTCTAGGCAATGTGACTATGCCTATGTTTTCATTGTATCTTAAAGATTCTCTCAGATCGCATACATTTTTCTGCAGTATGCCCATTTGTTTATTTTGCCTGTCTACCAGTAAATAACTGAACTAATAGTGTGTGTTTAGCTCCCAGCAGGACACGTGGATGTCAGTGTGCTGGTTGCTGTACAGCTTCTGATCGAGCAGGTGACCTATGAGAAAAACCTGGCTGTGCTGCAGCAGCTTCACACTCATCTGCTGTTCAACTTCAACATCTGGAACAAAGGAGACTTCCCCTTGCGCATAGGTTAGAGCTGTGTTTGTGTGTGTAAAATGTTTTTAACTGATTATTTCTGCAAAGATCAGTTGAGTAAAATAAAGCAGTCATTCATAGCAGGGCTAATGAAGGTGTTGTCTGGTATATGAAACAAGTTTGATGGGAAGTATAGAAGAAAAGGTATGTCTGCCTGGTGAGAC
>KV751358.1:617621-668357 GCA_001698575.1 Mola mola | reverse complement strand
TTTTTTCATATATACAGTATATATATATTAAGGCACCCTGGTGTTGAAGTGTGAATGGCTTTAAACAGAGGCTGACATAATGTCTGACCAGTCCTTTATGCAGATCAAGCCAGCTTAAGCTTTATGTCAGAGGCAGTGGACATTATTGCTCCCCTATCTGCCCTTAGCAAACTAATCAGACATAGCAGTGGCAGTCAATGCTGCATTCAGGTGCACAAATGTGAAAACTTTTGTTAAATCTAAAATCTACAGATCATGTGGTGAACTACAAAGACCTGATGTCTCTGGTCCAGCTTACACACCGGGCCGGACCTAGCGTACGTCTGATCGTTTGCAAGAGGGTGAGTCTTCAACCTTCAGACACTTTGATTATACATATATACTGTACATATTATTCAAGAAAAAAGTGACTAAAGGGAAGCTGTTGATATGCATTGTCCTTTTTGCATTGCTTATATCTCCCTCACACCTATATACATGCACACTGATGTTACTGATATTTTTTATAAATTTTTTCTTCTGAATATTTCTGGGATGCCCATAGTGCCGCTAGCAGCAGTTGGAAATGTGTTAGCAGTAGGTGTAAGCAGCTCTTATACAACCCAAAAAAAAAAAGAAATTTTGAAGAGTGACACTGCTATTAATGAGATATAATTTCAAAGAATAACAGACTCTAAAGATAAAATGTAGAGACTGAATTAATAAATCACATGAGCATTTTTCATTAAATTGCACACCATGACTACAGCAAGGAGTTTGATTTCAAAATTATCTAAAAAAAAAGAAATACTTAAGATATTTTATTTCAATACCCTCCACTTGTTCTATTCTTATATGTATAGTATGATATTTTAGGTACTTCGGTTGTAACAATAATGCATTTGAAGTCAGGAGTCACTTGATAATCAATGATCACTTGATGATTGATGATTACTTAGAAAGCAGCCGTTAATTAAATTTTGATCGATAGCAGTTGAAATTTAGCTTAAGCAGTTGAGAATTGTTTTTTATCCTTTACCTCTTGATACTGCATAATTTAGTTTTCTTGCAGGTATTATTAAACTTAAATGTTTTTCCTCCTCTGTCGTCAGGTGTACCAGCTTCTACAATCCCAACAAGATGCTGCTGTCCAGATCTCAAAGCAGCAGTGCTGGCAGGACACTCTGATGCGGCTGTACCTGCGGGGTGAAGGGTCCATGCCAATTCGGGGCGCTGACACTGTCAGCAACTGCAGCCTGGACCTGAGCCGCCCTAATGGCGGCACCGCCAACCGCCTGGAGCTGCCACTGGAGAAGAGGACGCGAGCAAGCAGCGCGAATCGCCTTGACCGGTTGGAGGACGATCGGCTCAGCATCGGTGACACTCGCTCAGTAGACAGCCTGGAGAGCGGCGATGTCATCTCCCTGCTGGACACACCGTCTTCCTCCGCCTCTACTGAGCCACAACTTCACGTCAAGCCCTGGGTGGTGGGGAAGTCAGGGGGCTTGATGCTGGACCTGTCCCATCTGCAGGCCTATGAGGGTGGAGAGAGTGGCAGCCAAACGCCTGGCAGTGTGCCTAGCACACCTTCGCCAGTGGAGGCCTCGAAGCCTTTCCCAGGGAGCACTGGAGACAGGGAAACAACTTCCTCCCTGACAGAAGACAGCTTTCTCTTTAGTGACAACATCTCACTGGGGGAGTCCTTCAACAATGCAGAGGTAATCTTGATTTTCACTAATCTGTCCGTTTTATAATTATTTCTCAGCCTCAAGAACATCAATTTCTTTCTTACTTCTATATTTCAGTAATGTTCACATTTGGTTCTCTACTGAATGTGAATTTCATCATAGAGAAAACGGATCTTTTGAAAGTGGTTAAGTCACTTTCCTCTCAACTGACGATGTTATTGGCAACAATATGAGATTTTTAACTAAATACTTGTGAATACATAGAGCATACAACTCTGTGGGGACTGGACTATTTGTGTAATGTTTTGTGCACAAGAACAAGAATGTTGGAGGTACATGAGACAAATTTTCTTTAATTTATCAGAGTTGGAGAACAAATCCTAAAATAAGTTCTCATTGTCTCCTATTCCCTGTAACAATCTATGTTCAGAGGTTGCCTTAAAACAATTAGAGCTTCTGACTCAATGGTCATCCAGTGGGCTTTTTTTTGGTCATCATTTCAGTCAGTCATTGCCGGGCACAGTCGGAAGAGAGAAAGCATCTCTGCTCCCACAGCAGTAGGCTCTGAGTTATAGAATTAATCCTGTCAAGAACTAGTTGCAAAACCTTGCAAATAAAAATAGTGCATCCAAAGTTTACATCAGGGGGTTTCTTGAAGTAATATCACAAAAAGTATTTATAATGGCATCTGCATACCCTGAGATATCTTGAAGATTTGATCTGATCTCATCTAATAGTACCCCCTCTCTCTTCCTCTCTCTTTGGTGCGGTGTCACCACCTAGCGGGCAGAGGAGGAGCTGTGCAACATGCTGCTGGAGATTGTGTTGTGCGTGATGTGGCGTGGCGTAGATGGTTCTGATGATTCAGCGTGGCTGGAGCGAGGCCAAGTTTTCTCAGCTCTCACCAAACTGGGAACTGCCAATGAGCTCCTGATTCCTGTCGATCAAATCAAACTCAGGTCAGGCCTCTGTTTCACCGCTTCATGTAGCAGGAGCTGAAAACAGTTGGACAGCTAACGGGATGTAACGTTCTGTTTCTCCTTTCAGTCTTATGGAACGTATGTTGGAGTCGGCGGTGAGTGATAACCGCGAGGCATCAGCTGCAACATTGCCACAGCACACCGAGAATGCAGTGCGGTTACTCCACATCGTGCAAGACTTCCTGCAGGCGGAGGGCTTGGTCAATCCAACGCTGTGGACAGAAAAGGTTCTGGAAGAGACTGTGACACTGATGGACAGCCTCATGGTGTGGTACTCAGCCGGCACCCAGTGGTTCCAGCTCTCCCAAGTTGGTCTAAGACTGCTACTAGGCTTCATGGCTCAGGAAGACCCAGAGGTGCGCTGTTGTTCCTGTTGGCCACCATTTCTGTTGTTGAGGCTTTTAATAAAAATCAAACCCATGGACGCACAGTACTAAATCTTTTTTTTCTTCCCAGGTGTGCGCTATGGCCACCGCCAAGCTCAATGGCATCCTGCAGACTAAGGAGGTGTCCAATCAGGACGAGGCCTGCTACCTGCTTGGCAAGGTGGAGGGCATCCTGCGGCGCTCCGTCCAGGAGCAAACTGAGGAGACGTACTCCTTTCTGGTTCCTTTGCTGCGAACGTTGCTCTCCAAAGTCCACCGGCTCCTCTACATGGAGCTCCACCTCCCCCAGCTCCCTGACACCAATGGCAGCCCATCCTTCTTTGAGGACTTCCAGATGTACTGCAACTCACCTGAGTGGCGTGTCTACCTCGACAAATATGTAGGAAATTGAGATTCACATCATTCATAGTTTTATTTGTATTATAGAAGATAATATATTTAGAAAATGTTCTCATTTCCCTTCTTTGTTTTCAGATTATCCCATATATGAAGCAGTATGAGATAGAGATTTTCAGCCAGGGCCATGAGACAATGGCTCTATACTGGAAGGAGTGCTACGAGGCTTTCATGATCAGTCTCCATAAGAGAGAGAGAGAAAGGGGCGAGAGCAAGATCCGCTTTCAGGTTAGTTTTATCAATAATAAATAGATAACTACTCCCGTGCCAGTATGGGAAACATCTAATGTTGCTTTTTTTCCTAAGCCAACGATTCATGAACTCCTCCTTCTTCACTTCGTATTTAGGAGCAATTTGTGGAGCCTTTCTCGCGCCGAGGCCGCCAGGAGAACCTCCGCTACAACAGCATGTTAAAGCAGCAGCACAGCCAGAACAGCGCCACCCTTAGGCAGTGGAAGGCAGCACGCCGGGGTCTGGTGTGTGAGAGAGGACCGTGGGCTGACAGGTACCGATGTCAACCTCTCTCCTCTGTCTTTTCTCACAGTATGTGGTGTAACACAAGTAACATCTCAATACGGACTGGACTTTTACAAAAGAAGTCCAAGTGTATGGCTATAATATTTATAAATCCAATATCTACAGATACAGATCATGACTGTTTTGAAGGGAATTATATAAGTGTTTCTGTCAGACAACTAGATGAGATGCACTGGAGGGTGTCCAGTGCTGAGAACTTCTCCCGCATGAGGCTCAAGCTGGTCCGCAATTACAACTTTGACCCACACCAAGAGGCCAGTGCACTGAGAGACAACTTGGGTATGTTAATAGTTCATAGAGTATCAGTATGTTCAGTATGAACTTGCAGGATAAGATGGATGACTCAATTTAATCTATTTAGTTGCTCTAGTAGCACCAGTAGATAACACATCTATTACATCTACACATCTAATAATTGTGATGATGAAGGATAGGTATGTGCACAGTATTACATTAGCGCTCCACCGAGCCAGTCATTGATAAACAGGTTTAAAGGGACTGACCCTGAAAATCCTCTTTAAGCCAAACTATGTCCTACCTTTTCTTCGTCTTCATGAGGAGTATGATTCGCTATGCTTGGCATGCGTTCCTTAGCAGTCGCGACTAAGTTAGTGTGTCGCAGTGAGAGGACTTCATTGCTTTATTTTTATTGGTAGTTTTTAAGGTAACAGTAGTTAAAATAGTTGATAATATTATTATTGTACATTACTTATGCAGTATTTTTAGCTCATTTGTGTCTCTAATTGAAACTGGACGAATGCTAATACAAGAAACTGTAAAACTGTATATATGTGGTGGGGGGGGAAGCAAAGCACAGTATTGGAGGGTCTGTTTTTTAGAGTTTCTTTGCCCTTGACAGGTGCACTTAGTTAATTTCCAGTGCTGCCATATCATATTAACTACCGCACGTCCTCTGGATGCCTCCTCTCAATTTGTTATTCATCTAACGTCTCTCTGCTTTTGCTCAGGTGTCCATCAGCAGCACGTAAACGCAGAGTCTCTGCTGCTGGAAGCTGTGAAGCAGGTCAAAGTCAGTGACCTGGAAGATGACATCCTGGAGCTGCCAGAGGAGGACCCTGCTGCTACCAACAACCAGTCAGTCTCCAATTACAACAGCCGCAGAACAAAACATTCATATTAGAGATGGTGAAATTAAAGGCCTCCACTTTTTGTCTATCTTATGCAGGGTTGAAGCAGAGGAGGCAGGCCAGAAAGAGAAACTGGTGTTGTTGGAGGACTGTGAGCTGGTGACAGTGGTTGATGTGGTGCCTGGCCGCCTGGAGCTCACCACTCAACACATCAACTTTTATGACAGCAGCCAGGAGAAAGAAGAAGGTGAGGAGGCACTGAGAGAATTAGATGGGATAAACCAAAACTTTTCTCTATACTAACCTCATCCTGTTTCCCAAAGGAGTGGGCCACGACTTCAAATGGCCCCTCTCTCAGATCCGAGAGATCCACCTGCGAAGGTACAACCTGCGTCGCTCAGCTCTGGAGATCTTCCTCATCGACCAAACCAATTACTTTCTCAACTTCAAGAAAGAGGTGAACTATCACAATTTTTTCTTAAATGTTGATGGCCTTGATTCCCTCTACGGAGTTCATAATAGTGCTTCTTATCCACAGGTGAGAAACAAGGTCTACAGTCGCATGCTACTGCTGCGCTCCCTTAGCCTCTATGGGACCCGCTCACCGCAGGAGCTCCTCAAAGCCTCTGGACTCACACAGGTCTCATAACGAAGCACACACACACACACATGATATAATTAAATACATGGCTTAATTTTACTTAAATGAACTTTGATATGTGACTCATGTATTATCCATAGAAATATTGACTGGTTTTGAGGTTAAAACTGCTCTGAAAAAAATTATTTCAGCTAGATCAAATTCAGTATCATCCTCCCAAAATCTTGTTTTTAGGGATATTCACAGATTACATCTATTATTAATAAGATATATCTAAAGGAAATTCTGCCTTTACCTCACATGTTAAATCATCCGAACTTTTAAGTCATAGTAACTAGTGGAGTGGTGTCCAGTAGATTGTTTAGATCAAAATAATAACTGCAAAACATATCTTTTAAGACTTTCTGATGTTAAAACGAACTCTGCTTTTGTACAGAAATGGGTGAACCGGGAGATCTCCAACTTTGACTACTTAATGCAACTGAACACGATTGCAGGCAGAACCTACAACAACCTGGCTCAGTATCCAGTGGTACAGTCAGCACTCTGCACACTTGACTTTGGTGGGAAACTGGGAAAGTGGTTGTTTGAGCTAACTCTTTTGTGTGCCATCAGTTTCCATGGATTCTAGCAGATTACACTTCAGAGGAGCTGGACCTGTCTGATCCTCGAGTATTCAGGGACCTTTCAAAGCCAGTGGCAGTTCTCAATGAGCGCAATGCAAAAGCTGTTAGAGAGAAGTAAGTTTATTCCATGCACAATTAAGTTATTCTTCTAATTTAATTCCCATTTAACATATATATGAAAGTATATATGTGTGTAAACTTTATTAATTTGTCTATCAGGTATGAAAGTTTCGAGGACCCAACAGGCACAATTGACAGGTTCCACTATGGTACCCACTACTCAAATGCCGCCGGAGTGATGCACTACCTGATCAGAGTGGAGCCCTTCACCTCTCTACATATCCAGCTGCAGAGTGGACGGTAAAGAAGTCGCTCAACACAACACAACATATCAGCAGCACATATCCTTTCTCTTGTTTTCTTTTTTCTTTAAATTGGTGCTCATCTGTGCTATCCTTCCTCGGTTCAGCTTTGATTGTGCCGACCGCCAGTTCCACTCCATCCCTGCAATTTGGCAGACCCTCATGGATAACCCTAATGACGTCAAAGAGCTCATCCCAGAGTTCTTCTACTTCCCAGAATTCCTTGAAAACCAAAATGGTGAGATTTGAGACTACACAAAATTATTGACATCTACAATCAAAAGTTGGGGTTGTGAGATCAAAAACTGCTTCATATATTTATTATTTCAAACATTATCCCTTATCTTTCTTCTTATTCTTTGGATTAAACGTGTTTCGAGACAAAAATTTTCTTCTTTAAGATGGTCATAAATATCTTATTTTTCTCTCCCTGTTCCCATTTCCTTGCTGTCGCTCAGACTTTGATCTGGGTCGCCTGCAGATCTCCAAGGAAAGGGTGAATGATGTTGTTCTTCCCAAATGGGCCAAGTCGCCTGAGGACTTCATCTACAAGCACCGAAAAGCCCTGGTGAGTTGTAGTTTTTGTTCTAGTGTTGCGGCGCAACAGAAAAACTGTACTGATGAATATTGACCTGTATCGTCTTCTCATCAAACTCACATGACATCATACTTATTACGCTAGTTTACAACCATGTTCTGCATTTCATTTTTAGGAGTCTGAGTATGTGTCTGCTCACCTTCATGAGTGGATCGACCTGATATTTGGTTACAAGCAGAAGGGCCCTGCGGCAGTGGAAGCTCTCAACGTCTTCTACTACTGCACATATGAAGGTAAAGCATCCATGACGGTTCCAGGACTGTTTGGTTACTAAATCTTGTAAATACAAAAAAAAACAAAAAAAAAACGTCAACGAATTTTAATTTGGTACCTAAAAGGAAATATTTGATAATTGTGTAGATTCCTTAAGGGGAAAGTTGACAGAGCGATTGGTCTGGTGTTGCAGGGGCAGTGGACCTGGATGCCATCACTGACGAAAAGGAACGTAAAGCCCTGGAAGGCATGATCAGCAACTTTGGACAGACTCCCTGCCAGCTCCTCAAGGTGCAGACACACACTAGATTTTAACTTTATCTTGCATAGAAGCCAATCATGACTCGGTGTGATTACATTTTGTGCTGATGAATGCGTTTGGCTTCATAGGAGCCCCATCCTGTGCGCCTGACTCAGGAGGAAGTGGAGAAGAGGAAAGCTCAGCTCGACTCATGTCCTCTCAACGTGTTCGAACACCTCAGTGACCTCAAATCCTTCTTTGTCGAGGTTTGTGAAAAGCTAAATAACTAAAACCAGTCAGAAATCATTTGACCACTTATCATTTGTCATGAAAATTGGATTTCAATTCTTCTGTCTCCCATCATGTTGCAGGGTATCAGTGACAAAGTCCCGCTGGTAAAAGCTGGGGTGCCAAAGAATCAGTCCCATTCCTTCATCACCCAGGGGAGCCCTGACACCATGGTGAGGCTTGGCTCTTGTTATAATCATGACTGTGGTGAGAGAGATATGAAAGCATTGTTTGATATTTGGATGCACTGTCTCCAGGTGACAGTTAGCCAGAATTGCCTGATTGGCACCCATGGGTGGCTGCCTTACAACAAGAACATTTCCAACTACTTCACTTTCATCAAGGATCCCACAGTGTCCAACACCAAGTGAGAACGGCCCACATGCAGCACATTTACAGGCACATCCTCTATCCTGACAAAACTTCTAAACTATGTTCCTCCCATCATCTTCTTGTAGGACTCAGCGATTTCTGTCCTGTCCCTTCGCCCCTGGTGTGGAGATCACAGCGAGGCTGTTTGTGGTCTCCCACGATGGCAAGTTGCTCTTCAGCGGTGGCCACTGGGACAACAGCCTCAGGGTCACTTCCCTTGTTAAAGGGAAGACTGTGGGACAGCACATCAGACACATGGGTAAACACACACTACTTTCACACCCACTTTCAAGACAGGAAATGTGTAGAAGCACAGGGCTAACACTAATGAGTGTTTTTTGTTTTTGTTTTTTTCCCCCCCTCTCTGTTCCTCCAGACATTGTAACCTGCTTGTCAACAGACCACTGTGGCATCCACCTGATCTCCGGCTCCAGAGACACAACCTGCATGGTGTGGCAGGTTCTGCAGCAGGTCAGAACCGCCAGAACTCACTCAAACACTCTGACAAACAGGCAGACACAGTGACATCATTCTGTGTGTTCATTAGTCAGCAAGTGGGGAGCCTTAAATTATTATATTCTTCTGTGTTGATGCCATTAACGTAAATAGTTCTGCCTGTTTTAATAACTGTTTTTAACTTTTCCCACTTCAGTCATTCAATCCACATTACTGATGATCATTCATCAAAAATCTCATTGTATTAGTATTTTGTCAAAGTACCAAAAGTCAACCCCTCAATATTTGTGCAATATTGATATCCAGCTATATGTTCAAAAATATTGTAAATTTATTTTTGCCGCCCAGTCATAGCATTTGTGAAGAGACTGTCATATATACCGTTCATCACGATATGCCCTAAAAATGTCGTACATTGTTTTAAAAGCCATACCTCCCAGCAATAATTTATCGGTTTTATTTGTTGTCATTATTCAAGTTGTTTGTGATTGTTAAATAATAAATCGGTGTAACCACATGACAAATGTCACATCAGATTCTTAAGTGCACATCACAAGTTGAAATAACACAAACAATTCTTTATGCTTGGTCTAAACAAGCATTTACGCCTTGACCAGCATGCTGTTATTAGATCATTTCACTACGTTTTTATACTGCTTCAGTCAGAAGGAGAATTGGCAGATTTTTAATTTGTAAACTTCATTTGGCTGCGGACGGCCTTTGCGACCTCCCCTCAACCAGTCACATTCTCCTTGGTCCGTGTCTTTGCTTTGTTATGCAGGGCGGAGCTCCTGTGGGTCTCCATCCCAAACCAGTCCAGGTGTTGTATGGACACACGGACGAAGTGGTCAGTGCCTGCATCAGCACTGAGCTGGACATGGCCGTGTCTGGATCACGGGTAGGAGCACAAACTACTACCAGACTAGTCCACCTGGGGGCGCCATTGTCAAACCGCTGTTGTATTTCATCTCTCTATTCGCTCACGTGCTGTGTTAATGAGCTTTAAAAGAGGATTTAGACTGAAAGTGGCCTTGATAATTGGAATTGTTGCTAGAGGTAAGGTAGGAGACTAAATAATTCCCAACAATTTGTTATTATTTTTGGGTATTGGCTTGAAGTTGTTTGATTCATGACAATTGATGAAACGCATGTTTCCTAGGATGGCACGGTTATCATCCACACAGTGCGACGGGGACAGTACATGCGCTGCTTGCGACCGCCGTGCGAAAGCACTCTGCCGGTCTCCATCGTCCACCTGGCCGTGTCCTGGGAGGGTCACATGCTGGTCCACACCTGCATCGAGGGCAAGGCAACACTCAAGGTACAGGCATTAAAAGCAGCGAATCTGGGAAAAGGATTTAGACATTAAAATGTCATTTAAAGTTTTTTGTTTGTTTTTTTTTGTTTTTTTCCATTTGCCAGGATAAAAATGCTCTTCATCTTTACTCGGTGAATGGGAAGCACCTGGGCAGCGAGCCTCTGAAGGAGCAGGTGACTGATATGTGTGTCTCAGGAGAGTATGTAGTCATCGGCAGCGAGCAGGGATACCTGTCCATCCGTGACCTCTACAGGTAAACCTCTACCACTCACTATCATATTTAAAAAGATGTCTAATTTGAACCGTGTCCCACCTAACTGTTCTTCCTGTGCAGTCTGTCTCTGTGCACGGAGCCCATGGCTATGCGGGTGCCGGTGCGGTGCGTCTCAGTCACCAAAGAGCAGAGCCAAGTCCTGGTGGGCCTGGAGGATGGCAAGCTGATCATCGTGGGCGTGGGCAAGCCGGCCGAGGTAAAGAACTCGCTGAGGAACTACATCGCTCAGAGCCTGGAGGGATCGCCGCTAATGGCCTCCCCTCTGCTGGCCCCGCTTCGAGCTCGCTCACCGACACGCCTGTTGCACCAGCGCAACCAGCTGGTGTTCAGCCCCACGTCCAGTTCCCACAAACCCTAGCAGCTCGTAGCCCCTCATCCGACGCCAGCTGTAGATCGCCACACACAGATAAGCCTTTATAACCACACAGGCACCTTCTCAGGGACGGTTTTCGCCCACATTCACTCATTTGGCTTTTCAAACCATCACAAAAGCTGAGGAACATATCAACACGCTCCTTTAGTGCATAGCCGAACCACAACTGTGACCCGAAAACAACTTCTTGTGCTTACCTCATTCTTTTTCTTTTACAAAATAGTTGGCATCCGTGCAATATTTGGCAGGACTTTTGCCAATGACGTGTGATGAACTCCATCCTCTGCTGTTTACTTAAAGTGTCATTATGTTACGTGTTTGAATATACTCTATAACAAATACGCTGTGAAACAAATTAACGCTTGTGCAGACCCAAGCCATATTAACGGTGTAGATAAAATCTAATAATGCAGACTAGTAATCGTGCGCCATGGTAGACTTTAATGTTTTGGTAATGTTGGTAGTATGGTAGTGTAGATCTACGATATTGCACCTCTGAATATTGTGATCATCGCACCTGTTTTTCATCTTTTCTGTTCAAACTCACTGCCAAAATGAATCAGAGTTTTGATTTATTTTTTTAATGGCTCACAAGCTTCACAAAGTCACTCAAGCTCCAATTAACTAATCAATCACTCATGAATCATATCTCCCCCCCCCGTTTCCTTTTGACTTCATGCTTCTCTTCCTCTCCTCTCCTCCCCTCCTTCTCCTCCTCCTCCTCCACTCTTCTCAGATGCGTTCGGGCCAGATCACACGGAAGCTGTGGGGCTCCAGCAAGAGACTGACCCAGATCTCCTCGGGGGAGACGGTGTACAACACCTAGCGCGACCGCAGCTGAACCCCACCCTCCCTACCCCCACCGCCCTTCACACACACATCACTGCACATTCCACTCAGTTTGCCTCCATGCCTGTCAGTCCCCTAACAGGTCACTTCACTCTGTCTGAGCTCTCTTTGGTACCTTGGTGCAGAGCGGTGGGCTGCTTTGAGGTTCCGAAAAGCTCATGTTCATGTGTCTGCTGTGCTTTTTTTGTGTATGTGCTCCTACCTTGGATTGACAGCATGGCGCTGGCGCTGTGGTTCAAATCCAAAAGTTGCACCGTCTTTTCATTGTCCCTCTATCACCTTTTTACATGATGCTAATGTTCACAGAGACACTGTATATTCTCCAACTATGACGAAGATCGGTAAGCTACCTGCTCATCTCTCTGTTTGTGTGTGTGTGTGTGTGCGCGCATGCAGTTTAATGCTGTGTCAGAAAATAGTTTCAAGTGGCCTTTTTGGCCCCCCCTTAGTTTGCCTTGGATGCAAACAGGCGGGCCTGTGCTCTGTAGGCTTCTCACGGTTGCCTCAAAGCTGCCACACAGCAGCCTTATGCAGTAAGAAGGCTCCACCGATCATAAGACCAAACTCTTTGCCTTTATAATTTATATGTCTGCCTGTGTTTGTTATTTTTGATTGTGGATTTCTTTTTTTGTTGTCCTTGATCTGGGATCGCTTTTTGATTTAGGTTTATGCACGTGGACAGCAGCGTCTCTTCATATGTATCTTGTTTTTTGTGGTGTTTTTTTTTTTTTTTGTTCAAGTTTCTGATCACACTGATGGATGTTTTTTTTTTTTATTTTTTTTTTTTTTTTCACCTACATCTTCTACACGACAGATGATAGATTCTGTCTTTATTCTTTTGTATATCATTGAAGATGTGTTTTGTAAAAAATGGTTAAAACTCTTCACTACAGGAAAAACAACACTACATTCTGAAATGCAAGAAGCGTCCAAGCTCCAGTAGAGAGGAAAAACTTTGAAGTCACATAAAGCTCTCCATGCTTCATCGAATGTTTTTTAAGTTACTTGAATCCATGTTTATTTATAAGTAAGAACTTTTTTAAAATCATACTTTGTCTCTTGGATGGAGACACCAATATGGCATATTTTAACGTCTTCTGACTGTTCAAACATCTGTTAAAGAAGGAGAAAAAAGAAATCCTCAAGGGCTTTATGAGATGTCAGTGTTAACAGCAATACAGCTCCTTTGTCAGGTGGCTGTCGATGCTTTTCTTCCTGTTTTTCTGTCCCTTAATGATTGTTCAGCCAGCCCTCTATTGCCAGTCTTCCTCGTGCTTAACTGGGACACTAAATGCACCCTAATATTCCCCCACAAATAAATACAGTTTTTATCATTGCCTCTAACTGTCCCGCTTTGGGCATTTCGTTCGTGCTCCTTCGCGCTCTTTGTGAAGTGACAGATTTCCTTTTAGGTAAGCTAGTTTATGATGCTTGAAAGACGTGTGTGAGTGTGATTTCTGTAACATTAGAGTCACAAAAAAACCACAGTGTGAAGCTCCTGTGGACGAGACTCTGTGATTTGTATTTTTGCACCATGTCATGTGTCTGTTTGTGTGTGTGTGTGTGTGTGTGTGAAGACATGCTGATGATACATGTTTAATTTTTTATAGCCAGATTCTTGATTTCGTCATACATTTTGATAAGGTGTCTCTGACTCTGGGAACCATGGCTAAGTCATGGGTTTGCCATTGGACACAAGGTTGCTCTTATGGTTTCCCTTTTATTTTTTTTGTTTGTTTTTGTTGTATTTTTTATTTAAATGTCACAGAAAGGTGGAGTACAATGACCAATCTGTGTCTCTCTCTAAATTGTCTTTATTCTGTTGTTCATACATATTTGTCACTCAGACATAAGACAACTGTTTGAGTACTTCCACGACTGCAACACACGGAGTGCCTTTATCCCAGTGTGATGTTAACATTTAGCTCCCAGTACCGAAGATCATCCCCTAACTCAAGCCAATCATTCCAGAAGTAAAACCTCTGAAATAACAATATACTGTAGGATTTCAAAGCAAAATCTAAAAGTACTATTTAGTGTCTTAGCAGCGTTCTCTGACTGTCATCAAATGGATGTGTGTATATTTGTGATTATTTATGAATACAGTATATAATGTACAGCATGAATTTTATTTCTGCATATTTGAAATGTACTTTTGCACTTTCCAGGTACTAAAAATTGTGACAAATTGTTTTAACTTGGCTCCCTAAATCTGTACAAACTGCTTTGTATACACAAGTGGAAAATGATCATTAAAGTCTTGTCTAAATTTAAATCTGTCGCACATGAATCGTGATTTATCTGGAGTTTGTACGGCAAACGTTTGAAAGAAGAATGAACAGTGCCTGCCAGGCTGAGGTAAAAGTGTCACATTTAATAGAAGACACAGATGCTTTATGCCAACTTTATTCATGAAAATACAGACAAAAGCACATGATGGCAGTCCAAATGAGTGGAAACAGTATTTTCTGTAATTGTTACAGGTATTCAGGAGGAGACAAACTGAGAGGGCTGCCCTTTTACGCCATGCTTCTTTGGGGTTTTCACCCAGTGATCTGATATGAGCAAATGGATGCTCTCTTCACTTCACAGTCACTGGCCGTCCACCGGCTCTGGTCTACAAAGGGTGGTAGGGACAGGTTTGTTAAGCACATTTTGGCCTACAAATATGACCAAATATGACAATGTCAGGCATAATACAGTGTCTTTCTTACTTGTGTCTTACAAAAGTGTACACAGCAAACACACTTTCACACAAAAGGATATTTTACTACTACTTACTTTCCATGACACAGCAAGGACATTATCAGATTTATAGTAGTCCAACTACGATTGTGCAATGTGTTACGTGGACTACAATGTATTTTATGAGGCAATTAATAAATCCTGGTGTTTGTGCAATGCCCTTGCAGTTTTAATGGGACAAAGATTAAACGTACAACGTCTAATTTAACCTTGTTGGTTTAATCAATAGCAGCACTTTGTTGTAAACGCTGTGAGGTCAAAGAAATGTGTCACAAAACTTATGTTATCCACATATAATAAGTGATTAATGCATCTGCGGTGTTGGCGTTCAACTCTTACCAATCTTGAACATCTCTACACAGGCAGGTTTATCCGTCTGTACATTGGGGTGACCTGGCATCCAGTCACTGTATTTCCACTCGGAGCCATCCACCCACAATGCCTGCTGGTTCTGAGGTGCGCAACACAAACCCACATGCAGCACATCAAAGATATGAGAAAACAAATGAAAAGTTGACTAAACTGTTCTAATTTACACTGACATGATATTGTATGATTCTTTTTGTGAACTATCAGCAGCATGAAAAGTACAGAAACAGATGGAACATCTTAAAACACAAGTTCAAAGGTCAGTGTTTTACCAAGGTAAGAATAACACAATCTGTACAGTTGATAACGTAGCTAATGACACTCTCCTTGGCCTCCATACTGTGACACAGTACAGGACCAGACTGATAACGTCATAGGCAGCAAGCTCATAAATAAATGCAGTGATATGAGAAGGTTTCCCAATACACGGTCATGATATTCTAACTCCTTTATCTTTAAATGGAAATATTGTATATTTCAATCATACTTTATGATTAAGGATTGAGAGCTGCCTGTGTGCTGGCAGTGTGTATTTTCACAAACAGTCTCATTGTCCTTAGAATGCCAGTAGTTGAATGTTGATGAGCGAAACTTGCCTTAACTACGCCTCCTAGCCAGGTCAACACAGGACTTCTCATGCCCCCCTTGGTTACCAGGACGACCAAGCGGGAATGCAGATCATCACTGGTCACTGACGCCAGATCAGCATTTGGGACGTGAGCTCTGCACATGGCCTGAAGACAAAGAACATGAAACAGTGCGAGCGTTAACTTGCAGAGCCACAAACAATACTATATTCATGGCGTGGACTTAGAGTTTACCTGTGCATCTTTGAAGGCCAATTTTGTGGGATTGAACTCATAGCACTTTCCATTAATGACTTCTCCCTCACATGCCACACTCTGTGTTTTAGGCCCAGAATTGAGAGGTTCAGTTCCTTGTCTAAAGCCCACCGGGAGTGTAAGAATTGGTTCAGTGCCCTGTCTGAAACTGTGTTGCTTTGGCATGATGCGTTCTGTTCCCTGCCTAATGCCCTCTGGGATGTGAAAAGAAGGTTTTGTTCCCTGCTTAAAGCTCTCTGGGACCTTCTTAGCAGGTTCAGATCCCTGTCTGAAACCATCTGGTATAGTCATTCTGGGTTCAGTACCCTGTCTGAAACCAACTGGGATAGTCATCCTGGGTTCAGTTCCCTGTCTGAAACCAACAGGGAGACTCATCCTGGCCTCACTTCCTAGTCTGAAATTATCTGGTATAGTCATCCTGGCTTCAGTTCCCTGTCTAAAACCATCTGGGATAGTCATCCTGGGTTCGGTTCCCTGTCTAACACCATCTGGAATAGTCATCTTGGGTTCAGTTCCCTGTCTAAAACCATCTGGAATAGTCATCTTGGGTTCGGTTCCCTGTCTAAAACCATCTGGGATAATCATCTTGGGTTCAGTTCCCTGTCTAAAACCATTTGGAATAGTCATCTTGGGTTCGGTTCCCTGTCTAAAACCATCTGGTATAGTCATCCTGGGTTCACTTCCCTGTCTAACACCATCTGGAATAGTCATCTTGGGTTCAGTTCCTTGTCTAAAACCAACAGGGATATTCATCTTGGATTCAGTTCCCTGTCTAAAACCATCTGGGATAGTCATCTTGGGTTCGGTTCCCTGTCTAAAACCATCTGGGATAGTCATCCTGGATTCACTTCCCTGTCTAACGCCATCTGGGATAGTCATCTTGGGTTCACTTCCCTGTCTAAAACCATCTGGAATAGTCATTTTGGGTTCAGTTCCCTGTCCAAAACCATCTGGGATAATCATCTTGGGTTCAGTTCCCTGTCTAAAACCATCTGGAATAGTCATCCTGGGTTCACTTCCTAGTCTGAAACCATTTGGGATAGTCATCTTGGGTTCAGTTCCCTGTCTAAAACCATCTGGAATAGTCATCCTGGGTTCACTTCCTAGTCTGAAACCATTTGGGATAGTCATCTTGGGTTCAGTTCCCTGTCTAAAACCATCTGGAATAGTCATCCTGGGTTCACTTCCTAGTCTGAAACCATTTGGGATAGTCATCTTGGGTTCAGTTCCCTGTCTAAAACCATCTGGGATAGTCATCTTGGGTTCGGTTCCCTGTCTAAAACCATCCGGGATAATCATCCTGGGTTCACTTCCCTGTCTAAAACCATCTGGAATAGTCATCTTGGGTTCGGTTCCCTGTCTAAAACCATCTGGAATAGTCATCTTGGGTTCGGTTCCCTGTCTAAAACCATCTGGAATAGTCATCTTGGGTTCGGTTCCCTGTCTAAAACCATCTGGAATAGTCATCCTGGGTTCGGTTCCCTGTCTAAAACCATCTGGGAGATGAAGAGGGTTCCCTGTCTAAAACCATCTGGAATAGTCATCTTGGGTTCGGTTCCCTGTCTAAAACCATCTGGAATAGTCATCTTGGGTTCGGTTCCCTGTCTAAAACCATCTGGAATAGTCATCTTGGGTTCGGTTCCCTGTCTAAAACCATCTGGAATAGTCATCTTGGGTTCGGTTCCCTGTCTAAAACCATCTGGGATAGTCATCCTGGGTTCGGTTCCCTGTCTAAAACCATCTGGGAGATGAAGAGAGGGCTCATTCATCCTGACCCAACCACCGCCATTCTTCTCAACTGGAACATCAACAGGGGCTGCAAGACAGAAGATTATACTGAATTGTAAAGATATAATATGGAGTACAGAAAATAAATCTAAGAGTCTATAGCCACAATAGTGGATATGTGAGTCACATGTACTTTAGAAAATATGACATATACTTTAGTTATCTAATAGATTAGCTATTTGTCCCTGTTTTACTATTTTTAGTGCTGGACTGACATTGCCATCCATTGTGCCAGCATATGTGATTTTACAGATTTTGTTGCTGACTTATTAGCTTCCTTACCTTCATCCTCCAGCCAGTGTTCTTCCTCCACCTGTCTTTTTCCAAGAGAAGGGCTGATGAAAGCTAGAAGAGGAAATATCAAAATATTCTCAGGGTTTGTGGCTTACAAGCTCATTCTAATGATCAACTTTGTGTATTTCCATTCAATAGGTTGCCAAATTTGTTTCAAGTCATTAGGGTTCCACAAGGATAGTTCACACCCTTACCAGCTCTCCTCTTCATCTCACTGATTTGTTCCTGCACCAGGCCTGTGTTGAGGTCAACGATGAATCTCCTGGATGGCTCGGTACCCTGTCGGAATCCATAGGCAAGAGGTTTTTTTGAAGTCCTCTGCAAACTTCTAAGGAGTGCAGATGGGGCAGCCTGGAGGCCTATGGAGGCAGTATATGCACAGTTGACTGATGCTCACAGAAAAGCAAACCAGGTGATTGAGTACACGGCTTTGGACTTCCTTGCTGATTAAACAAATCCCCTTGCCCCATATCAATAATTAACTATTGCACCAGGATAATATTCAGGTCACAGCTTTTATTTAACCATGTAATAAATCGGGATTGGTCATAGTCTCATTTCTGCACAGGTAAGTTCTCACTGATTATTGATTTTGTAACTAAGGCAACAAAGACACACTTAATGATGACATAAATGATCAAACAATTAATTGGGGTAATCAAAAGGCATTAATAAGCTCCCAGATTGTTTTTGTTTACATGAAACAGTAATTGTACATTGTCAAAATAACCAGAGTTCTGTCAAAAGATGCTAATTTGACGAGGAAACAAAACATGTTTTAGGTTTTAGATTAGATTACTTAGTCTCTGTTTTGATCCTATATGAACATGAAGCTGTTGCAGTGATATTTGGATCTTTGTTATCACCAGACCAACTATGTATTTTGCGGGACAAGCTGTCAAATAATGATGTTTTAAAACCTCATTGGTCATCTGGAATAAAATTGGTATCGCCTACCTTTAAGGCCTTCAATAAGCCATATGGCGTGAAATTGAAGCTCATACACATATTGATCATCGGAAGCTCTTGCTATATCACCTGACACCTGATTAACCTCAATACAGTGAGAGATGGAGACATCAATCTTACCTGACAGTGCCAGGAACAGCAGCACCAGCTTGACCATCCTGTAAAGCAGAGCAACATTTCACAGATTTTTTTTTTTCCCATAGCCTTTAAACTTTTGTTTCTCTCCGTTGTGCTGTGCTTGAAACGCTGACTCTGTTTGTGCGCTGCTTACCCGAGACAGCAGTGAGGAACACTGAGCAACTCGCTGGCAAGACGATGCCTATTTAATATTGCACCATCTAGGTCATAAACCCAACCGTGCTATCAACACCCTGAATGACATTAGTGATTTATGTCTTCACTTCTCTTTGCTGCACTTTGCTGTCAGTCCTGACCCGATAGAGACTTGAACATTGCAGCTAATAAAGTGCAGATTGTCAGTGGGCCTCTGATATAAAGTTATCAGAGAACATGGTTGGTTGACCTTGACATCCTGTTATAGTTATACCCCTGCTTTCTGGTCCTGTATGTGTCATACGTAGCTAAATCAATATTTGTGAATGCGGCCAGAGAGCAGAGATTACGATAGATGACTGTGGAGGACACTACTGGTTGTTTACGTGAAATAGGAATTGTTTTTGGGTCATTTTGATGCAGCGGATCTAAAGCCGGGGCTGCATGTACAAATTCACGCCCTCTAATTTCTATGTTTAAGTCATGTTTAGCAGTGTTGACGTCTAAGGATGCAGTTGCTCCTATAGGTTCTTAGTAAATAAAATAGCTGCTACATTATTATTTAACTGTGGCTCCCCCTAGTGCATGCAATAACACACCGACAGTGCTGATAAGTATGATTTAAAAGTTTTTAAAGTAATATTCAGGTACATTCAGGTAATATTGAGATTGTCACAATAATGTTTTATTCTCAGCCTGGTCTTGTCATCACTGGCTCATAGTGCTTTTAATGAAGTGTGACTTGTTTTTAAACTTTTTGAGAGTTCAAGGTTATCTGCGGCATCTGATTTCCCTTTTGTCCTAATCCCCTTGGCAGAAGAGAAGATTTTGGAGGCCCGGACGGTGCAGGGCTGTGACCTTGATTGAGCAACACTTCACAGTTTTGTTTTGAAGACTCTGCTACACGGCGGTGCAGGCGCACTGATTTGGGAACGTTCCCGTGACGGTAAATGCACTAACCCCGCCTTACCGGCTATCGCTGCACTTCAAAACGAACAGTACAAACGCACTCACACTGGATTGGCAAATTTACAGAAGCACGTGTACGCGCACGGATCACTTTGCGTTGGCGGCACCAAGCCAGTGGCAATTATTCAGCACACAGCAGGAAGAGTGGCGCTAAAACTTTCAAAATAAAAGTTAGGATAACGTAAACATTAGAAAAATGGCTTCTTCGGGAAACAGCACTTTAAGATATTGATCCTCTCTAAATTCCATATTATCTAAATACTCAGTTTTAACGTCTATATAGTAAAATCCTCGAAACATTTCAATATAGTTCGTTGTTGATCCTTTTATTCTCAAGGTCATAACAGGATATCGACTTAATATAACTAGTCTGACAGTTTTCCGATGCCAGGAAATACACCCGGATCTCGCATATTGCCTTTAATCCTCGTGAGTCCTCTTGCAGCTGATATAAATTACAGCGTCTTCGTTATCGCGAACCAATCAACTAATTGATCCGGGATTTTGAAACGAGAAAAAATAGCCGTATGTTACGCGTTACGCAATGAGCTTGACAGTGACAAAGTGATTATTCGTAGATAAAACAAGCTAGCATTAGCAGCTAGCTACTGGTCTCTCGACCGCCGACCAAAGAGAGCTGCGTAACCGTGTTTGGGTCAACTTTTCTGGAAGGTTTCTTTTACAATGGCTCTGCTAACGGCGTTCAGGCGGCTCTCTCACGCTAGCTTAGTGTATTCGCAGAGGACGGCGGCGGCAGTAAAGTTAACGTCGGGTGCCTGGCTCACGGGTCAGAGAAGTTTTACATCCGGCACACAGCCCCTGAGGTAGGTTCGAGGACACTTTTTTCACGGCGATGTTAAGTTGTGAACTCGGCTCTAATGGTCACCTCAGCCATGCTCGGCAGATCCAGGGTCCATTCAGAAAACACGCAGGTGAACACCTGGCAGAATACCACGTAAACCATGATTGAAGCTGCCTCCGCACTGATAAAACCTAGAAATGTGTTTAAAGTCGAATTGTGTGTTTATAGCATCGATGTGTCATGAAATGTTTGCTCGACATAGACAAGTGTTTAATGTTACAAAACGGCGACGCAGCGGCGGCTAGTAGCAATGTCTCCTGACAGCCTTGGGTCCGGACTGCGCATGCTCAGAAGGCTGGAGTCTCTTAAGGTACGAGGCCTTGACGAGCAGCCACACAAGTAGTTCAATTGCACAATGGCTGCTTTCATGCAGCTCGGGTTGAAGGTTTGTTGTATCAGGCTAGCCTTAAGCCGCTCAGCCTTGTCCCTGACACTCCCTCCACTGTAGCTTATTATAAACATATCCACTTTGGCTATGTTTTATGTGGACGAAAACAAGCCTGGCCTAGGTTTGTTTTTTCTGAGAAAGCTGAGACACTGTTTTTTGGGCTGTGGATTTTAAAAAAAAGCAGAGTTTTCTGAAGATCTATGGAGTTTTAAGCATGATAAAGTGTACAAAGCTGTTCCAGTGTTTCAGGCTGCATTTTACTCTACATGCAATGAGTCTAGAATATGTTAAATGTGACTTTTTTACGTAACTCATTTTTTTTGGGAGAGATTCACTGTTATCTCAAATCAGCTGTATCCTACTTATTCATACTTACTAGCAGAATTGCCGGTAAAAATAAGCAACGTTGAGTTTAAAACAATGTAATAGATGACAATGTGTAAATACTCAAGGTTTGCTGAGGTTACGCTGGATAAAAATGGACTTTGATGACTCTAGGTAGGATAGAAGGGGCAAAAATAACTTGATGATCCCTTATTTTTCTGGCTCTTTGCTAAATTGCATATTGCAATCTGTCTAATGAAGAGGCACAATGTTGTTTTTAAGTGGACAGTTCAAAGTTCATAGCCCAGTCACTCAGTTTTTAAGGCATTTTTAGAGCCTCTGGTTGGGGTTTAAAGCTAAAATCATTGTTTTAAATTAAATTGCTTAGACTGAACATACATTTTCAAAACATTTAACATTTGCAGTGGTTAGCACTGTCTCCTCAAAGCAAGAAGGTACTGGGTTCGATTCCGGGTCAGGACGTTTCTGTGTGGAGTTTGCATGTTCTCCCTGTGTTTGCGTGGGTTTTCTCCGGGAACTCCAGCTTCCTCCCACAGTCCAAAAACATGCAAATCTGGGGGTAGGTTAATTGGTCACTCTAAATTGCCCGTAGGCGTGAATGTGAGTGTGGATGGTTGTTTGTCTCTATATGTCAGCCCTGTGATGAACTGATGACTTGTCCAGGGTGTATCCCGCCTTCGCCCCAAGATGCTGAGATAGGCTCTTAACTTTCTTTAACTCGGCTCATCAGTTCCTTTGATATATTGCTCACTGTGTTCAACAGTTACATTATTCAAAATCTGCTAAATGTTAGCGGCAGTTTTTGCAGAGTCCGAGATGATTTTTCATATATTGTTTGTATATTGTTTTGGCTGACCAAATGTACAAAACCATAAAACATCCAGTTTACCACAAAAATAACATTAATACGCGAGTGACAATGGTTTGCTCATGTGTAGTAACAAGCTTTGACCACCAGGCAATACATCGAGCCAGTTTGGTTGGCATAAACAAATTATTTGAGGGGACAAATGATGCAAATTAGTCTAAATTTAGGAATCAAAATCTTTGATCTGTCTCTCCGTCAGGTCAGACAACAAGGTGACGGTGCACTTCATCAATAGAGATGGAGAGAAGATCACGGTGAAGGGGTCGCCTGGAGACTCGCTGCTAGATGTGGTCATTAACGAGGACCTGGACATCGATGGTTTTGGTATGTAAACACGCTCGCACTGAGTTTTACAGGGTTGGGATTAGTGTAATGCGCAGCCTTCCTCCCTCTTTCTTGTCTCTTTTCTGTCTTCAGCTTTTTTCTGCTTTCTTGTCGGGTCTGACGTCAGAGCCAAGCTGTCCAAGTTAAACCTGGAGGGGTGTGTGTGTGTGTTTTAGGAGCGTGTGAGGGAACCCTGGCTTGCTCCACATGCCATCTGATCTTCGACGAGGACGTCTACAACAACCTGGGTCGAGTTACAGACGAGGAGATGGACATGCTAGACCTGGCCTATGGCTTGACTGACACGTAAGGAGGACACACACAGCTGACCATTTAGTTAGCTAGATTTTCCCCCTAAAGTTTCAATAATGATCGTAAACACTTGCTGAGTATTGTAAAGCAGCTTTCTTTGAACACGTTGCCGGCATCACATAAGAATCAGTGTATTATTTTATACTTTATCACTTAAAATCCTATATATATATATATATCTCATCTTTAACAGCTTTCAGCTCATTGTTTTGGTTTGTTTGTAGCGCTCATCAGTATTGCTTCCAGCTGCTTTCAGCAACAAAGCTCTGATTTAAAAAACAAAACCCAAAGGGCTTAAAACAGACAGTAACTAGCCGGTGAAATTAGTGGAATTTAAAATGAAAACAGTATATAATCTTGAATCTCCTTTCTTTCTCAGATCTCGTCTGGGTTGCCAGATCTGCCTGACAAAATCTCTGGACGGCATAGTGGCTAAGGTTCCGGAGAGCGTCGCAGATGTCCGACAGAGCCAAGACGGATCTTATTAACCGGGGAGTCGTCGCTGCAGACGAGTGTGATTTTTGCCCGGAGATGCCGGTACCATGTTCACGGGGATGTTGGGTAGTTGGTGTATACCTCTGTCAGCCATCACCAAATCATTTCCTCATTTCCTCTGAACCAACTCTCAATAACCGAGACTTTGACTCAAAAAAATGGAGAGAAAATCTTTATAGACAGTCTAATTTAATTCTTCATATGGTTAATGGTCACAAGGTATCATGATACATGAACATATGCTTGAACAGCAGGAGTTAAAGCCTCCAGACTGCAACTTGTCACTGCTGTGCACCACCCGTTTGTGGACGTGCCTTCGATTATCTAAGAAACTCCTTTCTTGTCATGTAACTGTCATCGTTTCCTCAAAAGTTTATTTAAGTTCAGGGCTGCAGAGTATATATATATATTATACCCCAAAATTGTTAATGAAACTATATAAATTCACGTGATTGTACATATATAGAGCACACACACATCTGTGTATAGAGGGAAAACAATGTAATAAAAAAAAAAAAAAAAAATCACCTTTGTAATGGCGCATGGAACTCAATTTTTACAGGTTCTGTTGTGTATATTCTGCTTGTACTGCAAATGTGGGAATAGGCTGCTTATTTGCCCGTACTAGTGACCGGAACATAAAGAAATAATTACCTCACGTTAAGTAGATTTTCACTCGTACATCATTTTATTTACAAATGCATATTTTTAGGCGCATAAATAAGTGTTTCAATACATGTACATGCAGAAAGAAAGCAAAGGTGGTATAATCAAGCAACAGTCAAATGTGAAGCTTATCAGATATTATTGTACTAATTTCCTCTTACGGAGTCGTATTTACATAATGAAATATGAGGACAGGACGTATGTGATAAATTCAAATCAGTACAGGCTTGTGTAAAAACCACATTGTTGGCAATAGAAACAAGAAACCTACCTTATGTGCTTGAATGCATGTAATTTACAGACTAATTAGGGCTGCACAATATAAGAAAATGCGATAAAACTGCTCAATATTGCAGTGACAATGAGATTTGTGATAAATATTGTAGAGTGCAGTTTTAATGTTTTTACTTCAGGTGCGCACTGCTAATGTTAAACCCAAACAGTGATCAGTCTCTGCGCATGGATTAAAAAAATAAATAAATAAATGCATTGTGTCTTTTACTAAATAATGTTCGATGGCCACTGTTATTTCTTTGTGCCACTTCGAATGAACATCCGTTGGACTATTTTAATGCTAGCTTGACAGGTCAACGCTACCTTTTGTCTCTTCTCTATTCAAATTATTCCCAAATAACAGTTTTTGGCCACAAGTTCTTTTTTTGCCCACATATTCCTCAGTGCTTGTTTCTATCTCTTTAGCCATATATTGATATGCAGTTTGTGGTTGGCACTTGTAATTATACCGTTTGTTGCAATTTCGAAAGTCTTTTGCTATTGCTGAATCAAGGTATATTTGATATATTGTGCAGCCATAGTGCTAAATTGGACAGCTATTGCGCATTTGCACTGTTATTTTTAGAAGATGAATATTTGAGAAGCAAATTTTAGAGCCAGCAAAAGCCAATAGGAAAGTTCGATAAATAACCAGTGTGTATTCCAGTACTACCTTGGACACTTGGCAAAAAGCACAGATCTTTTAAATTAATATTACTCCAATTAAAATACTCTAAAGAATAATAGAATCAGCTGAATCTACAGAACTTAACATGTTTAAGATGCTAACGTTTCCCTAAGTGATGGTCCTGAACCTAAACTGTAATTGTTTACGCCGTTATGTATCGTCTTTTGGGAGCAAGCTACCGTTCCAAAAATGGGTCTTAACAAGGCTGCTTTTTAAATTAAAACACACCTATTATGCTTATGTTCACACACCAATGCAGAAACGTTCTGTGGTCCAAATAACGTTACTAAGTTGCGTAGGGTGTTTATTGGCTCCTATGAAGCATCCTAAGTAGTAGGAGTTACGTATTAAATTTGCTTTCTGCTGTCATGTTTGGTCAGTGCCATCAGTGATTCGCAACAAAATGACCAGTAATTAATGACAGATTCTACTTGTTTGATATGAAAAAGGCAACACCAGGTAGTTTTAATTGGCAGGTTCCAGCTTTGGCCTGATAGTTTAAATGACAATCCATACATAAACATTAATTTAAAGTAAGGATATAACGAATGTTTTATTCCAGCCTTAACATTTTAGCAACAGTTTGTACATTCGCTTAATGGCAATTAGCTCGAGACAAAGTTTAAGCTGTACTTTAAATTAGTGTGAAATTCACTTCCTTCCTGTTTGTTCTACCAAAAGTCAACTCCTGATGAAATGTCTCACCATATGTTGCATACCTCATAACTTTATGTTGAAATCAGCCGTAAATATTCACATTTTTCTGTGTTGATTGCTTCAGGTCAGTCAGAATCAGACGAAAGATTCTTCAGCAAACAGAAGTTGGTCAAAATCTGGTTCTGCCGTGGGATCGCTGCATCTCTTCAGCAATTCCCTGTGACTCTCTACAAGCGCCACCGCCACCTGCTGGCTGCTGTGGGGGTTACTGTTTGGATGTGAGCAGAAGTAGTCCCTCACTGCTTTGGTGGCGTGGGGGGAGAGGCAGAAATGGGCCTCTGTTGTCGTATCCTTCAATCCAGGGTCGCTGGGCAGTCTGGCCCGCGTGAGGCTGGTTCTTTCCATGACCTGCCGCCCGGGTTCTGACCTCCGCCGCTGGTGGAGCCTGGTATTGCTTTGCCTGAACAAGGTCAGAGATGATCCACTTTGCTTATAAAACAAAGATGGCGATGACTGCTTTACCTGTTTTACTTGACTTGCTGCTGGGCAACTGTGGTCCCTAAGCTGCCTGACGGTTAGCAGGGAGTCTGAAGAATGAAACCAGGAGGGCTTGGGAAAATGGAGGCTCCCTGTTGAGCGATGATGGAGTGGAGGGCTGGACGAGTCTTGTTTAAGGGGTTGGGACTTGTGGGACTCCTGGCCAGGCCTCAAACTTACATGGCCTCCTCCTGCATCTTTTGATGCTGTGGTCTTGGATTGGTTGCTGGATATCAGTGTTCCTTCTTCTCTTTCACTTGCTTTTCCTTTCTCTGGAACATGTTCCCTAAGTATGAGCAAATTCTGGCTGGATCCTCCCTGTTTGTAGAAACAATAGAACAGAAGTTTAAGTGTCTCAAACTTTTCAGATATTTGGAGTGTTCACACATCTGGAAAGGTTCTGAGATGGTCTGTCTGATCTTTCACTAGCAGTTGCCGGTCTTGGTTGATGACCTCACCTCCTTTAGAGTTTCGATGACTGGCTTTGGTGCTTCACTACTTGCATATATTGCCTGAAACTTTGTTAACCAAAAACATTGTTTAGTTCTAAAAAGTGATGGGGAGTCCCGGGTATTTAACCCTCTTGTCAGGTTGTTACCACTTGGGATGGTCATATGTCAGTCATTAGGGTCTGAGTTAAGGTGTTAATGGGGCTTAAGCCGCCTGGGGATGCATCTTAAAACTGCATTGTTGGTTGTTCCTGTTTGATAGATGGCTTATTTCACTCTGTCACCCTGTTAAGAATGTGTCCATTTCTATCCTTGAAGTGACTCGTGATATGGTTGACGTTTTCAAAACCTAAAGAAGTCTTGTTGCCCTCGGTGTGACATATATGATGGATGCAATTGATTCTCTGTCATCTGCTTTAAGTAGACTCACCCCACATTTGTCCTCGTCTTCGATCTCCAACTTTTCTTGTTGGGTTAGCGATAGCCTCCGGTTTTTCTTTAGCCAAGAGTTTGGGTGGAGGCCCTGACAGCTTTTTAGAGGTCCCCAGTTGAGTGGCTCTTTGGGTGGGGAGCCTTTTAGACTGGTCCCCGGGTCTGGAGCGTTTATGGTGGAGGGTGTAGAGGTGACACAGGAAGAACTGGATGGCACTTGAGTCTTGGGTGCGTACAGCCCCCTTCTCCTCACCCAGGGGCGCTCACTGCCGAGGGAGTTAGGAGTGTCCAGGGAGGAGCGGGTGTGTTCGGGGGAGGTGGGGCTCGCTTCTAGAACTGCTGACCTCACACCGGGCAGGGTTAAGGTGGACTCGTCTCTATTCTTCTTGGTCTCCCCAGAGTACATGTAGCAGCTATGTTTCTTGGAAAGCTCTTCCTCACCATCTTCATCCTCGACAGTGAGACCGCCAGTACTCCTTAAAGTGCACTGCCCAAATTTGGCCAAGTATGCTACAGCTGGTTCCGAGCATCGCCGCTGTCTGCGCTGACCATCCAGAGACAGCGAGTCTGGCTTGAAGGAGGTGCCGGTTGTCTGAGGACCCTGGCTGAGTTCTGCCTTCTGCCTCCTGGCTCTGCTTCTCCCCAGTGGGTGGAACTTCAGGTCAGTTTGTGCCTGGTGTCCTTCTGGGTCGGTGTCTTGGTCGTAGTCGCTGAATGTGAGGATGGAGTCCAAGCTGCCTCGCAGTGTTTTGGGTCTGAGGAGATTGCTGCTGCAGAAGCCAGGTGACCCGCTGCTGTTGTCCAGCCCATTCTCAAGACTGTCATAGGAGGAATCCGTCAGGGGGTACAGACAGGAGTCTGGTGAGGAAACAGGAAGGATCAGGAGTTCACGCATTAGAGAAAAACCAATGTAGGAAGTCTGCGAGAATCAAAATATCTCAGGCCTTGTGAAGGTAACACAATTAGCTACTAAAATCGGTAAGCTTTGGTGGCACTGAGGGTCAAAACATAATGACGTTTCACGAAACAATAGTTTGGATCATGGAAGGGGTAGAGCAATGGGAAAACAGTCTCTGTTTCTGGTAGACAACTGATGACACTGTGGTCACGTGTTTTCTGGAAAATTCAGCGACAGCATAGACAACGATTCTCGGATGGCTAATTCATGGTTTAGTCATTTGGCCTTATTGGGTTATTTTGTGTCCTTGTACCATTTTTAAGTTGTCTGTCAGCGGATTAAGCAATGACAAACACAACACAAACAAGTGTTTTCCTATGCGCCCTTTCCCAACTCTAATATACTCTTAGATTTTTATTAAAAAAAAATATAAAATAAAACTTTAATTTTCCAACTTCTCCCATGTCCCTGTGTCATTTTTATGTGCTGATTTCTAGTTAGATGTCAAAAATTTGGAATTTGAGCTCTGGAAGGTACATAAATGTATCCGATCCAATCTGACAACTCTGTGGGATGATATCAGGTGTGTGTGTGTCCAAAACATTTCCGTACCTGAACCCATCTCGTCACTTTTCAGTCTTTGGGGGGGTCCTCCAAATAGGGAAGATGGATCCTCTCCCAGAATCTGCTGACAGTGTTCAATCATAAACTTCACCAGCTCACAGACCTGAGACAGGAAAAGGAAGATGAGGAGTGACGGTTAACTAGTGTAACTACATTTTTAGTATTTCTAAATCCTTCATACTCTGCGGAACTCAAGTAGTGACGTGGTTCTAAAATTGAAAACAAAGCTGATAATTTAGACAGCAAAGACAACGTGGGTTTTTTTTTTTCCTCTAATCTGAGAGGAGAAGCATTTGCCCTGACCTCAGGCCAGTAGGAGTTAATCCTTTTTTGCTATTGCGACTTCTGGGCTATTTATCTCTATTTTCATGGCCCGCAGACGAAAGCTGCCAAACGGTCATTGTTACCGAGCCCCGGCATGGCTTAGACAGACTGATTTAATTGTGTTGCAACAATCCCGGGTGACAAAGTCATTATATCAGGAGCAGCCAAAGACACAGCAGCCAACTGTATTAAGGCCTGGGTCAAATTCCGATGGTGATTTAAAAAAAAAAAAAAAAAAAGTGTCAAATGTCAGTTTAAAATACCCACTTTGTCTTCAGGGTGCTATTCATTTAGCTGCATCGTTCTCGGAAAAATACATCAAAACCTACATTAAAAAGTGATGAGGTTTGGAGTTTTTACCTTCTTAGTTCCTTCTCCCTCGGCCTCAGAGCTACGAGGTGCCCCGGGAGGCCAGAGCATGCTGGGAGCGATGCACACTGATAAATTGAAACTGGTCATCTGGTTCTCCTGGGCGTTGCTTTGGACACCATGTAGCATAGCTAGTAGATAGCGTAGCAGCAGGCCGTTCTCTTTGGGCAAGCGGGACATCATGCTGCAGGTTGGTAGATGAAGGAATCAGAGTCGATACACCCATAACAGCCAAATCTTAACTCCTCTGCAACGACAAATGATGTTTGGAGGTGTACCTCTTTACTTCCTGTACTTGTTCTTCCTCCTCCTCATCTTCCTCGAGCAGGTCTACCCATTCTTCATGTAGTTCACAACACAACAAGCTGCCGGGGATCCTGCGCAAGAAATCCTGGAAACAAGCGCACGTCAGTAAATCACATCGATTATTCCTATATCTGAAAATGCGTTAAAAATGACAGGAGTTGTTATAACTTTGTTGGTGAAAAATCCAGACTTTTGTATTTCCTGTTGGATAAGAGATATTTTGCATGATTAATGTTCTACAACAGAGTTTGTGTTCACTTCCGTGTAAAAGTGTGACACATTTTACACCTTGTGCACAGAAGCTCTGTTATCCCTCCAGATAATAAGAGATTATGATTGTGATCACATTAACGAGCCAATCTGAACAGCTCGTCCCGCTAACGTGGATGGACACAGATTAATGTGGGTCAATGAGGTTCTGCAGTGATGCATAAGCACTCGCACGCAAAACTATTATTCACCATGATGCCGTGGGAATTTTTCTGAAATTCCCACTGAATTTGATGCTTTTAAAGCCCCCTTACGCACCTTGAAGACTCCGGCGATGACAAAAACATGGTCTCTTGATAGAGGAAGTTGAAACTGTCCGCTGTCCAGAGATTCCCGCAGCTCCCTGACGGCCCGAGCCCCCGCCGACCGGCGGAAGATCCCCCGTGTCCATGAGCCCTCACAGTACAGGAACGTCAGCATGTCCTGGCCACAGAGAACAGACGACATGGTCAACTTTTACCTGGTGAAACTGTGTTCCATTTTGACAAGACTTGAGCAGGAAAACTAACATCAGGTTTTACATTATTTACTTGCTAATCTAAAATGGGGACATATCAGAGACAGTTGTAAAACCACGATTGCTAGAGACTTATTTTCTGTTTTGTAACTGCCACGCCCTTTTAAGAGACTAGCAGCAGGTCCTGAGTCGAATCATTCTCATGGGAGAAACAAACATGAGTGCACATTTTGACCTGTTCCTCTGCCTGATAGTCAATAAAGTGACCACTGGACCAACTTTCCACAAGCAACATATGTTATGAACATTCTGATGTGAAAATTGGATTTATCAAACAAACTGATCAGGGGAAAATAAACCTGTTTCAAGACGTGGTGATTTGATGGCCTACACTATCATTACATTAGCAGTATCTTTGTCTTATCTACTCCTTGATTATATTTTCTAACACTGTCATTGTGTGCATGTTAGAGAGAATAAAGTGTGACTTGATTGACTTCACTTTTTGAGTGTGTGACCAGATTTTTCACTCAAACTGGAGTCGACTTTGATCTGTTTTTTTTGTGGCAAAACAAAATTGAGACCTATGAGACAATCTAAATGTTTAGACATCTTTGTTTAGTCGGGTGTGAACCAGTGTCATGACCACAGCCTCAGTTGTCCCCCACTCACCATGACTGGCTTTGGCAGAGCGTCCTCGATACAAACGGTGCTGAGCGGCTGGCCGAACAGGCAGCCGCGGGCCGCTCCAATGGACAGTTCATTCAGGTGAGGGGAGGAGCCTCGCCAGAAGGCCCAGTTGATGAAGGAACGACTCCTTTTTAATGGCTTCTGGAGCAGCTCTGAGGAGACAACATCCCGAAATGCAGTATTGTTCAACCAATATTACTTTTAATGAGAGACCTGCTGGTGGTCTCACCTGCATTTGGTGTTTCGGTGGGTCGGGGCTTCAGGATGAACTGGCACTGCTTGTACACCTGGAGCTGCTCGACCTGTATGGCTACCTGGCCGTCCACCGCACCGTCCCCACCGCTTCCTTGAGACATCGAGTGTCTCACATGACTCATCTGGATGCTGAAGGGAAACTCATGACCTGGGATTAAAAAGACCAGCCAGTGTCACAGTTGCTACTGCATCAGGACCGGCATAACTTACAATGAGTCAGCACACGCTGCTCTGTCGGAATGAATGGCGCCAGTGTGCCAAAAAAAACATCTCACTCCTCTGTCAATGCTTACAGCCAAAAATACACGATGCTACATAACAAATTCCCACTGACCGATTAAAGGATAGGGGATGGTGTCCCTCTTGGAGATGACCCACAGCTGGAAGTCCTTCACATTTCCCTGAGTGAAACAAAGACAAGGCTGGTCAGAAAAAAACATTGCAGAACGGGGACAAAAACATAAAACGCTGTGACAAAGCAAAGTATTCTTCAGTTTTCACGTGTTAACATCACATGCAACCGGCACAAACAGGCTGGTGAGGCTACGGGGCAAACATCCCTCCTGGTCATCCTGTTTTTGTCTCTTTGGCAGCAAGATACCAGTGCTGCCAAATTTATGTGGAAACATTAGGAGCTTTCCATTGAGCTAATTGCACTTCCTGTTGTCCTGCCTCATCTTGTTGTGGAAAACAAATCCTATTTTAAGCAATATTAAACAGGTTTGTGGTCTGTGGTCAGTCTACACAAATGGCAGATGCACTTGATGAGTTCTATAATAAAACGTTATTAAATAAACTGAGACAGCGGTTGTTGGTCTTGGATATTGAAATAACTTCATCATAATCCAACGTAACAGTCAGCTCCTTTCCATGTTTCTGATTTCAGTTTTTCTTTACTTACAATGATGCTGAACTGCTGCAGGGCCAGTCGGACCACCTCGTTGGTTGAATCCCAGTTGCTGACAGGTAGCGTCTTGGTCTAATTGAGGCAGCAAACACACACAGACATCACAATAAGTAGGGATAAAAATCAGTTTCTTCATGTTAAGAAGCAAATTATGTTGTTTTCACACACACGTGAAAGCAGCAAACTTACAACAGCAAACGTATTGATTCCCTTCCCGTAGACTCTCAGAGGAATGGTTTTAGGTTCTTCACTCTCCTTCTCCTCTTTTATCCGGCTGGAAGGAAAGAGGAAAGAGAGTTGTGACAGTGCTCTGCACACACACACACACACACACACATTATGCTGATGCGTGAATGCGAGTTCACCTTCTGAGGACGGAGAGCCATTTCTCCTTCTGTTCTGCCGAGCTGAGAGGAACACAGAGGGAAATGTGAGGCAGCAACTAATGGTTTCAGTTACTTTCAAATCATTTAATGGGGTTTAATCAGTGTAACAGGTTTTTATGGGATTTTCATTAGGGTAACGTAAGGTAAGCAGGATAGTGGCGCGCTGGCCTGGTGTGTTTTTCATTTTCACTGTGGAAATATTTGTTTCTGCGTCTGTTTACAGCATCGGCAGTGAATTTATTGAAACTATTGAAACACAAACACCTTTTTTACAGCGCAGCAACATAATACAGCACGGACGTGAAGCTCAGGTTTGCAGACCAAATACTGGATATGTTAAAGAACTATTTTACCCCAAAATGAAAATTCAGTCTGGAAGTTCACAGTAAAACAGTACTGCAGTATTCTCCTTAAGAACCTATCGAGAAGCTAGTGACATTTTAATAAATAAGTAAAAAGGGCCTCATAGAGCTTATCTTGAGTAATAATGAGTGGAAAAGACACTGAAAGTACATTATTTACACTTTTTTTTTTAGCAAAAATCCTCACTGTTGCTATCTTAAAGCATTAATTTGATTTGGGATCTCATTGCTTCCAGAGGTACACCAGATGAGACATGTTTTTTGTTTTTTTAAATAAGCTCCCATCTTCTTCACTTTGTTTTGCTGTGAATTGTTTAGTGGACAAACAGACTTCAGGCTTTACATTAACATTAGACTGCGTAGATGATGACTCAATTTTAATTTAAATGATCATGTCAGTCCTGGTTAATACTGTGATGAATCAGATACGTTGAGTAAGTGTCTTTGTCTTAGTATCCATAGACGATGTGAGCATGTGTAGCAAAATGACATGAATGGACTGTATTAACATATTCATTACCTAAATGAGGCAACAGAGTTGCAGGTGGGCCAGCCCATGACGAAGCTCGTCTCTGGGTTTGTGCTTCCCTCGCAGACCTCGTCGATGCAGCTTGCCGTCCACATCTCACACACCCGAACCTGGGCCTTCTGCTTGTAGTGGTTGGCTGACCTGGGAACACAGAAAGACACGAGAAACAGTGTGAATAAACATGCTCTCGCTCCAGTTTTGATCCTAATTCACCAACGAAGGACATGACCAACAGCTAAAGGACCAAACTCAAACCTAACCTGAACCAAGCACTTGTAAAAAGGGAGCTCAGCTTAGCTTAGCTTAGCTTACTTGGCCTTGGCGATCACCAGGATGTCAGTGAACAGGAAGAGGTGTCGGTCCTGAGTCTGCATCCCAGTCTTCAGCTGAACATGTCCGTGGAGGAGGAACACTCTGTCAGAGCCGGTGAGGAAGGACTGGACCAACGGGCACTTCTCTGGGCACACAGCAGGCAGGAAGCTGTCTCTGGAACACCAACAGTCCACACTTCAAAGGCCATCTCAGTCTATTATCATATATTTTTATCATTGTTGAAAATGCACTAATTCAAAGGTTTAATGTGTAGATTGTTCATATAATAATGTTCTCACCAAAAAAAATAAGACATTTCAGACTATATTTCCCTTCAAACCTTTGGATTTAATGTACAATCATGTTCTCTCAGCAAGTCTCTGTTAAGACCTTTCTAATAACATAGGGACGCTGCATTTTATTATATTATATAATATAACATTTTATTCAATGGTTTAATAAATTTTTTTTGATTAAGTTTAGTCCACAGTGAGAGTATAATGCATAAATATACAATCCCACATTTAGTTTATCTCCTTTGTCTCCTGACAGCCAATACAATAAAATGTGTAACTAAAATTACAGTATATGGGCAACCAAGAGAAAATATTTAATGCTTTTGTAAATTCAATTGAAGACTCAAATAGCTTTTTATGGAAAACTGAATTCAGAGGGTTTTTCTAAGACTTTTGGAGACCAGCAGATATGTATCAGTTGGCCGATTTTAAATATTGGTATGTGCATATATGCTTTCAAGATGAGATGATATATTGAAAAAAAATTGGTTTTAGAGAAAAAAAACATCCTTATTTTCCCGGTGCTGCGTGTGTGTAAGTGGATTGAACAAGGATGAGGGAGGACTAGAAGCTGGGGAGGGACAACCCAGTACAAGTCCTTCTGAAATTCTCTCTGTGTTCTCACTTTGTGCCAATAAAAGCATATACATACTTTCTCAGAGTCAAAGTCAAGGGAAAGAATCACTAGAAGTGAGCTCAGCACATGTAGGGGCTATATTTAAATGTCTGAATGAGACAGGATGTCCTGTCATGCTTCACTCTGAAGAAAGGACACTTAGGACATGAACACATCCTCTCTTTCTGCTTGTCATTGTCCCTGACTTGGCTTAAAATTTAAAAGAATATATTTCTATACTATATGACGCTACTTGCTCTTGAACCAGCGACACTGGCTTGTAAATCTTAAGAAGCTGCTGACTCACTCAAGAGATCTTCTACTTTCACGAGGTGTTTTGCTGGGGAAAACTAAACATCCCCTGTTGATTATGAGGGCCGATCAGTGCCTCTTATTAGATTATTCACTTCAGATCTCCGGCATCCTTCATCACCAAAATATCCGATGTATTGGATTTGCAGGATCCACTCTCACTTGTGTTTTCAGATCAAATAGTGTCTGATAAGACAAGCAAAAGCCTCCCGCAGACTTTAGTATATAAATTGTGTTTTGTAACTTTAAATCATAGGAACTGAGAACAGGATGAGGTCAGAAAGTTTAATATCACATCGCAGCCAAACAGCAGATCCTTAAATTAATGCTTTTCCCAAGGAGCATTTGAATGGGGATCTATCAAAACTGTAAATATACCGGATATCAGTTAAAGGGTTGGTATTACTGGGAACTTGTTGTTCTAAAATTATGAATTTCTTTATTGTTTGGATTTATTTATGTTTAGTAAGGGTTGATAATATCAATATCACTCATGTCTTTTTTTATTAAACATAAAGCAGCCAGTGTCACAAAAAAGAAAGCAACCTTCCTGTCTAAAGAAAATCATGAGGACATAGAACGAATATTTTTCTAATTGTACTACTAAGAGCATTGAAAATGAGTTTGAAAGGTCTAAAAAAAAGTCTGATTCCATTCTAAATTCTATAATGATGGCAAGTATTTGAAATAAATTATTTACGTATGACGTATGATTCCCTGTTAGTGGTATATCATACCATACGCCTACACCCGACGTGAAGTGTTGGACATAAACGCCGACGACAATCCGGGTGGGTGTGGCTGAGCGAGGTGCCCCGCCCTCTGTGGGAGCCGTGTAATGAGTTTATTTCTTCCTCACTTTCACAGGCCATATGTTCAAACGGCGAACTATTAATAAATGCCTGATCCTCTGATGAGTCTCGTTAAAAGAGGATTATCTATCAGGTGAATCCAACACCTCACTCGGGGCTGACTGGCCTCTTCTAAGAAAACTGGATAATGACTGTTTCTGATTCTACATTTGACTTATCCATCCTGCTGGGTGCTTATTATAGCTGGTGGTCACATGCTAGTCTTTATCAAGAAAGTGGCAGTTTTTGTCATTTTTAGGTGCACCTCCCTTAGACACACGACTTAAAGCAAAGAAGAGCTCACTTTAGCTCAAGTTTTGCTTAGTAAAGAGCCACAGTTTAGATCAAAAAAAGCAAATGTGTCGATTGTGATTTTTGCAACACAGGTTCAACATAGTTTAGATAGGAGGGGAAAAATCACGACAAATCTTATTTGGGCCATTGAACAGCAAATCTTTGCTAAGCTGTACAAAAACTACAGGTTATTCACTTCTTGTCAAAATTTATCTGATTGGTAATTAGTGAGGTATTATATGAGTTACTGGATAACTATATGAGTTACTGTCATACATTTAATTCATGTCCTTTATTTTCCTCTAATTGCTCATTATCAAATAATAATGGTGGCTTATTTTACAGTGTAATTGTTGCTTTTTTTCTGTTCTTTTAATTTATGATGGCCCGTTTTTATATTTTCCCTCGTTATAAAGCTCCATGTTATTTTATGTTATCCGCAGTCGAAGCGCTGACTTTGTCTGACTATTACTTCATAAGTAAAATCAGGCGCTGACATTGCACGATGCAAATTCACTCTGGACTGCAGGACACGTACCATTTAATTAGTAAACCGAGCCATTAATTGATTTTTACAGTACCTGGAGAGAGTCTTGGACCTTGTGAGAGCCTTTGATAGGACCAGAGATGGGGCGGACTGGCGCCGATAACTCTGAGACTTCATCCGCTAGAAAACAGAGACACGATAAAGTAAATCAAACATGAATTTATATCAAAAATAACCTTTTTTTTTGGGACAGGATTAAGTTCCTGTTTTTAGTTCTGACCAGGACTCAACAGATGAACCTTTTTGTTGAAAAATAATTTAAAATAGTATTTATTTATATCTACTACAGCAAGAAAAGGGGAAAAAAGAGGTGGACAGAATTTACTCAGAATTTACACGATTATGTCATGTTTGCACTTTCTCCGCTTGTTACACAAGCAGTGGACACGTAATGTTCCACACATTCATCACATGGCTGGGACGGTGGCCTCCAAACGGACAGGCTCGGCAGGTTGAGAGAGGAGAGTTTGAGCACGTAATATGCTCAGAGTGTGAATATTAGGCAGGTGACAACACTTTAAAGTCTACACCCCTTTCTGCACTCAAGAACCTGTGTCTGACTGTCTCACAACTCTCCTGAACTCTCTAAAAACCTCAGGCTCAGAATAAAAGCAAAACTGAATGTTCTGTTGTGAAGTGGTAAATGGGGAATTTGTAAGATTCAGCCAATAATTTAAAACCAAAACATTATCAAAATTTTGATCAAAATATTATCTAACCATATCAACACGAAGGCAAGAATGTGATGCTATGTCCAAATGTTTATGCATTGTATTGCCAAGAGGACCACTGGAATTAGCCAGGGAACCAAATTGGCCAATCTTTTCTTGTGAGGCGATAGTGAGTCACTGTGTAATATGAGAGGACAAAGAAGAGCCACACCAAGGGGCCTTTGAATCCCATAGAATTTAGAGCCCCCAGTTATGACGGTAACTGAAACGAAGGACTCTTATCGCCATCCCAAACAGTCTCACTGGAAAGGGGTAAAATACTGCCCCCTAAATTACCCCCTAATTTCATGTTTGTGGTGCTACAAAAATGAAATACTGGTATTAATATCAGGATAATCTGATCATCTTAATATCAGGATCATTACACTTTCAATTCATCTATTTTTTTAGGGATATTTGGGTATGAAACAAGCTGAGAAACATTTTATAACTATAGTGCGGTGGTTTTTAGGCCAGATTAACACACTCTGATCACGTAATAGTATGTATATGATTATTCTTGTTCAGATAGGTGGATATATAATCTAACTTTGAAGTTTTATGACTGAACTCACGTGAGGAAGCCTGTGTACACACCACTATCTAACTGCAGCTATCTGCACCGACATTTTATAATCAATGGCAGTTTACACTGTAACCACAGTAACTATTCAATCCAACCATGATAAGAAGAGACATAATATGATTCTATCCTGCTTTCTAACAGGATGACTATGTGCAAATTGTTAAATTGTCTTTATGAATTATATGAAGATGGCTGTCCAGTTTTAGTAGAAGCAGTAAATTACAGATATGTGCGTAAACACCATGTTGATTGTTAATTCTTAACAAAATACGTATCTCTTCATAATAAAAGGTTTAATGTGCATAACAATTCTTTTTTGAGTCTTTTAAACCTGCTCTTTTTTATTCACTCTTTGAATGTATGGAAAAGATTTAATATTTAATATGATAGAATTTTTTTCAACCATGACACTCTTGACAATTTTTAGTTTTTATCTAATTTCATTTTTTCCTGTAAACCATGTTTCAAGTTTATTAAAAGGTAACAGTTCATTATATGCTTACAGTGATAATGGAAATATGTTTAGCCACAGCAAATTAATTTGAACGGAATCAAAATTGTTACAAACAACAATTAAAACAATATTTTTGACCATATTCAACAGTGATACTGCAACAATAACGTAGGAATTACTGTTGGTACTTTGACAAAATATTAGCAAAAACTGAGATTTTTGATTTAAAAAAATCATCAGTAAATGGGTGAAAGCAAGTATTAGAACAGCTAGAAAATTCTGAAAAGTTTTATGAAAATTACATAATTTTACTATTAAAACCAGGACAAGACATTTTTTACATATTACAGTATAATAGTATCCAAAATCTAAGATGATATATATTCACAGACAATAATATTTATTGTATATGATGGCCAGCCGTACATTGTATGTTATATTTATTCATTTATTAATTAATGTGTCCATTGTGCAGTTTTATGAGATGGTTAAACTAACAGCCAGTGAGGTCTGGTTAGCCAACAGTAAAACATATTTACAGACCACCCAACAAATGCTAGTGTTAGCAGCGGGAATGCTAATCCGTCATGTGACCCTCACACCTTGATGTGATCCGTGAGTCTCCACACAAAGTGATGCTGAAACTGATTGTACTTATTACAATTTATCCAGAAATATCAGTCCACCACCATCTTATAAATGCAGTGCATGGCCATGACCCCTTGACATTTCACAATGTAATATGATTGAATTAGCCAGGTGACACGGTGGTGAAACATTCCTTACACGCAAACCACAACACACCTTTCCCTCCAAAAACTAAAGTAACACATGTGAACATGGAGGGGTTTTATGTTTTACACCGACCTGGCTCATATGTTACTGACCCTATTTTCACACAAAGCAAAGACTTTTCCAGATCTATCATACTGTCAGGTCTGAAAGTACCAAGATTCAACTAATTAAAGTTCAGAAACCAAATTTATTTATTCCGACTCAGATTTTGTGACCACTATATATAGAAGATGGGGTGAACGCACACTCATCTCTAGTGTTTGCTACATTTATACTGTCAAAAGGTGTCATAACACCAGCAGGAAACAGGAGGGGGGCCTTTTTACCCTGAGGATCTTGATACAGAGAATACTATATGAGAAGATGGAGCTATTGTGGTATCAATCATTGATGAAAACAAGGACGCAGCACATACTGCAGCCCCTGCATGACTCTTCATCACTATTTTTCACTCCGTAAAGTAAATTTCCAGTCTCTTGTAAAACAGAAAAACCAGCTGGGACTCACATCTGAGAAGATGGAACAATCACACACTTGAAATATGTGCTTGAAAAGTAGTGATTCATTGATTATTATTATACTTGAGAATTCACTTTCTACCTTGTTCACCGTAAAACAAAAAAATATTTCTAACAATTATCAAATCAAATTTTATTTGTAAAGCCCAAAATCACAATTTATGCATTATCTCACTGCGCTTTAGAAATGATAATTTCTTGAAAAACCTGAATATGAACACAACAAGGAAAAATGCACTTTAAAATATAACAAGCAAGTTAAAACTTATTAATTGATCATTTGGTGCTTTTAAAAAAACAAAAAACAAAAGGTTTGGATGGTTTTAGTGATCAAATTAAATTGTAATTAAATCTTAAAAATGCTGGTGTTTTAAGATGCTGTTTTCATATATATTATGATATATGAATACACAAATTTCTTGCTTATACACTAGAAAAAGCTATTCAATGAATTTTACACACTTATCTTGCACCTTCATTATAGGGCGTTATCAATCATTTATAGAGTAGTTAAACAAATTAGATCGTTGCTATTGACAGAATTTCAAAATAAGGGTAACCAAACTTGGAAATGACACAAGTTAAGGTTATTTGATATTAATCAACAATAATTAGTCTGATAGTATGATATGAGCTCATTAGATTGGCCTACATTACAGACTAATAAATCTCTCCCTACATTACAGACTAATAAATCTCTCTGTATCCAAACACCGTCTCACAACAAGTCCACCGCTGTTTTTTCCTATGACCCTCACATGCATGACAGGTTATCTTTGGTATTTTGTGCAAAATGGCTAAAAGTCTTTCCGTGCACAGCTTCGGTTGTTTGACTGTCTTTCTGGAGGCTGGGTGTCACTTTGGTAAGAGCCCTGAACTGTGAACTCACCTTTCACCCGACGTTCATAATACACTTATTCATGTGCCTCCCGGAAAAAACACGACGGTTCGTCTAATTTTATCCGCTAGATGCAAAAATAAAAGTCAGTGAACCACAAAAGTAATTGCGCAGTCTGGAGACAAACTTGGCGCGCACTCCGGTTGAAGTCAATTAAAGTCAAATAAATTCGGAACTAAATTTCCCTTAAGCTACGGTAAAAATCCCATGTATTTAAACGAACAGACTGAGGGAGAATATAAATGTCTTACTCGTTTGTTGACTTGCTGCCCGCCGTCCTGCTGCTGCGGAGACATGTTGTCCATCCAGCCTCCGGACGCGCTCCGGCTCACTATGCGACTGTCCTCAGGTGATGCAGGGCACACAGAAATCCCATTAATAAGCTCCGTCTCCGGAGGAAAGAAACCATGTCAACACACGCCTGGTACAAGTCCCAGAAAAGTTTTTGGGTCTCCGAGCGGGGCGCGTACATGAAAAGTTACCTGCGAGGAGGAGGAGGAGGAGGAAACAAAAAAATCAGCTAAGGCAAAAAAGAAAATAAGCTCTGTTGATCCACAGATATCTCTCCTCACCATCAGGGAAATTCTGTGCTGTAACCAAATGCGCCTCCTGTCTGGATTATCACTTGTGCCACCTCTTAATGCGCCTTTACGCACAAGAGGGGAGGCGGCGCCGACGCGCTGCGAGAAATAGGTCTGCCTATTTTTGCCCCTAGTGCTCCGTCTCATTGAGCAGAAGCTCAAGTTCAGCCTAAAACAAACAATAGGAGAGGGTGAAGATCAGCAGGTGAGCTGTTTGCTGTGGGGATCAGCTTGTGGCAATAAACGTGTGGATTACCGTACTCACTGACACCAAACTGCATTAAAGACACGTAATGCTGCACTGAAACAGCTCAGTCTGCACCAAACACCCATACAAACACTTTTCACAAGCTTTTTAAAGCAAGTGATGCAATTATTTCCACTTTCCCTCTCCATCTTTCTTTTGAAAAAGTAACAAAAAGTCATGCAGCCAGTGTCAATCATAAATATTTAAGTAAAAATGTTTCATTATATAATTTAAAAGCAAATGTTTATCATCTAAAACAATCCAAAACTTTATTTTTTTTCCCACCCAAACAGGTGTCATGTGAGATCAGTTCAACATTTAAAATGACCACAGGCAAAATGACGTGGGGCTCATTCTAAAGTAACAAAAACAATTCTTACACTGTAAAAATTAAGTAATTGTTTTACCTTAAGAAAAGATTAGTGTTTGGGCTCCCGTAACCTGAAAAGACAAATTCAGGTAACTTTTCACGATTTTGAAAGATGAATTCACGTCGACAGCCTGACTTCTACTTTTTTATAGTAAAAGGTTAATTCACATTTCAAACTTCTTGGTCTTTCATTCAGAGTCTTCCTTTGACCCCATATCAAGATTGACTGACTGTGTAACTATAATATCCTACATACAAAAACTCAGATTTATTTGAAATGGTTTTTCTGTATTCAGTCTGCACATTGTACATCAAGGTAAATGAGAGAAATAAGCCATTCATGAGCAAACTAAGAGGAAAGGTGGGAACATTTTCCACACTGGAAGTTTTGTCGACCTGTCAGAGGAATGTTTAAGGCTTGATTTGGGCTCAGTGGTGTGAGACTCCAGGCTCTACTTTAAATTATTAGATTCAGTGTCTCTGGGAAAAAAAAAAAAAAATGTAGTCATGAATAGTAGTGACAACAATCTGGGCCATAAGGTTGTAATGTAGGGCACAGTCAGACCTCAAATCAAAGAGATGTTACCATTGAAGTGTAAAGAATATCCGTGATCTATCCTGTATACAAATCTAAATTACTCCAACAGTAAACACCCTGACTATATACAGTAAACAAGTCTCGCTTTTTCAAGAGAGTGTGTACATTTGGCACATTTACAAAAGGAAAAATGACAATAGCCCCCAAATCAATTCTCCACCTAGAACCAAGAAGTGGGGCAAAAACTGGGCTAAAGCAGAATCAGGCCAGAAAGTGAAGACGAGAGATGGAGTGCTCAATCCCCAAATTGGCTGCAATCAGCCGTGTTAAAAACTGGATCACATCGATGATTACCTTCTCTCGTGTTGATAATTAACAGCCTTGGGCATGGCAAAGAAAAGCAACGCAGCCAGTCGTCACTGGCTCCCAACCGCCCTGCTACAAACACACTTTTTCCACCCTACAAACATTGTTTTGCTTTGGTTGGGTCACAGAGGTATGGCTCTTAAAATATCCCATTTTTCTTAGGCTATATCATGATACATGGTGTATATCACTAAAATTCTTCTCAAAAGCTTTTCATAAATTCCAGAACTTTGCATCATGATCAAATATTTTGACCACATAGGGATGAATATTTGACAAAAGCATGGCATTTTTGATCAATAATGACTGAATCGACTGAAGCAGGTGAAGGAAAATATTAGAAGAGCTAGAAAAAACACGCTGACAAGTTCTGAAAATCACATCATTTTACATCCTCCAACATCAGCTGTTGCCCAAAATACTATACAAATGTCACACATCATAAAGTTGTCTGTTCTTGTCCCATTTCATTACAAAACAGACCAGAGGACTGATTGAAAAAAAATAATTATAGCACAGTAACTATCTTTGTATTCATGAATTAAATGTTTGAGGTTCTAATTTTGATTAAAAGTCAGTTTTATTCAGATTGTGAAAGGAAAAAAAAGTCAAAACAATGTTTTAATAATCTGAAAATAAATTCTGGGATCACTCTGATTTATATCTGCATAAAAACATTTCAATCAACAGGAATATCGCTGATATAGGTCATTAACATTACAGCCTAACATAAGTGTAAAATAAGAGTCATCAACAGCACTTTGTATGAATCATCTTTATTTAATAAGATACAATTTAAAAAAACAAACAACCTACCTCTGGAATCAAACAATCCTCAAATAAAATAGGCATGATGTATGCCATCCACCTTACATGGATGTTAGGAAACCTTTTTTTGGTAATTTCCTGTGGCAAAAAAACTGTACAGAGAGCTGAGATCTCCATGTAAGAACTAAGACACTAACTCTAACCTTAATCTATTCTTTATTTGAAAATCTTTACGGCTAACGCTTCAACAACAATTAATGACACAAAGTTTGTTTCTGATAAACCCTCTCCACCATGTGATATGTTCTCAGACTGTTAACCTTATACCTTTGACGTACAGAAAGACAAGTGAAAACAAAATACTAATTAAAGTTTCTGTTACCACGCTTTGGTTTAGCCTACGGGGAGCGTTTCCTTGTAATAAATTGCCATGTGTATTTGTGTGTTTAATTGATGAGCTTCTAAAAGTCCTCCTAATCTTGTTCTGCAGTTCATGTTTGCTGCTAAATTTAAAATGTTGTAAAAGTGAAATGAAAACATCATGCATACACCTACTATAGATATACTGTATATACAGTCAGGACAGTAGGATTTCATTCGTGGAGTTCAGCAGAAATGTTACGTTAATCTTTCAGGGTTTTTTATTTATTTAAAATTTTTACACATTTTCAGAGGCTGGAAAGTGAACAAACTAACATAATTCTACATATAATAACTGTTTTTAATATGTGAATGATTGGCTGATGTCGAGAACACACTGATATCACCAAATGCTGAGTTTACTCCCTGAGATGCTTTGCCAGGTTTTTACTACAGCTGCCTTCAGGTGCTGCTTGTTTGTAGGACCTCAGTAACTGAAAGGCTGCTCTATTACATTGAGATTGAGTAACTAACATGGCCACTGAAAAATATCTTTTTCTGAGCCTTGAAAAGATTTTGGGTTACTTTCACAAAATGTTTAGGGTCATTATACATCTGCACTATTAAACGCCATCCTATCAGATTTGTAGAATTTGTCTGAATATGAGCTGAAAGTATAGCCCTATACGCCTCAGAATTGATCCTGATACTTCCATCAGCAGTCACATAATCAATAAACACTAGTAACTCAGTTTTTGTATCAACAATACATGCTCATGCCCAAACATTTCCTCCACTATGTTTGACTGATATTGTGAACAGATCATGAGTCGTTTCTTTCCTTCTACAGACTTTTATTCCCGTCCTTCCACTACAAGCTCATCTTTGTTTCATCTGTTAGAAGAGGATCCTGCAAACAGATAAAATTGTGTGTGCATATGTTGGATTTACCTGTTCCTTCACTGGAGGCAGGAAACAAACAGGACCTAAGGGAGATGAAAGAGAGTTTTAAAAACAAACACTCTAAGAATGAGTATACAGCCCAAAGCAGAATTACATAAACCTAAATGTCATTTCATGTACCTTCTGAAATGTGTGCAACTTATTGATGAACTAGATGACAGGGGAGAGTTATAAGCACAACAACTAAAAAAAGAAATGGCCAGTAAATAAAGCTGAATCATCAGATTTCACATCTTTCAATCACACTTCATTTTATCCAAATGCATCTCGAAATGAGTCTTTTCACCCTGAATTTTGATAGGCAAAAATTACACCATGACGCAAACACTGGCAAAATCTTTGCATCCGATACAAAATATCAGCTTCAAGAAACTGGAGCAATTACTAATGACATTACTCAGTGCTTGTCAGATGAAAGCAAAGGTATGATGTCAAAATGCAATGGAGAACCTCTCAAAACCCACAACATCAGACAGGATAGTTATATATAAGGATTTTCTTGCCATTTCATTTAAAGTACCGACAAAAAAATGTTTTCCTGATGTTTTTCTGAGCACTACTATCAAGAATCCTACCCATCTCGTGTTGCTAATGCTCTGCATTTCATACAATTCTTTAAGATAATTAAGTTGAATAATCACCTACCATTTATGGAACAACCTCTTCATCCTGACAATTATTTCTGCACACTAACTGTCAGCTTACAAGTAAAAATGAAAAGCAAAAGCAATTCTGAGGCCGTTTTTTTAAAAACTTATGTTTATGCTTTGCTTCTATTATAGTTGTCCTCCCTTAAAAAAAAAAAAAAAAACCCAAAACAATTTAAAGGTGGATATAAAGTCATGGCTGAAAATGTATAAACATAAAATCTAACAGTCAGTCCCCTGCTGAAAGTCCTTACAAATGGTGTGACTTAGAGTCACACCATTTCTCACATACACTTGTAAGACGGACAGGCAGATGATACTGAAATATATTTCAAAAGACATGTATTGAAGGATTTTATGTGCGTAAGACAATGCAAATACACAAGAGTGAAAAAAAATTGAATGCATTACCTGTTATTGAACTATTCTTTAGATTCGGTCAGGGTTTATCACAATTCCTAGATGCAGTGAAACGAAGACAGCACACATACAGCCAGAGCCACTGTTTGTTTTATAACTAAGGCAACATGCCCAGATGTTTGCTGAAGTAAACAACAAAGGTACACACACACACACACCTTAGTAGATATCTGCACTCAAAAAATGTTGCGCCAGTGCATTTTCTTCATAAAGATCCTCCCCAGACATGTTATAAGATCAATACAAAACACTATATTTTGAATAACGTTATTTTTTGACAGCATTTTTCTCTAACACTTTATTACAGTTCTTAAGAGAGAAAAGCAGCATCCAGCACAGGTGACACCAGAAAATGGTGTTTCTAGGGGACGCTAAAAACTGATTGGGGTTCGTTACTGTTTGCATGTTGTAATTTGAATTGATGGGCTAATAATAAGCAAAATGTTATCCGTCCAATATTTAAGTGATCATAAAATCAAAAGAAATATATCTAGATTTTAACAAGACACTAACAAGACATCCATTACGTTTTCCTGTGCCCTTAAAACATATCCATCCATTATCATTTGTGCCACTTGAACTATGTTCCTCTGGTTGGTTGTGTTATGTTTGTAACACACATGTTGTCAAATCAATTTTTTTTTTTTAATCCACTTCTTAAAATTTGGATTTTCAGTGAGCATAGAGTTTAAAATAAAATAAGGCACAAGACCTAAATAAAAAAGGATTGTAAGTTTTCGTATGCATACCATTTCAACTTTTGACTACAAAAATTTAAGCATAACATTATACAGGGCAATTCAGAAAATTGACTTGTGCAATGTCTGTTTTCTCAACTCATCATCCACAACTCAACCAGCCTCCACGATTTCTTCAGAAGATGAGCTGTATTATGCATCAATCTGCTGTCTCAAAGACAAATCATCTAAAGGTGAAAAGCTTGTAACACTTGTCTTTGAGAGGCTGTTGGATGACCTCATAATGTACTGTCACACTTTGTCTGGTGCTAATGCAGGACGTAGTGTGCCATTTACACGGAACTGCAGAAAGTGAGAGAAGCTAGACTGGATAAAGTTCACTGTATGAGCCACAATGCAATGCTAGAATTCTCAATCATCACTTAGGCTGATTATCAGATGTTATAGTTTGTTTTCTTCATTTCAGCATTTTTGATAACCGATGATTTTTAAATGCTGATAAAATGTATTTTCATACATTCTGTATTTTATCATTTGATTAATATTAATTAATTCTTTAATTTATTAATTTGATTGGTATTAAAGTTACTTATTAGTAAATCAGATTTTGATTGTTCTGTGATTTAACTACCCCACCGTTCTTTAGACAAAACAATCATGCTGTGAAATGTCCATTTCAGTAAAGAGTAAGTGGGATATTGCACAGTATGTTTGTATGTATATTAAGTAAATTAAATTAAAAAAGTCAGAGTATAAACATTACATTAATAACAAGCCATTTTGGATTAGAAATTGCAAAAACTTAAAATATAAATTGGTAAATTGGTTGCCAGGTTTTGTATGGTTACACTTAGGGGTTTGACAACAAAGTCAATTGCGATAACCATATTGTGAAGCCTCAAACAAATCGTATTGTATTTTATAAATGCATATCGTATTCCTCTGATACCATTAAATACCATCTAGTTCAACAATCAAATCTTTCTGCAATGGTAAAACATCTGTACCAATCAATATACTACCATCCAAAGAATTAGTAAGAATTTTGGTATATCAACGTATTGTGATACATATCAAATCATGTCCTGTGTATCATGATTTGTATCCAATCGTGAATATAGTGTATCATCACACCTCTAGTTAAATGATGTAGAAGTTTTTAGTTCATTATGAAGATAAAGACAATTCTTTGTAATCGAAAGGAGACACAATATTCCACAAATTTATTTCTTCTTTAAACATAGGATGTACCAAAGCTGCAGACACATTCCCTCACTACATAATCAAACATCTACTCAGTAAAAGAAATATTTTTAAAAAGGGAGGATGAAACATCTACAGTGACTGGATGTAGATAAGATTGTTTACTTCCAGATTCAGTCTGAGATCAATAAATTGCAAAATCGAACGAATCTTTAATTTCTCTCCCCAAAAGTAGTTTAAAAGTGAATCTAAGACCAGCCACCGTAACCGCAATGTTGTCTCACAACAAAAGGCTATCCACAACATGCAAAAAAAACAAAACAAAAAACAACTGCATTCAGATAACACAACATATACACACGTGGACAAAATTGTTGGTACCCTTCTGTTAAAGAAAAACCCACAATGGTCACTGAAATAACTTGAAACTGACAAAAGTAATAATAAATAAAAATTTTCCTGAAAATTAACTAACTAAAATCAGACGTTGCTTTTGAATTGTGGTTCAACAGAATCATTTTGAAAAACAAATTAATGAAACTGGCCTGGACAAAAATGATGGTAACCCTAGAAAAGATTGAAACTAATTTGACCATAGAGACATGTTAAACTAAGATGTGTCCTGTAATTAGCATCACAGGTGTCTTCAAACTTGTAATCACTCAGTCTGCCTATTTAAAGTGTGAAAAGTAGTCACTGTGCTGTTTGGTATCATGGTGTGTACCACACTAAACATGTACCACAGAAAGCTAAGGAGAGAGTTGTCCCAGGAGATTAGAAAGAAAATTATAGACAAGCATTCATTCATTCATTCATTTTCTACCGCTTATCCCGTTAGGGGTCGCGGGGGGGGCTGGAGCCTATCTCAGCATCTTGGGGCGAAGGCGGGGTACCCGCTGGATGAGTCGCCAGTTCATCGCAGGGCTGACATATAGAGACAAACAACCATCCACACTCACATTCACACCTACGGGCAATTTAGAGTGACCAATTAACCTACCCCCAGATTTGCATGTTTTTGGAATGTGGGAGGAAGCCGGAGTACCCGGAGAAAACCCACACAGACACAGGGAGAACATGCAAACTCCACACAGAAACGTCCTGACCCAGAATCGAACCCAGGACCTTCTTGCTGTGAGGCGACAGTGCTAACCACTGCACCACTGTGCCGCCTATAGACAAGCATGTTAAAGGTAAAGGCTATAAGACCATCTCCAAGCTGCTTGATGTTCCTGTGACTAAAGTTGCACATATTATTCAGAAGTTTAAGGTCCACAGGACTGTAGCCAACCTCCCTGGATGTGGCCGCAAGAGGAAATTTGATGACAAATTGAAGAGACAGATAATACGAATGGTAACCAAAGAACCCAGAACAACCTCCAAAGAGATGAGGTGAGAGAGGTGAACTCCAAGGGAAAGGTACATCAGTGTCAGATCGCATCATCTGTAGCTGTTTGAGCCAAAGTGGACTTGATGGAAGACGACAGAGAAGGACACCACTGTTGAAAGCAAATCATAAAAAATCAAGACTTGAATTTGCCAAAATGCATATTGACAAGTCACAAAGCTTCTGGGAGAATGTCCTTTGGACAGATGAAACAAAACTGGAGCTTTTTGGCAAGTCACACCAGCTCTATGCTCACAGACACAAAAATGAAGCTACAAAGAAAAGAACACTGTACCTACTGTGAAACACGGAGGAGGCTCGGTAATGTTCTGGGGCTGCTTTGCTGCATCTGGCACAGGATGTCTTGAATGGGCAGGGTACAATGAAATCTCAAGAATATCAAGGCATTCTGGAGCGAAATGTGCTGCCCAGTGTCAGAAAGCTTTGTCTCAGTCGCAGGTCATGGGTCCTCCAACAGGACAATGACCCAAAACACACAGTTAAAAACACCCAAGAATGGCTAAGAGCAAAACATTGGACTATTCTAAAGTGACCTTCTATGAGCCCTGATCTAAATCCTATTGAACATCTGCGGAAGGAGCTGAAACATGCAGTCTGGAGAAGGCACCCTTCAAATCTGAGACAGCTGGAGTAGTTTGCTCACGAAGAGTGTGCCAAAATACCTGTCGACAGGTGCAGAAGTCTCATTGAGATTTACAGAAATCGTTTGATTGCAGTGATTGCCTCAAAAGGTTCGTTCGTTCGTTTGTTCATTTTCTGCCACTTATCCAGGTCCGGGTTGCAGGGGCAACAGCCTCAGCAGGGAGATCCAGACACTCCTCTCCCCGGCCACTTCCACCAACTCCTCCGAGGGGACACCAAGACGTTCCCAAGCCAGCCGAGAGATATAATCTCTCCAGCGTGTCCTTGATCTGCCCCGGGGTCTTCTCCCAGCTGGGCATGCCCGAAACAACTCCCCAGGGAGACCTCCAGGAGGCATCCTGAACAGATGCACCGGAACAATGAAATCGCGAATACAAGCGGCCGGAAATGAGCTTCCTTCACAGGGTGGCTGGGCTCAGCCTTAGAGGTGGTTCAGGCATCTGGTTGCCTCAAAAGGTTGTGCAACAAAATATTAAGTTAAGGGTACCATCATTTTTGTCCACGTGTGTAATTGATGATGTGGAAATATCCTGTAGTTTCATCAACTACAAAATGAATCCCTGTCAGGACAACTTGCTTTGCAGGAAAAAAAGCATCTTCTTTTATCATATCTAAGAGGAAGGAACACAGATCAACATAAAACAGAAAAATAAAATTATGGATGGGACTGTACAGAAGAACCATAATGACTCCATGTGAATCAGTATCTGCGGCGCTTGTTATTAGGCCCTTCAAAGACTCCCCCTACTGGATTCCCCCTGCCAAATCCTGGGGCTGGTCCAACCTGGA
>KV751358.1:606703-617514 GCA_001698575.1 Mola mola | reverse complement strand
GGACTCAACTTCTGGTCGGCCCCCCATTGATCCACCTTGTGGGTATCTATCGTTCCGTTGCTGTACCATTTAGTCCACATTAAAAGAATGGTGTGAAATTGAAATAACAATTGTAATAAGAAGTATAGGGAGTATATTATGGGATCAGACAGGGATTCATTGTATACAGATATAGTGATGGTGTTTTCAAAGTTCATCAGTAATGGTTTTAAGTTTGTTCCAAGTGTTGCCATCCGAGAGTAAAAGGTGGGTAAACCAAGAAGACAATGGAGAGAGAGGAAATATGACTATTAGTTAAGTCTACAGTTTCAGATCAGGAAACCTTGATATAAAAAAAATCTAGTATTATTAACTTTGAAATAAAGCTCCAAATAAAGGCAGGCCTATTGTCTAACATAAACATCCCTTTGAAGAAAATAATTTGGTTCTAAAATGACTTTAATAGTAAAGATTGAGACTAACAGATAACCTTATTTTTCTGATACATTACCATGGTTCCATTTTCTGACATCAAGGCTGTCCCCATATTTGTAGTTCCCTCTGGGCCAATAGGTCCTCCCCTTCCACTCATGCCCATCATTTGACCCTGGTTAGCACTGGGCCCTGGAGAGGCCTGGTTATAGCCATCTACACGCAAAACAATGGAGCATTCGTTTGACATTTGGTGGATCAATCTAATGTTACCAAACGCCCCGTAAGCACTATAGCTGAACACCAAAACTACTCCCACTTACTTTAAAGTAAAGGTTAAGTAACCATTAGCTTTGGTCAACTCCTAAAAATTACCAAGCTACAATAAATATGACACAAACACAACCAAAAACCAACGTAATTTTTAAGAGGCCTACAGGTTGTATATTATGTTATGATGGAAATTAATAGTCTTATTTTACAGGTACAGGAGACATCAGATTAACCGAGTGAGAGATTCTCACTTTGACAGTTAAACTTTGAGGCCAAATGTCAACATCCGCATCTTTTACTAACTACACCTGGGATTGCACATCATCTTGGAGTACAGAGTTCTAAGAACACCACCTAGAACCACAGACATGTACAAACACTGCCGGTTTAATGCCAAGCAAACATATACCCTGAAAAAGAGTACTACATCAAACAAATATACGCGCTATTAATAGAAATTATTGTATAAATGTATGACATTTAAAACATCTAATTGGATGACAGGATTTTGATTGCAATATCCTGACATGTTATTGACGTAATGTTAACCATAGAAATGAACAACCAAGGCAGAGATCTGCTCATACCACCTTTCTCAGAACTCTCTGGAGATCTTGCGTAGCATTTTTGAACAAAGTAAAAAACTGTTCATCTGTCTCCAACTTGTAATTCCAAGTTGAAAAAAAAAAAAAGTGGAATTTCCGACACTGATGATACTTATCACTTTGTGGGGAAAAAACCAAAACATATAAATTCAATTCATTGTGTTTGCCTTCTCAGAAGAGAAATACAAGTCCCTGCAGATGCACTATTGATAGAATTATGAAAAATGACAGCCATTATTAATACATTAATAGATTTAACTAAAACTTCACAGAAGTATGCCATTATTTGTTTTTATAAGTTACTCAACAGAAGTTATCTACTTATCTATCTATCTTAAGCTATTTATTTGATATGGTTAAAATGTTAGCCCCAAACCATATCATAAGGCGTGAACATTTTCAAGTCACAGTAGGGGAATCTGGATTTTTTTTTTGTTCTTCCCTTTCACAGACAATGATTTGATCCTATATTACTTACTGACCTTTTAATTTGGGAGTATACGCCCATGACATAATAATAACAGTGTTTGAATATATCTATTTTGATCACCCAGCCTAACTCATTATCATCACACATACAAAAAATTGATAGATGCAATTAGAAAATACTCCTAAAATAAATGCAGAAACATGACTAAAATGGACTAGTTCTGTAAACATCAGCACTTTTACTGCAAAGAAAAACTAATGAACCGATTTAAACTGATGATATACACATTTCAAAGTGAGTTGATAATAACTTTTAATCTAATAAAATTCAAAAATATGTGATGAGATAAGACTGTGGCATCTCTGAGTTTATTTAGAAAAGAATGTTGACAATGGAAATTTAAATAAGTCAAATTATTACCCTTAACATCTGAAAATTGGCTGAGGGTAAAGTTTGTGTAGTAATAAGGTCAAAATGTGAGGCCTAAACTAAAACAGATATAGAAATACACATCCAGGGAAGCTTCCACTACTCTGAAGTGACCCATGGAGCAACTAGGAGACTGTGACAATTCTCAAATGACTACACAAAAGAAGAAGAAATGCTATTTCCATAGTGGTTTCTACATTGCCTCAGATTGTGTGAAATTTGATTGATGCTTATATTAAATTAAATTGTCATCTCACATTTCAATGGCACCAGACTGGACCACTGGCCTCACCAACTGTATATCTCAATCAGCACAGATAAGTAGATTTAAACGCAATCTCTCTTTCAAATTTGCGGGAAACTGGGTGAAAAGATTTCTAACAACATTTGAATGGAAACTAAAGACATTTAACCACTATATACTATTATGTACATTTACATACACACACACAGACACACAATACACACCGGACAATTACCCATACTTATCACACCAAAATATGCTATGTCATGTGACATCCCTGCCCATGCTCCTGCATGAAACATAGCAGTTATGTTTACAAAGATGATGTGCAATCCTAGGTTATGGTGAAACTCCACCAGGGACCTCAAACACTCTGTTCCACACTAACTTAGACATTAGACCCTAGCCTCCCATCCTGCACTCAGCAGATCAGCATTACATCATGGAGTACAAAGCCCCAATTCAAGTTGACAGATGTTTGTCTGTACTGCTCTTAATTCCTGTAATTTAATCATGTTAAGTGTTTATATGTACAAAACCCTATTTCAAATCTGCTTCATTGAGGATGAGAGCTTAAGGACAAAATATTGGTCATGAAATGCCACCCCAACAACTCCCATTGTGTACATTGTATGTTTTGTGTAGCGTAGAGGTATTTTGTGTTGTATTATGTTTCATTCTTCACCTTTGCATTGCATCCAACGTAAATCCATTTCAGACCAAAACAGTCAAAATACCACTGTGTAACATTTAACACAATGTCAAATGTTAACATGTATTTTCAAAAAGGAGCCACTTTGGATGCAAGACAAATTATAGTGTTAAAATGGCATTAAGGCACTCACAATTCACGTATGATCTTGATCTGGTTCTATATCAACCAGGTTTAAACAATCATGCCCGTACCTCCCATATTAATGGCTCCACGAGGGCCCAGTTCACCCACTCTCATTTCCTGTTCTCTCTGCAAGAAGTAAAGAAGAACCTTCAGACAAAAAAAATTCTGCCAAAGTAAAAATATTTTGCGGATAGCCTACTGTAAAACTCACTAGATTTCATACACAAAACTGATGACAGCTGCATATATTGCCCACAACCGTTTAGGAATGTATATATCATTCCAAGACTAATGTCAAAGGAGAACTCTCTTGCCTCTTCTTAAACTTCGTCAAGGCTGGAAGATATTCCTGTAAATTTACTGGACACAGCTTGTCAGCTTAATGCAATCATATCTCAAATTAAGCCTCTATCAACTAGAAGTGGGCATGAAAGTCTTAAAAAATACATGCCACACAAGATGGGCTTCAGACAAATGCATTCACAAATATATGTATGTTATGGTTGAAGCACTGATATTGTTAGCTTCCCAAAAAAATAAAGGTTATGTCAAACACCTTTTATTTTTCTCAACCATTCACACAGGGCCCTGACAGATCACGTAGATAGGGATGTAACAATGCACTGTGAGCCAATTAAAAAAGCGACAAAATAACATGACTTGTCAAACTGGTTGAGACGTTAAATGAATTGCGATATTCGTTTTAGCAGGTGTCCCTGATGCTTTATACTGCGATTTCACTTTAAGGTCTAGAAAGGAAAGCAGCTTCGACCATAACAGTAGGACCAGGAAGCCGTTGCTGACATGTCAAGACATCTGTCTAAAAGTTTGGGGCGGAGCTACAGATCTGAAATGGAAAGGAGGAGCAATTTACTTGGAGTCTCATGTTTGATTTCCAGAAATTACAGACCCCTGCTTGTTTTGCATTTTTTTCCCAATTTTCTTATCTGATAATAAAAAAAGTTACAGTATTGTCTTTTTGTCTGAGTTTTTCTCCACATAGATTTTTTTCTTAAATCTCATTTAAAAAAACAAAAAAAACAAAAAAACAAATCTCACTGTGTTGAATGAATCATCACATTCCTACAGTTTGACCTGGAAATTTGCAACAAAGTCCTTATATATAGCTGATCTCAGTCACACAATCTTTACCACTGTTTAAACCTTATTGTTTCCATTCTTACTACATAAACATTTCCCATTATACGTGAACCTTTGCTTTGCACTGGTACTGCCAGACCAAGGTCATTGCTTTTAAGGGAAAGCTGGAGAAAAAAAAAAAAAAAAGTACAGATAAATCACATTACATTGGCAACTCTGATGCAGGATGTCTTAACTAAACATCTACTGGGAAATGCTGACAGGTGATGGTGCTGGACATACAGTAACACATATCTAAAATGGACCATCTGGCAAATGCCAGCTTGGTGCGTCAGGCTCCAAATCACACAAAACAGACATTCTATATATTATGTCCACACATACATAGTCTCATAATAACACAACTGGGGATACACTACATTCACACATAAACTAAGAAACAATCCTAACTACAGACAATGCAACATCAAAACAAACCTTAATGCAGCTTATTATACTCAGTCAATGATAAAAAATAGTTTTTCAGGAATCACTGACTCATGTGTTTTTATACTTTCACCATCTCACTAAATGTAACTGTGGTGAAATGCAGCCTTTTGTAAAAGTGTTTATACTCTTTAAAGTAATGGTACATGTACACATAGACAACAAGATCATATTTTAACCCATGTTCAGGTTTGCAAGTGTATCTGGATAAAGAAATGGCATAATTTCTAGAAAGGAAATATGTTAATTTACTTCATATACAATGATGTTCGACCTTTCTATTCTTTATGCACTTACCTGTTAAATGGCCAATGTTGCAATTATTGTAAGTGAAAATGTAATTGTGCACAACTGTATAGAATTTAAGCACTAGATCGTAGCAGATTGCATTTATGTCCCCTTAACCTCACATCAGAAAAATAAATAACATAGAAATACAGAATAGTACAATACAAGAAAATGCAAGTTAGTACTTCAGTGTAAAAGTAGTATGAAGTAGTCTCGAACATTCTACAGTTATGTGCATTTTTTTTGTCCTCATACTAGTATATGGTATCAATATTTATAAGATAGAGTTCTAAATGAATGTAAATGACATTATTTTTTCGTCAAGATAACAGAAAAAGCTTATGTGGAGTACAGACTATTACTCTTGCTGAAGTATTCGTTTGTGCTCACTTGCAAAGTTTTAGCTATAAAATCTATATAATAGTACACTTAGTGTAGAAAACCATAACAAACATGTCCTACCTTAGTTACAAATACACGTGAGATTTCTCATGTACAATATATGAGAACTACTGGTGGATGTTTATTTTCCATAAGACTGATATCAGTAAGAAAAAAAAGTTTGCCAAATACTTGTTTATCTATGCGCTTGTGTCACATGCATGTAACAGTGAAGACTCCAACAGGACCTCTAAACAGAGTGAAGGATTGAAGAGAAAGTCAGAAATTCATCAACATATCACACAAACAAACACTCATACATTCATTTAAGTGTACAGATCATTGCTCATGCTGGTTATGTTTCATCACTGCAAATTCAGTTGCATGAATAAGTACTTGTAAAAATAACATTTTGTTGCTGCTGAAAATAGTTACTATGTCCTTTCAATTTATTCAGTTAGCATGCCCACAGATTATGTTTGTAACTGAGTATCTCCTGGCGGATGAAAGAGAAACACAATATAGTCACTGACAAGTCCATCATGCTGTAAGGGGTAATTAAGTTACTTTAGTTGGATATAATGTTGCTAGGCAAGTATAACAGTTCATTTTGTTTGCCTTCTCAGAAGAGAAATACAGGTCACTGCTCGTGCAATGTAACTGCGGCTTCGTCCTGCATTCTTTACAGCACTGTTGAGAGGCCTATTTACCATGGATGAATTCAATGAAGAAGATAAGATCACTGGAGACAATGAGCTAGCCAGATAAGTGGAGCAATAATGGACTACCAGCAAGACAGTCAGTAACGATGGCTTGACTCACTGTGTTGAACTGCCATGGTGTGCAGTCAATCCTTACACTAAACACTGTTGTATTGATGGGGGTTTGTGGTGGAGTAGATCTATGATAATAATCTGCCAAAGACTATTAAAAGAGGAAATAAGAAAAGCTAAAAGATGAGAGAATTTCTGAATAAACCCAGATGTAGATTTCGAGAGTTTGAAAATTAAAACACCAAGTCAAGCACAGCTAGGTGACCTCAATGGTCTGAAATCCTCATAAATAAAGGAATTTTAATTAAGAAAAAACACAGTCACCTGGTCAAACAACAAAACGGAACATGTAACTGATTTGTTTAATAAAATCAATGACTTTTAAAGAAAAGGCTCACAATAAAGGAGAGTGAAACATTAATAAGTATAGTAGTGTTAATTTTGAAATATATAATAATAATTTAGTATTCAACTAACAGATATTAATGTATCGCTAATAAAAACAGTGGTATCTGTGGTTAGCTTGGGAGTTTGTTCATTACAGCATGTATAGCAGCATGATCACAACAGTCGAAATGCAAGAAGATCTTTATAAATAATCAAAGTGATTGAAAATGTTGCCTCCATAGACACAACTCAAAGGCTGCTACAGTATGATAAGAAATCCCTGCACAACGTACTTCAAGCTGCAGTTCTGCAGATGCAGCTCGAAGGCAAAATATTAAAAAAAAAAAATTAAAGTAAAATTGTTATCTATCTTCTTTGTGATACTATGTGTTGAAATTCTTCTACTGTAAGATTTGCTGTTATTAAATACCTTTAAATGCAGATGGCAGTTTTACATGTTGGTACTGACCATGTAATTAAGACTGAGCCCTGACTGAGGCTAATCCGACTGGAAATTACTTGAATATAAATCTCCAAACAATCAAGTCTTACCAAAGAACATAAAGAATGCTGAGGGAATTATGCTTACCATACTACAAGGCACTTGTCCTTCTTTGATATATACAGTATATAGATCTAGTATATGTAATTGAAGTATGTTAAGATAAATCATTACCGCATCAATAAGGGGCCATTAATTGAATGTCCAGTGATAAGACCGATAAAGAACGATATTCACTTTAAAAAGTTTGATCTGTGATCTCTACAAAGGCCTCAGACAAGCCCATCCAATAAACATACAAGACAGGTTTACATGTTTTTTATTGCATGTCTCAAACGATGCATCATCATCCTTCGGCTGGGAACTAGAGGACGACATTTTATAAACAGTATTGTCAGAACTCTGCTCTGACAGTGGTTGATGGCTGCACAGCCTCTACAAGGCAGAAGGGAATCATTGTATTGCACATACAGTGGGGGAAATAATTATTTGATCCCCTGCTAAATTTGTAAGTTTGCCTACTTACAAAGAAATTAGGGGACTCAAATGTTCATGGTTGTTTACTGATTATAGCAATAGACAGAATATCAGTCAAAAATGCATAAAAATCACACGATATAAAAGTATTCGATCCCCAAGCAAAACATAAGTTATTAGTTGGTAGATAAACCCTTGTTGGAAAGCACAGCGATGAGACATTTCTTGTAGTTGGTCACCAGGTTTGCACACAACTCAGGAGGGATATTGGCCCGTTCCTCTTTACAAAAAGTCTTAAATCCTTCAAGTTTCTTCGCTGCCGCTTGGAAGGTCGAAGCTTCAGCTCCCTCCACAGGTTTTCTATTGGGTCGAGGTCTGGAGACTGACTAGGCCACTCATGTTCTTAATATGCTCCTTGTTGAGCCACTCCTTTGTTGCCCTGGCAGTATGTTTTGGGTCATTGTCATGCTGAACGTCCCACCCACGACCCATCTTCAGTGTTCTTGCTAAGGAAAGGAGGTTTTCATTCAAGATTTTAACATACACAGCTCCGTTCATTGGCCCCTCAATGTGGTGAAGTCGCCCTTTACCCTTTGCACAAAAACAGCCCCAAAACATCATGTTTCCACCTCCATGCTGGACTGTGGGGATGGTGTTCTTTGGGTCATACTCGCATTTTTTCATCCTCCAAACACGGCGGGTTGAGTTGATGCCAAATAGCTCAACTTTGGGTTCATTTGACCACAGCACTTTCTCCCAAGCCTTCTCTGAGTCATTTAGATGTTAACTGGTAAACTTAAGGCGGGCCTGTACATGTGCCCTCTGGAGCAGGGGGACCTTGCAGGCACTGCAAGATTTCAGTCCATTATGGCGCAGTGTGTTACCAACTGTTTTGTGGGTGACTGAGGTCCCAGCTGCCTTCAGACCATTAACAAGCTCCTGCCCTGTAGTTTTAGACTGCTCCCTCACCTTTCACAACATCATCTTCACTCCACGAGGCAAGATCTCGCATGGAGCTCCAGACCAAGGACAGTTGATGGTCATTTTGTGCGTCTTCCACTTTCAAATAATGGCGCCAATAGTTGTCACCTTCTCACCAAGCCTTTTGCTGATGGTTTTGTAACCCATTCCAGCCTTGTGCAGGTCTACAATCTTGTCCCTGACATCTTTTGACAGCTCTTTGGACTTGCCTATGGTGCTATAGAGATTGGAAAGGAAGAAACTGATTCCCAGAGCAGGTGAACTCTATACACGTGACGAGTTAAGATCAGGAGTACTGGTAATTGGTTGATTGTGCACAGCTGTGTGCCACATGGGCACCAGCCAATCCGTGTGAGCCAGCATTCTGCGTGAGTTGTTGGGGATCAAATACTTATTTCACTCAATAAAAATCACATTTTATAACTTTTATATTGTGTGTTTTTTTATGCATTTTGTCTATCGCCATAATCAATAAATAACCATGAAAATTTGAGACCGCTAATTTCTTTGTAAGGAGGCAAACTTGCAAATTCAGCAGGGGATCAAGTAATTATTTGCCCCACTGTACATGAGGTAACAAATTAGTGTTTTGTGGACCTTAAAGTTACATTTGATTACCGTTTTAGTCATTCATGATAAAAAACATTAGATATACAACCAGGCTTTGTAAATTGTGTAATGTGTTGTTATTAAACGATGAGGATTTCAGAAACTCTGAGCACATTTTCACAAACACCACCAACAATCTCCCTAGTATCCAATCACATTAGGAAAACAACACCACTCTCATTACAAAAACAGAGGCAACTCAGGTTAAATTCTGACTTATTATTTTTTATATATTATTATTCTGTGATTACAGTTTTCAGATAACTTTTCCTTTTAAACCCATTTCTCTAAGCAGAGCAAACAAAATCAAAATATGTATCTTCTCAATATTTTAATGGAGATTTTTTTTATGCTACTAAAATCTGACAACTACATGTGATAAAGCAAAGTAACAAAATATTTTGTTTTATGACTGAAATCGCCCAAGACCACTTCTAGCAAATCAGTCTTCAGCCTCAAATCTTGTGATCAGAACACCGTTAGCCAGTATTTTTGGCTGAACTGATTTGTGCCTCTCTTGTATGTGTGTGTATAGTATAATTTAAATGAAAAGTGCAAATATGATTGGCCAAGCTTCAGTGTGTGTGTTGACAACATGCTGTACTCACATTATCCATGTAGTTCTGTTTGAAGCCGTCTGGGTGGCGTCGTAGTTCCTCCTGTTCTCTTTGTCTCATCATCTCCTCTTCTCTCCTCCTCCTCTCCTCTTCATGCCTACAGCAAGGAAAGAGAAAAAAGTCAAATAAAATTTTTAACTAATATCAAAATAAACGTACAAGGAACCTAACAGATGATGACAAAGTAAGCTTAAAAATAACAAAAGTACATTTAAACTACTGGAATAACCATTAGAAATAAATATATGTTAACTGGACTCTCATTCTGTTTTAAGTGTTTCCTCAAGATCAAATAAAACACACCTCATATCTATCTGTTTCCGTCTCTGCAGCTCCTGGTTGCGGAGCTCCTCCAGTCTCCTCAGCTCCTCCTGACGTCTCATTAGATCTGCAAGAAAATGCCACGCAGAAAGAATTAGAAAACAGATGCAAACTTAAAGAATAAGTCATGCAAACATTCACATTTTGAGAGCCAAACCAAAAAGACAACATGCCCATTAAATAAAGCAGCTAAAGAAAAAAAAAGTGAGACACTGTGAGATACCAAGAAGTATTTTTTTTTAATAGCAATATCTATTGAACTTTTTTGAACTACAAAAACAGGGGCTGGTATTAAAACACCAACTTAACAGTAAAAGACACAGTCCTTACCTTGTCTCATTAACATGAGCTGATGTTCATGTTTGGCCGACTCCAGCTCAGCCTCCAGTTTCTCTTTGGCTTCTCTGATGTTCTTGTCCACCTGCTCTCTTTGCTGTTTCTCCATCTCGTACAGAGCTTTTGTACATAAAACCACCCAGACCAAAGGAGGTGGTATGCATAATATAACATGACAGAGAAACAACACTTACTTATGATACTTTGGAATCTTCTGCATTAATTTTTCAGGTAGTCCATCCTCATCATCAAAGTGCTCCGAAGGCTCCACAATGGCTGGACAAGGTGTGCTGGGGAGCAAAAACAAGGTTCAATTAAAACC
>KV751358.1:557722-598652 GCA_001698575.1 Mola mola | reverse complement strand
ACATTATGTACATGTTTTAAGTTTAGAGACATAAAATGCTGTCTTGGTGTTGTTACTGTATCTTTTCAACATTGCATAAATATGTGATTTCGAAAAAAACAACAAAACAAAAAAGCAAAACACTTGATGCTCGCAAAAAGATATTAAGTAGCTTGGCCGTTGGTTTGCTAGTTTTTTTCCACATTTATCAAAAAGTTAGATTTTTTTGTAATTAACATTATTATTGTTTCATTTACTTGCTTACATTTATACATAACTGAATAACCCAATAAGACTAGTGAACCATCTTGGCTAAACCTTATACAGATGCAAATTTACCAAAAATCATGAAAATACATGAAAACAAAACAAACTTAACTCATCCATGAAGTATTGTTTTCCTTACTTTCAAAATAAAACCCACTTTTTTTCTCTCTTTATCCTTTTTTTTTTCTTAAATTTTTCATCTGTATACTGTTTGTTGTTTTTGTACTCATGTTGACTTATTTATTTTTTGAATTGTAAATCATGCTTTTTTCATATCTGATGTATCATCTTAGGTCATGTCACACATTTACTCATCAAGTTGTTTACTTTTTATTTATTGAATTTGTAATGGCCCGTTTCTGGTTCTCAAAAAACGTTCATTCAAAAAAGACAAGCAAACCAAAGCAAGACAGACAAAAACAAAACAAACTATATATACAGTCTATATCCATCCATCCATCCATCCATCCATCCATTTTCTACCGCTTATCCCGTTAGGGGTCGGGGGGGGGCTGGAGTCTATCTCAGTATCTTTGGGCGAAGGCAGGGTACACCCTGGACAAGTCGCCAGTTCATCGCAGGGCTGACATATAGAGCCAAACAACCATCCACACTCACATTCACACCTACGGGCAATTTAGAGTGACCAATTAACCTAATCCCCAGTTTTGCATGTTTTTGGACTGTGGGAGGAAGCCGGAGTACCCGAAGAAAACCCACGCAGACACAGGGAGAACATGCAAACTCCACACAGAAACACCCTGACCCAGAATCGAACCCAGGACCTTCTTGCTGTGAGGCAACAGTGCTAACCACTGCACCAAAAACCAAAAAACAACTAAAGTGATCAAATTGGGGATTCACAAATGTTCAATGTTGGATGTAATGCTCTATTTCTAATTTGAATAGTTTTGTTTTTTGATTTTGTTTTTGTTTTTTTTTTTGGGGGGGTGGGTCATTTATATTTGTGTATATAATACTTCCCATATAAAATGAATGAAGCCAAGACAAGTATTTTATAGTCCGTTCCTCTCTCATCCTAAAAACATTTAGTTCCGGGTGTCCGCTCCTCAACCTGGCAACCCACGAGGAAGATCACGTTAAGGCTCGCGAGAATTTGTTGCAAAAGTACCGGCTTGAAAAAAATAGATAAACAAAATCCCAGAAAGAACAAAAACAAAGTTGCGGTTCAACACAGAATAAACAATTTACAACAGAAGCATATTATGCTAACTATGCTAATAATCTTTTTAATAGACACTCTGCTCACATGTTTCGGTCTTTCCGGCTCTTACGGAAGTGACGGACTCCTAAACCGGAGCAAAACATGAAAATGCGGTCCCTGCATGGCCGGAAACCCATTTTTTTTTTTTCAAATTGACCTCACTTTGTACCTAAGGAGCAACTTGGAGCGTGAGGAATGAATGACCCGGGACACTATCCTCCGCCCGACTTCGGCTCTCCCGCTCCGAACTCGATCCAGCCCTTTCAGCGGCAGCAGCAGCAGCAGTCCCGCACTAGCGGCTTCCACGCCAGCATGTGGAGCTGGAACGACACGCCGTCAGAGCCCAGCTGGGACTACGGCGACCAGGCCGGCTGGTCTAACGGGGCAGCAGCGGGGTATGGCTTCAATTCAATGCGGGGACACTATGGACATCAGCATCCATACGGTGAGTTACAAATTACTGTTGATGTGTAGATGAAGGAAATTGCAGATGTAATGCACAAAATGAAAAAAAAAAAAAAAAAAAATCAAGGTATAAATTCATACTGAGGGGAAGCGGTTTGAAAAAAATTGCCTCGAGTTGTCCCGGGGCAGCAAAAGTGTCCACTTCCAGTAATATCACAGATAATTCCATGTGCTTGGAGCAAAAGGAGGAAGGCCAATTGCAATAAATCACCATAAATATCGCAACGTTATTAAGCGTCAGGTATCCATGTGTGCATTTTTTTTATTTCACTCCTGTATTCAGGCCAAAATTTTGGTCACGAGTGGCACCGAGGTGGAAGACAGAGTTATGGACCAGCCAACAATCACGGGCGAAAGGTAATTAGGTGTTGGAACATTACTAATCATGACGTCACCAGTGCACTTGGATTAATCACAGTCACATGGGTGGTGAATTGATCTGTGTTTAACCCACAGCAAAAAAATAAGAAGGAGCCAGAGTTTTCCCATTTTTGTGACACCTGTGACCGGGGCTTCAAAAACCAAGACAAGTACGATGAACATATTTCTCAGCATGTCAAGGTAACGTGATAGAATGAGATGCAGTTCATTTTGTTTTTGGTTTTCATTATCGTGCGATTCGTTTCTACCGAGATCTCTTTTCCTAGTGTTCTGTGCCCGACTGCAGTTTCACGGCACATGAGAAAATAGTCAGCATCCACTGGAAAAATGTAAGTTTGAACGACCCCCTGTATCTGAAAGATAAAGTTCTGTCCTCCGATTTCCTTTCTTCATGAGCGTGTTTGTTTGTTTTTTCTTGTCAGAACCATGCACCAGGAGCTAAAAGAATCAAGCTGGACACACAGGACGAGATCGCAAAGTGGAGAGAGGAGAGACGGAAGTCAGTGTTTGCTGATGCCTACATTTATTCCGCATAATGTGAAGAGTGTTGTTGTACAACTCAGGCATTCGCTTGCTTTTCCAGGAACTATCCGACACTTCAGAATATCGAGAAGAAGAAAAAAGTGATGGAGTTGCGCGAGGAGACGGGAGCCGTTCTTGAGACGGCACAGTTCGGGCAAGCGATCCCCGCGTCGTTCTGATTTTCTCATGTGACACGAGCAAATCTGAATCACAGATTAAATCTTTTCTCATTCCCAGGCGAATGAGAGGCAGGGGCAGGGGAAGAGGCAGGGGGCGAGGTCGTGGTCGCGGCTGGGGTAACCGAGAATTCCACCAGAGGAACCCTCGTGGGCCTCACCAATCAGACAGCAGCGCCACAGAGACGCCTCCGCCCCTCAACCAGCGCTGCAGAGACGGGGACCCTCTGGGGGCTCTGGCCATCGGCGAACATGGTGAGTGACGGCGTTCAAACGAAACACCAAGTGGCTGCATAAACGCGGACTGATTATGCTTCTCATTGGCTTCAGACTCTGACAGAGACGACCCGGCCGAGCCCAAGACCGCCCAGCTGGTTGTGGCTCCCAAACAGATGAGCTCAGCCCTGGGCTCGCTGTTGGCCAACTACGGCTCCCTGAGTGAGAGCGAAAGTGACAATGAGCCAGAAGGTGAGTTCGCCGCACACAGCACCAGCGTACGTACATCCCGTGATCCCATTTTCAGCCGATACGGAGTACTGAGCCAATACCAGCGTGTCTTTATTTATATATATATATATATCTCTCTTGTTGGTGATGGGGATGTTCCACTCTATCAGCATCTCCTCAGTTTTTTTTTTAGCTATTAACTTGATAGTGAGCAACAAAAGCGGCGAAAATCCCACGTTTTCCAAGACTGATGGGCTGATCATCTAGGACAATGAACTCGACAAGTTTGTCTGTCATCTTTGTCACTTTTTTTTGCCGTATTTGGGAATTTCAGTCGTCCTGCCCCCTCCTTGTGTCACGTGACCCATCTTCAAACGCGTTATAAGTTTGCTTGTGTTAAGATTGGCAACGCTCGTGTCACGTTGCGAAAGTACAGCCTTGCATACTGTTCATGTCGCTGTTTTTCTGGAAAGATTATCGAGAGTAAAATACCTCCAAATAACCGACATGATGCGCATCAGTTCTTCTTCACTGCTCTAATAAAAGTAGCTGCTAGCAGTAGTACAACATCCAATGTTGGCTTTTAGAGTGGCAAAGAAAAATGGATTTTTCTGGAGTCGTAGGTGACTGGATGCCGGCCGCTGCTAAACAGCAAAATGAGTTCGTCGGTATCAGACATTCCTGATTCCGATATCATCATTTTTGGTGTTATTGGGCATTTTTCCCATACTGGTATCGGAATCGGAACAGCTCTGATTCCAGACACCCTCTTTGTTTCAGCCGCCCCCATTCTGAGAGCCAAAGACCTCGTGCAAGAGAACCAGACCCACTTGAACGCAGCTCAGCCTGACACCCGGGATAGAAGGCCCTCTGTTGGGCCAAAATCCTACCTAGAGGGCAGAGAGGCTCTCAAAATCCACCAGCCCAACTCGGTTCCTCACACACCTCACCACAGAAGAGGAAGAGGAGGGAGACGAGGAAGGGGTGGTAGAGGAGGACACCGGGATACACCGCAGTCCCGCCGCCCCACTCTGCTCGCGATGGTATTGACACACAAACCTGAGATTACACAACATAATTTATGTCAGTGAAAATTTAAATGTGTGATTCTGGATGATGCATCGTCTTTATTTCACCTCACTTAGTTACTGGCCCCAGATATCCGCCACGAGAGAAACGTCCTCCTGCAGTGCGTGCGCTACGTCATCCAAAACAGCTTCTTCGGCCTGGAGGGCACGCCTCAGAACCACGAGGCGATAAAGAACGCGGCTGTGGTAACCAGAGAGCACGACGGGAGGCAGGAACCACAACCACAGCCGGAGGAGGACGGAGTCCAGCCCTGGGCTTCCACTGCGGTGGGTGGAAAGAGGAGTAGTCCGGAGGATTTCAAAGCAAAGGAAGCCGTCGGAACCGAACTGGCCCGTCGGGACCAGGTCTTGCAGAGCGATAAAGTACACTCTGAACCATCAAAATTGCTTGAGGACTCGGCAGCAAAAGCTGAGTGGTGTGAGGGGACTGCTGCTGAGGAGTACCCCAGCCTGGATTTGACCTCCACCGTTAAAACCACAAGCACCTCTAATATTTATGATGATGAAATATGGGAGGGACCAGGTGCTGTTATGTGAAATATGCTCCAACTAAAAAAGTAATAAAACTTCTAATCTTTTTTTTTTTTTCGATGTTGTTGTTGCTCTAAAACATTAAAATTGCAAATCGATTTGCATATTTTGATGTGTATTTCAAAGGACTGTTTCTTATGTTATCAGTGTCCGTAACATCCATTTATATTTTTGTAAAATGCTACATAAGAAAGATTGATGATCTTTTTTCCTTTAAAATAAAAACGTTAATACTTTTACATTTGTACAAGTGTTAATTTCAGCTTGAATAAGCTATACGTGTTAATGATTTGTGATGTTGTACACTGTGCAATGATTGATCTACTGTATGTGACATATATAATATCAGCACATTTTGAAATTGGTTTTATTGGTGGTCAGAAAACACAAATTCAGATAATCACAAAAAACGTCAAATATTGGATGATGAGCATTCAATTTATACTATGCTATATATTTCAAAATTATGTATATTTTAGATTATTTATTCCCATTATTGTACTTTTAAAATCGGAAGTACATTTATCAGGCACTTTCAGATTTATACACAAGGACTACTTTTGACAATATTGGTAAGAAATATATTACTAGATTAGTTGAAAAATAAAACATTACTAATGCTGCATTCACGTAATGTTGGGATAATCGTTAAAAAGACTGTCCCACTAGAAAGAATCACGTAAATGGCCTCTCATGTCGGAAATAATTGTAGAACACGAGTTGCTGAGTTTGCGTTGTAAATATGGAATCAATATATCAATACACACAAACTGTATATTACCCTGCAATAAATAAGTAAGATACATTGCGGTGTGGTTACGCAGGGCGCATAAACGCTCCGAGCCTGAACTCACTCTAGTACTGCCACAAAAGCACAAAAAAACATTAATGAGTCACAGAAAAGGAATAATGAGCCTAAACTTACCTCAAAGTCCACCGGGGCCTGGTTTCAGAGGAAGTCCTGGAAGGATTTATTGTCCCATCACAGCCGACATGAACCTCACAGGAAATCTCCGGTGAGATTTGAAGAAGCGAATCTAAGAATATTAGTCCACTGCTCATCAGGAATGGACTGGAAGTGTTTCTGGCTCTGCTTCGCGTTTTTCAGCAGGCCATGACAGCAAAAGTGATAATATTAAAGGCCGTTGTTATCTCGTAGAGATGACGAGATAGCAGTGGTGACGTTTAGTTTTGAATGCAGAGAAACCACTAAAAAGTTTGCAAATGTTGCCAATAAATCTAATTCGCAACGAGGGGCTGAATAATCTCGACTTCAACTGTATTGTCATCCTGTTCTTTGATATCAGTGTCGCTTGTGTTTTAATTTTTTCAACCTTTTACATTTTTTGAAATATTCATCTTCTCTATTGTATTTTTATCTATATTTCATTTAATTTTTCCCTGATTTTGTCTTTTAAGGTGCTGCTGTGATCTGCGTATTTCTTTGATGCTGGGTTAAGTCTTTTATGTAATATAAAAGACAGTTTGAACTATGGATTTCACTTTTTAGCCTCTTAAGTATATTGCGTTTCAGCTAAGATTGTGAGAAACGAAAATTATTTAGGCACAAATTCCGGTAAGGCTATTTAGAACTATATTTTAGTGCTTTCACGTTGTCCCTTTCCTTTGCTCTTTGTTTCCACGAATAAACCGGAAACAGCATTAAAAACACAAAATCTTCCGCTGTGCGACCCCAAAGCACACGAAAACAACAAAGTCCGAAGAACGACTCACCAACTCGGAAAGTCCGACATCACTACATAACTGTGGTGTCCAACACCGTCCACCTGGGCCGCACGAAGAAGTAAAACAAGCGCGACGGCAGCTGTCACCTAGAAACCACCTGAGCTGTCAGTGCTTTGGGTAGCAACGATGAAGTTAACTATCGGAATGCGAGTCAGCAAGTGGACAAAGTAGATTAATGTAGCTGTCTGTGCCGTTTAGCGTGTGTAACAGAGAAGTAACTATTAGGCCCTAACATGGCGGACGGTGGCGTTCGAGTGGACCCACCGTTTGTCGAGTTCAACGATGCCCAAGTCGGGCAGGTTTACGCGTCCAAAGTCATGGTATCAAATGTCGGGAAAACCTCCAAGAAGATAGTGATTGAACAGCCAGCATTAAAGGTAAATTAAACTCCGAGGTGTATGTCATGAGTAAATTGAGGAATTAAAATGACGCAACACGAGCTAAATTAAAATTTGGCTAAATTGCTCGCTAAGCTAGCTAAGCTTGTGCAAGAAATGACCTCAGCAAGATGGCTAACTTTAATTTTTATTTAATATCTATCTATCTATTAAGAAAAAGTTCAAATATAGACTTATTTGATATCTTTATTTCATTTTCATTTTAAAAAAAGTCTTCAGTGTCACATCTTTAATTAACACTATCTGCCGTATCTGAACGCAATGTGTTGGCATGTGACTGTCTCTTGCAATTAAATATTTTCTATTTACTGATGATTTTTCTCCCTCCTCTGCTTCTTATTTTTCCCGCAGTTGTTCAGGTTCACGGCGTTGAGCTCAATCCAGGTGGTGGCTCCTGGTCTGTCAGCTGGCGGCTTCGTTGAGTTCATGCCAGAGGAGGATGAGGAGGTCAGAGACTGCCTCCTGGTTCATATCGATGATGCGGTGACCATTGAAATCCCTCTGCTGGGGTAAGCGTTCAGACACATGATGTATACATTAACTGCATGTTTTGACATTTTGATTCTGTGTCATGCTCTGATCCAGGTCCCCCAGAGCTTGCTCCCTCCTAATGGGCTCGGCCGTAGACTTTGGGTGTGTTGCTGCCAGCAGTCAGGCTATCATCAAACATCACAGCATTACCAATCAGGGATCAGCACCGGGTAAAGAGTGTCTCCCTCAGCTTGGAATAAACTAAAAAAATATTTCTAACCTTTACTTTTGCATTTTTTTTCCATGTAAATTGTGAAATATTTGGACACAGGTTAATCGTCCTCGTGGATGTAGCAGTAATGTCGTTTTCCTAAATATTGTGACAAACTGTAGTGTGTTTCAGTAGATTTTTGTGTCAACACCTAAGCTCTCTGAAGAGAGCGTCTCTCCTCTGTTTTAAACCTTCAGTCTGTTGTTATTCTGCGTTGCAGACTATTTAATGTGTTTGTGTCTGTGCTGGTGTGCCTCTGAAGGTGTGTTCCACGTGCAGTACGATGGAGACCCGGCAGTCACTATCTCACCCTGTAGCGGTGTCATAGCAGCTGGCGCCACCCAGCGGCTCAGATTGGAACTGCACACAGAGCTGCCCAGGCTGATCGACGAGAAGGCTCTGTAAGAAACACTTCATAACACGAGCCTTGGATAACTGAACACAGAAAGCGTGCATTAAAGGGGTCGGACAATGGTTTTCGAGATTTTTAGTTACAATTTTGTCATGTTGGTGTTTTTGGAAATATGTACATCAAATAACAGTCGAAGAAAATGTAGCGCATTGGGAGAGTAACCTTTAAAGAAGTTTTCTGAGTAACACTGCCCGAACCTCACACACTATCTGTCCCAGGGTGCAACTCCAAAATCGCTCAGCTGTTGTTCTCAGTATCAGAGCTGAGGTGGTGGACCATCACCTGGAGCTATTTGACCTGCAGGTAAGTCATTAGACCAAGTGGAATACAAGTGGAATTGACGTCCATTTTTATTGTTTGCCATGTTAAGATGCTTGCATTTTACAGGGAGCTCCGCTGCCCTGTCTGCGCTTTGGACCTGTACACTTTGGGACATCCTCTATGGTGAGTGTGGTATTGAGAAACAATTCACCCCAGGCATGTGACTGGGTCTGCCTGCTCCAGGATAGCGTTGCTGGGACTGAAGTGGTGAGTGATGTCTTTAGGGAACATCGGTATAATTGGAGGCCTGTTGCACTGGCATGAAAATTAAACAAGAGCCATTTGTCTGTGTTGGCTGTGTAGGGGACAGACCTCCTGAAGGGCACGGATGCAGTGGCCTCTGTGGATGGGTTTCGCCCAGTCAAACAAGATGCCTCTCAGGTCTTGATGTTTATCCCCAAACAGGGTCGCTTGGGACCATATGAGACAGCCACCGTGGCAGTATGCTTCACCCCAATATGCAGAAGGTACATTGTGTTTAAATGTGCTAGTATTAGTCTGGAAGCATTTGAGATATTTTCTAAAATATATTTTTTTGCTCTGATAAAAAGTATAGAGTCCTGAATAATCTAAATATGATGTTCTTTTGAAATGATTGTTTTTTTCTCTGAAATAATAAACACCTAACTTTTGTAGACTGAAGGGAAAAAAAAAACATGTTTCTCCCTGTCACAGTAACAAGAAGCTTATACAGTAAATGCAGTTTAAAGTGTGACATGTCTTTCAGTTTAACTGAAGAGAAGTGTGGTTACTCGCCCAGGCGACAGGACTACTGTCTTTTCCTGCTGTTTGAGTCAGTACGAAGCAAACATGGCTTCACCCACTATAATGGTACTCACAAACACGTGTCGAGCCAGCAGACCAGTTCACATAACTAAGAGCAGATAATTCATTGATTGTTTGAAGATGGATCACGCTGATGTTTTATTTGAAATGCTCCTTTTTCTTTAGGTGACAGCAGCGTAGAGCTGGCAGTGACTGGGGCCGGACTGCCCGTGGTTCTTGTGCCTCATCCCTCTGATCGATTTAATTTCCTCACATGTGTGGCAGGCAAACGTAAGGACATGCTGTGTGTCCTGCAGAACCTCTGCCCCCAGCTCCCCGTCAAATTCCGCTTTCGCAAGTTAGCGCATTTTTGCGCCGAGCCCTCCGATGGCACAATCTCTCCCGGCCAGTGCAAGGTAAAGCTGAGGATTGACTTGGTTGTTTGTTTTATAAATCCAAGCAAAACAGTGACTGTGGGATATTTTTTTATGATGGGATCCACAGGATGTAGTTCTGTCTTTCACTGCACGGCAGCAAGGGATATTTCAGGTGCATCAGAAGATAGACGTCTTAGGTCCTGTTGTTCAGAGGGCTGACGACCGCACTGAAAATGTTACTGGACTCGAGCTTTGCAGTTTCCACACCATCGCCTTACGCCTGTCTGCTGTCTGCCAAAGTGAGACTGTACGCCCTCCGCCTAAACTAAATCCTGGTAAATATTGAAATATAAACCCCATAAATACCAAAACCAACATGTCTGCTGTGTTTTGACTTCTCCATCCTGCTGTCACAGTGAACAAAGTTTGTGTTGAGACTACAATCATTGTTGGTGTACCTTCTTACAGAATTAACTTGTCCTAAATTTAGTGTATTCTGATACCCATGCCTGTACTTTGTTTACAGGTATCACTCCAGCACTGACCAATCCAACTGGACCACAGCCTCACGTTCGATTCAGCGAACTGGCCCTCTGCCGCAAGATGGTGCGCACTGCTGTGCTCTGTTCGGACAAAACCCGACTCCACCTACATCAGCGGAAGAGGGGTCAGAACACAGACGAGGAGGAGTTCCTGGCTTTTCCCAATGACCGAGCAGCAAGCCTTAGGCCTGCCTCACCACACAGGCAGTACAGGTAGAGGTTCAAAATCATGCTCTCAGACTTCGTCTGCAATGCGTTTAAACTATCAAAAACAAATCAAATCTTCCACAGAAGTATACATATTTCATTTGGAGGTTCATATTGCTGAATGCCCACTGTTTATTTCATCAGAATGATATGTTTAAATGTCGAATCTGAGGTTTCTATCTTTAAATTTTAAATGTGCAAAATGCTGCAACAGTCAATTGTCATTTTACTGCCGTGGTGCAATTATCAAAGTTTAAAGATCACATTGTTGCTTTGTCATGCTCAGGACTATCTTCACTGGTTTGCCCCGATATCGCTATGTGGACACCAGTTGTACTTTCACTGAGGAAGAGGAGAAGCAGAGACGGCAGCATCGACAGATTTACACAGACTTCATCAAACAGCTTCGACAGACACGCCAGCAGAGGTTCAAAGATAGGTAGATCAATTCTAATTGCTGACCTGAAGTCCCATCTGAAGCATCTTTTTTATTACAGTTAAGTAGTGAAGATGGAACTTTTTTTTATTATTATCAGACAACTGGAAAAAGTGTACGATGTCGATATTGGGCTGGTTCCTTCACAAGGGCTTGTTCCTCCTAAACTCCGCATCAGTGACCTCGAGAGCTGTATGATCAGGCCTAACTACAGTTTCCCAGCAACCAAACGTAGAAGCCAGGGCATGAAACCCATCATCCAGGTCATATTAAAGATGATGTGAAGAAAATATCTTTCATTCTATTTAAAATATCAACAGATATATTTCTTCTTTAACTCTCTTACTGTATTCTCTTCAGGTTTCTGAGGTAATAAATGCAGTTCCCTCTACCAGCCAGGAGGTGGCAGACTGCAACAGGACTCTGGCACCTCAGGACCTCTACCAAGTCGACATAGGTAAGAGATTCAGTGCACTTTTCACTCTTTTTCTTTTTGTATCTTCTTGTATCGGCTCTGAAATGGAAGTAACCGTGTTAATGTGCTTGGTAAAAATCTCCCTCTTCCTCGTTAGGTCCTTTGTTAGTGAACTTTGGGGAGGTTTGTGTGCTCTCAGTGTGTGTCCAGAAGCTGGAGCTGATCAATCGTCTGTCAGTATCTGTGTGGGTGCAGCTAGAGGTGGATTGTCCTGAGCTGCAGGGCTCCTCACCCCTCTCCATCGTCCTGTCACCCCACTCCTACAACAGCCTTTACCTGATATTTCAAAGCAGCAAGCTTGGCCCCTTTTACAGGTTGATGGGGAAAGCAGCTAAAAACAGTTATATTACATGAAAATCCATTTTTTCCAGTTTAGAGACCAGTGCAAACATGCTTCTTTTTTGCAGAAACATACCCTACTCTGTGAACCAGCGACATCCTGGTCAGATACTGGTCGAGGCTCAGGTTGTCCCCTTTGCCCTGGAGCTGTCCACCACCTCGCTGGTGCTCCGCCCCATCCCCTCTCTGCTTGCCCGGTCAGAATACAGGAGCTCAGTCACCCTTCGAAACCAGCATAACCATGCTGCAGAGTTCACATGGAGACCAGTAGTCAGAGAGGGCGGCAACCTGTTCTCCATTCGACCGGCTTCAGGTGCTAAATGTGCTGCTGATGTCCAAAATGTCAATTTTTCTATCTACTCCCCATTTCTACAGTAAGGGTTTTCATTATTATGAAGCAATTTAATAGATACAACATATCTACCCCTCTTCAGGTGCAGTGGAGCCGTATAGTGAGTTGGACTGTGAGGTGGTTTGGCATCCTTCCTTCTCCTCCCCTCCAGAAGGACAATTTGACCTCTGTGTCCATGAAGGCAACTCACAACACCTGCACTGCGTTGCTAAGGTCTGGCCCTACAGTAGGAAAGATTACAGTTTGGTGACATTTGTAGATCCTTCATGGGGAAGACTGGATGTGGTCAGATTAGATTAATGGCATTTATTCCATAGATAACTTTTCATAGCAGTATTCAGATCTCAGAACTTCCAGAACAGTCAGCTTATTAAGCCGTGAGATTTGCCTGGCTTACATTTTTGTGTCCATTTTATTCTTTATTACTGCCCTTTATTTTTCGTACTATCATGAATAAGTGGCCAAACATGAATGATAAGATACCATCTTAAAACAGACAGCTTGAGATTAAGTTAAAAGCAAATCAAATTTCAGCAATCCAAAAGACAAATGATAATAAAAGTTAAAGAAATGATCAAAAAGAATGAGTCTCTTAATTGGAAAAAAAAATTGTTCTCCAGAATTCAACAATCGTACAAGACCAAATCTATCAAAGAGGCAGATATCAATTTTGTCCTCAGCGACAACATATGTTGCGTTTTAAGTTAAAATTGTCCTGTTCACGCATGTTGTTCGGTATCATATAATTTTGTGGGTTGTCAAAAGTAGTTACCAAGGCAGGTGGGAAAACTACAAATATAGAATTAAACACTATGGACAGAATGTCACAGAACAGTGACTTAACTCCCCTTCTTTCAGGTTGGTTCCACCAGTGTCCAGCTGGCAGAGAAGCAAATCACGTTTGAATCGGTGCCTCTCAACATGCTTACAATCAGAACTGCAGTTTTACACAACAGCGGGCAGAACCATGCCTACTACAAGGTGCCTCCTCACACACACACAGTCTTGTTTTTGCACAAACACTTGTTACATACCTCTCTGTCTCTGTTCGGGGCAGGTGCTGGATGTTTTCCCTGTGCCAGGCATGGTGGTGAAACCATCAGAAGGTGTTGTGCCAAGCGGGGGGAAGGCTGTACTCGAGCTCCATTTCAAACCTAACTCTCTTATCAAGTTTGACACTAGAATTGAGGTAAAAAGGAGATAAGGAATCGGAGAAACTTGTTTATGTTCCTCACATTATGATGAAATATGTGTGTGTGAGAGACCTAGACCATGAAAACTTATGTATATTACAGATAGCCCTTAAGAGCATGAAGCCCATTGAGCTGAGAGTGGGCGGATCAGTGGAGCCTCCAAATATAGACATCAGTGTGGTGAGTGTATGTTGACATTATGTTATGTCTCTGCAATAAACATGACTAGAGAAAAAAGGGAATAAAAGGAGAATTAATAAAGAAAAAAGTGTAAAAGCGCTCCGTTTTGTTGGTTTTAAGTTAGAGCATATTTTACGTCTATTTTTAGCACAAAGGCAGTTATTTTTATTTGCTAGAGTAGGGCTGTAGCATTGTTTAGACTATATTCTTTCTCAGGGTGACACACTATTTCTTCCAAAGTTTCTGCCGTGACAATGTTCTATCCTCTTAATTGTCACCTGCTCAGTCTCTTTTGAGATTGTTGGGGCAGGGACAGATGCTGATGTTTCCCCTCCTGTCCCCGTCTCCGATTATACTCATAACAGCACATTATTATGCCAAAGCTTTAAATATGCACTGCTAATTCTCTGTAAGCCCCAAAATTGGTGTTCAAACTGTAATTTACACTCAGTTAAAGGGCTGCATTTCTAATACATAATTATATGTATAGAATAACTATTGTGCATTAATGATTTTATGTAATGAATATTTTAGTGCTTGCACTTTCATGGGGCGCTGTTGTTTGAAATTGACATCTGTATAATTTCCATGGTTTTTATCACTAACCAAAGAGGGTATGATAATTCCTTGGCACATTTATTTCTATTGTAAAAAATAAAATGTTGCACCTCTGGAAGAAATGGAGGCATTAATATTCATATTTTTTTCCTTGACAGGACATGATTATAGCTCTCTAAACATTCAGAATCAAATTACTAGATAGGTTATCACTCACATAGATAAAAATGAATTTAAAGGTTTTATAGGCATTCTTTAATTAATTCCATTCTCTAAACAAAATGAAGGGTACCAATTTAATCTTATCTGTATGATACTGTTTTTCACTGTGCTAAAACTGTAAATTACTGGATAATTAGATGTCTGGGCAAGGTGACTGGGATTGCGTGTACTGATTTAATTCACCCTGATACACCAAATTAGTTTTCTTCTTCTTTTTAGAGGTTTTGAGATATCCACCTTTGAAATGAAAGAGCTACTTTTATCTTCTCTGAACTTCTCCCTGTTTTTGCTTCAGTCTCAATTCCAGTTTTCAGGGGTCCATGTTGGCTCTCAGCAAGCGATATCGTTCACACTGACTAACTGCTCCTCAGCTGCAACTCAGGTCACTTTTGACTGGTCAGAATACACAGACTTCTCTCTGGTGCTCCCTCAGAATTCAGCAAGTATGTTTTTACACACACGATACAATATATCACAGATGACGTATGATGGTTAATAAGTTACTAAAACAAAATAGGATCATTGAACTGTCTGCGCTGGCTGTGAGTAGAGTTGAATTAGAATAAGAGGTGTTTAAGTGTTAGTATAAAACATACTGTGTTGCGCTTATTCAGTTTTTGTATGTTTTGTTTTTTTGCATTTTATGAGTAGAGATGGAGCCAGGCGAGAATACTGTGGAGCTCCAGAGCTACCAGTCCATGGACTGCTGCCTTGTCTTCTCCCCCACTCAGGTGAGGTTTTGACCCTACGCCTCCCTGGAGATACAGGATTGTGAAGATTCAGCATACCAAGCACAAGAACACATTTATATGATATTAATAGCAATTGTCAAGCTTTTGATTTCTTTCAAGACTTTTCTGTGCATTTAGCAATTTTAATAGTGCTGCACTATATGCATATCTGTAAAATTGCCTGTTTTGGACAAGGGAGAAAGTGTAATGGATTCAGTTGTTATCTGCTTTTTTTTAGTTACAGTAGTTAGCTCTAAATGAAAGGCATTTTGTCTGCCTTTGTTTCAAAGATCCCTCGGTGCAAAATTCACTTGTTAGTTTTGACGGCACACAGTTATGGCGCATAGGGAAAAACGCATGTCACCACTTACAGCACTGCAGTGTCTGTCATTAGGCATAAGAGAGCAGTAAACAAATTGAAAGAGGCATATGAGTCAGCAAGTATGACCTTGAATCCTTAGTAACTGATAATCAAATGGTAGCAGAAAGTACAAAATACACATAAAATATCTTTTCCCCGGTGTATGTTGTACAAATAGCTTTCCATTTAGAATCAGCCATAATGGTTTATTATGGCTGATTCTAAATGGACACAATAAATGTTGGTGTCCCAAAATAGCCTGCTGACACTTCTGAGGAAGGAATATAGTACCAGAAAGTCTTCCTGGCTGTGGAGAAGTAGTTAATCCTCTCTGGGTGTCCGAGTGGTACACACCCTAACCCTGTACCATACTCACTCAGAAGGTACTCAAGAGACTTCTTATACTTCAAGCCACATTTGGAGACTAGCTTATGATGGCAGATATCCAATTTTAGTGATATATTAATATGTGTATTAGCTGTAGTACGTGTTGTTTATTGTTTGGTAGATGCAGCTGGTACATATTGTGTGGTATTTGAAAACTATATCCAAGTGGTGCAAAAGCTTGACAGCTTTAGCAATTGTAAATAAGGGGTCCAAGGCCCAGCAAGGGGTACTTAACAGATCTTGCTTCTTTGATCTTTATCCTTTTTCTAATTATATACAAACGGTTTCTGCTTAGTCAAGGGATTTTCTTGTTGCAGGCTGCCAGTTATGACTTTGACATGCCACTGATGGTCAATGGAGTGAGATGGTCCGCTGCGTCTTTATCTGGTTTCTCCACTGCAGCCTCCTCCTCCATCCTCACCTCACTGTCAGCTGGCAGCAGGAAGCATGTCATCAAACCTCTATCTGTCACCATGGCGACACCACAATCACAGCGCATACAGGCCACAGGTGGGGGTCACTGATGAGAAGTTAGCTCCTTCTCACTGTAATTTTTCTGCCAGAATGACGCTGAAATACTATAACAATGCATATGTATGGAACAATTTTCACTCATAGCATGTTTTGCTTTACTGTACTATTTTTAGTGCTGTGTGCCCCACTAGAATTGTTGCCTTCTAGCCTACAATTCCACATGGAACATTTGACTCTGCAGTCTGATGGTTACACTAAGGTATAAGGTTATATTTTGTTGCCTCCTGTCATTTACATGATTTTCCCTCCATTCTGCTACTGATCATCCTGTTTGTCGCATTCTCTCTGTCCTTCTCTCTTCTGCAGACAGTGAAGCTGAAAGCTCTGTGTGAAGACAATGTGTTTTGGTGTAGTGGTGTGAGTGAGCAAGTAAATTGGTGGTTTGACTGTAGTTCAACAGCAGTATCCAGTGACGACAAAAGAGTGGGGGAGTTTTGTACAGTCTCTCCTTCATCAGGCAGTCTGGGGCCCGGACAATCTGTTTACCTAGAGGTCAGCATTAGACCCGATGCTATCAGAACAGGTGAGAAGGGATAGGAAACACAAACACACACTAGATAATACATGACATATAGGTCAAACTCTTAAGAGTTTGTCCATGAACAGGTATCGGTGATGCCACTATATGGCAAACAACACCATGAGTGAGAAGATCCTTTTTTTTTTTCATTACTCAAGAAATAAGAGGAAATGATTTATGACAGATCAACTGGAAGAGCCTGTCTTTACATTTTTCCTGTCAAGTGTTTGCAGCTAGAATTACATTAGCAATTTAGTATGAAACCAAGACAGATTGGCCTTTTATAAAATTTTGTTTATGGAATATTTTGTGATTGTGGCTGATATTTGGGCAGGACCTGCAAAGAGCAAAAAAGAAGGATTGAGTGGAAGACACAGGTTTCTGTAGATATTTTGCTACGGTTTGGTGGTTGATGCAAGAAGTGGCTCTGTCTATTGTAAATGTGGGAAAGACCACTAATTGAACAGGTAGCTGTTGCCTTTGGATGGCTCTAAAGAGTTCAGAGAGTAAAAGGTTGTTACCCTCTAGAAATATGACAGAAACAGGTTGTATTATGTCCCTTTCTCTCGTTCCACCTCATCTATTTCAACTTGTTTAAGTGTGGTGAGTGGACATGTAGAACTCACATATAGTCAGCATCCATGAATGTACATAGGCAGGCAAGAAGACTCCCTCCCTGCTATTGCTGTGCTTATGCTACATATTTACTGTTAGTGCCAATTTAGGTGAGAGGAGGGTTTTCACTGGTGATGATTTTGTTAGATGTAGCAGCAACCTCCTGGGCAAAACACTATCAGCCCAGCTCTCTCTGCCACTGCTGTATCCTGGAGGTGATGTGACGTAGTAAACAGATGTCATTTTCAGAGGCAGTGTGCATAGGGTATGAAACTACACCTCATGCTTGATTGGAAACTATAAATCCATCCGACCTGACTACACGATGTTGTTTCACCTAGGATCTGAAAGAGTGATTAGCCTGTGCCTCCCTCTTTACCTGGGAGATGAGATGAGAGACGAGAAGACAGATCCACCTTACCTAGAGCTCTTCATCACTATTACTGTCCAGCCTCCCTGTATCACCATCCACCCCCCTCAAATCCTCTTTACACCAGCACCCCTGGAAATCAGTGCAACTGCCACAGTCACCCTGCTCGCCTTAGGATATCCAAGGTTGGTTTACACAGACACAGTTCCAATAGCTCATTTGTGAATGCCTCCTTTGATTATTCTGTTTATGAGACATGAATTATTGTCACAACTGTGGGTAAGCTGAGCAATGATGATGAAGCTTTTTTAGGGCAAATTACCAGCTGCGTTTGGAATGCGAGTGTGAAAGAAACACTGCAGCTTATATAAACTGGCTACATTCTTCATTCCAGTGGGTTTTTTATCAATCAAGCCAGAACAAATTAACTGGCATGTCTGAACTATGTTGGATTTTGTTTACATTGTGAGACAATAAGGTAATCCGTACTCCTAGGTGGTTTACATTGACATCAGCCTGGATGTATTGTCTCTTTGTCAGCACTAAGGAACACAGTGCATCTCCTCCAAAAAACAATAGCTAACCAATAACAATTGACTACTTTCTATGCAGAATGTTTTTTATGAGATTGCATGGGAGAAAAATGGTGATTGTATGTATCCATACAGATTTAAATCATTTATAACTCTCACACTTAGTAATAGTGCAACCTGATAAATTAAAAAAAAAAATATGGAGCACAGTGAACTACTACTGGAAGCAGGTGTTCATCAGATCTTTTCATCTCCACTCAGGGAAACGTATCTTTGATAGATGATGATTTATCAAAACATTATCTCCTTATGAGGCCCTTTTATGCATATTTTTAGATTCAGAGGTGTGCTGTACAAGTGCTGACTAGGACCAAAAATACATGGAAGTACAGAGTAACACAGTATACATAAAATAATACATGTGTCTATTTACGAATACTGTCACTATATTTGGAGACAGCAGTTGACTTAACAGTCCCACCCCACTGTCATGTTGTCATGTTGATATTATCACACATAATCGCTTTATTTTAAAATTGAGGATGTTGGAGCTGAGGTTCTCTCACTCATTTCCACTGTCTGTCCATATTTGTAGTGGAACCAGTGTGTCAGCTGAAGTTGATGAGGTGGAATTGAAGGATGGGACAAAGATACAGCCTGTTGGTGTCGTCTTTCCAGAGGGTAACAACTTCCCTGCCCAACAACAGGATGAGGTAAAGCCCTTACTATTTTAAAAAAAAAAAGTTTTGCACTATTTTTTCAGGCAGAATTCTCTCCACATGAAGATATATTTGTTGGGGAGCAACTAAAATACAATACATCTTTTGACTGTATTTGTATACTAAAATTGTGGATGAGTAAATTTGCACAATGCTAACAAAGTAGCTTTAAATATTACTGAAAAATTGGTGTCTATTCTCATGTAATATTTTTCTGTATATTTTAAGAATATGTTAATGTCGGTCCACACAAAGCCTAAAAAGCCTTTACTTATCTGTCTGCTGAAACATGTCTAGATAAATTCCAGTTGCAACATGATGCTTCTGTCTTCCCATTTTTGAAGCACTTGTGGTAGCATAAGCAAAAAGAGATCCTTCATATACTCTGGTCATTATACAAACTTGGTTAATGTGACAAGTATATGTTGGTTGGCAATTCAACAAAAAGAACTTCATGATCTGTGACATTATCACACTTTTTCACTCTGTCTGTCACCACAGGAGGGCAAAATCACCTCTTTAATCTGCAGCTTGTCCTTCTGCTCTGCCATCCCTCTTTCATTCTGCACCACCATCACATTCACTGACCACTTGCTCAACCGGTAAGTTGTCTGACATTTGTCTAGGCCCTAAACATTTTATCTGAGCTAAAACTTGTACTTGCACTTTCACCGATGCATTTATTTAAGAGATACATCAATGTTTGTCTCATATTCATTCTTCATGTCTGCAATTTCTATGCAGACTCAAACCAACCCTCATTGTTACCTACTAACAAACACTGTGTCCAAAGTATAATATATCTTATTCCTCTGTGCCATTGAGCTCAATCGTTGTCAAAAAAGTATTGAATCAAAATTAGCTACACTGTTGTTCTGGGTGACTGTATCATTCATTATTCTATATATATGTATATACAGTATATAGACTGTAGATTATTTTGACTTCCTACCACATTCGCTGTCCTGCTGCCACAAATATTTAATAGAGCATGAAATATGGATTCATTCATCACTGAAAATAGTCCCCAACAAATGCACTATATCCTCCCGTTTGAGTGTTTTTAAAGATTTATGTCAGCCAGTGGGGTAGTGGCTTAGAACCACAAACAGATTAGGGGAGTCAAAAAGTCTTGAGAAAGAGATTTGTTAAGGAACAATACATAGCGATATCAGCACTATGATATTTGGAACCCATACATTTAAAGTAAATTCAGTCTACACTGTTGACATCTTTCTATTTTTCTCTTTGACTCTGCCTTCTTCGCCCTCCAGGTTTAAGGCTAAATTATGTGCTATCGCTGACAGCTGTGTGTTGACAGTCTGGCCTTTCATGGCCGTACGCCGCTCGGAGCAACAGATAATTCTTCAGCCTGGTACTGTATGATACACACACAGACACAATGCATTTTTATGGAGTACGGGTAGACTGAAGGGTCGATTGGAAAGTTTCGATAACAACAAAACATTATTTTTAAACTGCAAACATGTCACCTTGGGAACAAGGAAGTGTCAAGAAAGATCTAAATGGCTAAGCAGAGACTATACAATTTTTTTAGAGATTAAAAGACAAGAAAAATAAATCTTTCCCGCAGCTTTTATGTGATTTATTTGATTTACTAAATATGTTCAGGATAAATATAAAATTGCATCTGATTTGTTTACGTGTCATTTAGAGGTGATGGCCGTTGATGCACTCCTTCAGCAATGTTTCACACCAAGTCCATCCTCCAGTCTGACTTTATCCTCCTCCTCGATGTTCGAGTGCAGCAGCTCAACAAACAAGAACTCAGTCTCTGGTAAAAAGAAATGACATATGACGCCATGGCCTTCATGCATATGTGTTGAGTAATGGTTTGGATTTATCGCTATGACTCTGTGTGTTTATCTGTAATACTCAGACTTTTTTGCAGACAGTGAGAGTGTGACCAGTCAAGCTGGCAGGGATACCTGCATCCCTCCCAACAGGGACCCAATAAATGTTGGCGTCCCAAAATTCCCTGCTGAAAATTCAGAGGAAGGAATATACTACCAGAAAGTCTTACTGGCCGTGGAGAGGTGGTTTACCCTCTGTGGGTGGCCGAGTGGACCGCACCCTATCTCTGTACCATACTCACTCAGAAGGTACTCAAGAGACTTCCTGTACTTCAAGCCACATTTGGACACTAGTTTAAGACGGCAGATATCCACTCTTAGTGACTTTCATTACAACAGATTTCTCCTGTCTCCCTTCAGAGTTGTAGCAAAAACACAAACAAATATTTCCAGCGCGCAGACTCTAAGAGTTACCCAAAACAAAGACTCCAGGTGGGTGTATGAGTGATGAAATTCTAATTTACCCCCTTTGTGCGGAAAGATGTAAATGGTTATGTTGTTATGAAGTGACTCAGCAGACAAGAATACATCTTCAAAACAAAACAACAAGGAGAGGGTCTCATCTAAATACTGTTGTTCTGCATTCTGTTGACATTAATTATTTATTTCAAGAAATAAATTAGGTCTGTGAAAAAAGTTGGTGATCTTAAACTCCAGTAGAATTCAATTTGTATCCATTGGGAGCATTGTTCTGTCTCCAGATAGACAGAAATTATATAACTCTATTGTGCTGTTTTTTCCTAGGTCTGTAGTGGATATGCTTCAACACCTGACTGGAAAGTACATTCCTGGTATTTCTCGCTGTCAGACGTTTTCCAGTGATATAGCCCAGCGCACCAATCAGCTGCTACAACAGCATGAAGCCATGCTTGCTTTTCTCAGGTAGGCCTTATAGACATACAGTAGCTACAATACTTCAGTACTACTGGCATTGTTTTCCTCCTTTCCAAAATTCATAATGTAACATGACAACAATATCCCATATTGGTAAGAGTGCACTGGGCCTTAGATATCATAAGTAAAACGTGATATATGTTGCAAAGTTGATGAAAAGGTTGGTAATGTCAGTTATAGTTGGAGCATTATGGGTCTCTCTCTTAATTTTTTTGTGATATCTGAATAAGGCTGTAAGAAGCGTTCATGGAATTAACTACATGTCTGAATGGCAAAATGCAGTTATTTTGATGAATGCATACATTTTTTAAACTCTTTAGCTATCATTTCTTCTGCTCATAGTATTTCTGTGTTCAGGGTGCAGGGAGCCTTCTTTTGTCATGTCAGACCAGAGTACTTGCTTGACACACAGGAATTTAAACACTGGTGCTCAATGCAGGTACGGATACTCATGCACACACAAAGCAGTCTGATCTCCACCTCAACAAATCGACCTTTTATAGCATTGGGAGACAGGAACAAATGATTTATTGACATCTTTACCAATCCTGAAATAAACATTCCAGTCTCACTTACAGTAATTTTCACTCATACACAAAATACGTTTTTGCATATCTGGTAGTTAGGTGCGGAAGAACACGGTCCGGACTACAGCAGCGTTGACTACGAGTCTCTGAGCAAACGGTCCTGGACTGATGTGCTCCTGCAAATATACAAGGTTAAAACACTTTCCGGTCTGTAATCTTCAGGAAATATTGAATATCAGTACAGCATATTCCTCTGCACATGCCCAGGTGCTGATGTTGCATCGTGTGCCAGAGAGCAGTCTGGATGGCATGCCCCCTTTCAACTCACTGGCCAGTAACATCTATTCATCCCGGGAGCTTCAGCTGATCTCATGGCTTAACCTGCATTACCAGAACATGAGGGGGATCATGTGGGGAACAGGTAGGACACATAATGTTTCCTTTCTAGGCTTAAAGGGTTTATTTATGTTGAGCTCATTTACCATATGCAAAGATATGCAAGGGTGGCATAATGTTGGTGCAAAACACGCTAATCTGCAGTGTGTAAACAATTAGCATAAAAATAAGTAAATAACAGTTAAGATTAGAGTTCAGCATCTGGATACTATTTCTTTGGCTGGTAATCTTGAAGCAGTTCAACAGTTAACTATATTCTGTGACTAATTTGACTTTGAATAATTAAACTGTTGTCTTGTTTTGTTTGGTTGTTTTTTTTTTAAACTTTATTTTAAAGGTTCCTGTTAGATTTGAATCTGAATCTCCTTTCTGTGAGTTAATAGGAATTAATATGTATTAGCAATTGATCGGACACTTCTGTGGTGTCACGCTTCACAGGTGATGCCCCATCAGTGCGCTGGATAGTGAATTTTGACCTAGACTTCGTAGATGGACTGGTGCTAGCTTCTCTGCTTGCTGCTTACTGCCCCTACCTGGTCAGTGTGGGTGCCTGTACCCCTGAGCCACTATTGTGTGGAACCTCTTTAGTGTGTGAGAGTGAATGATATGTTGGTGTTTAATGTGAATGATGTTAAGAGGACAAGATTTATCCTGACTTGGTGGACTTTAACATAACCCTTATCTTAGATTTTATGTTACACTTTGCCACTGTGTTCCTTATTAGATCAGCAGCCACTTCCAGAAGATATACACCAGAGCTAGCAACCTGGAGCAGATCTTTCACAACAACATCATTGTGTGCCAGGTCTTAAATGCACTTCGTCTTAACCTAGACATACAGGTAAATACCAGATGGCACTACCGTGGTGTTTTACTTAGCAAAAATGCTTGTTAAATTAATTTACTTTTGATAAAATCAATCGAACCTAAAATACTAGGAAAATTTACCAGTCTGCCTAATCCTGGTCATGGCCAGGCATGTATTAATTTTTAGCTGCACGTCATGCGCAGCCAGTGAGCATTTGGCATCACAGTGCTTAAACATTTGCCGACTCCTTGATAGACTTACAAGGTAAAAGAAAGGTGCTTTGGGTGTGTTATCCTAGTAGTACCTTCTGCTGCCTCAAGATACTAGTTTATAGCAGAGATAAAGAGTATAAATAGTAGCGTATAAAGAGATAAGACTGTCCAGATGGGAAAATATCTGCCCCGTGTGAGGCTCGAACTCACGACCTTCAGATTATGAGACTGACGCGCTGCCTACTGCGCCAACGAGACCTATAAAACCTACCCAACTTACACTGTCAATAAACAATAGGGGTTATACACAACTCCTACATTTATAGGACTTTATAAGCATAGTTGGAGATATTTAATATATCATGATAATTATGTTAGAGATGAGGCAGCACTTCTGGTTGTGGGCTATGTTTGTGAATCTGTGTGTGTGGTGTGTTCAGCCCGCAGACTTATCCAACCCTAATCCGGTACAGATGTTAATGCTGTGCGTTCACCTTTATGAGAGGCTGCCTCAGTACGTTCCACTGCATACCATAGAGCTCTCAGGAGGCCTTCACAGCACTTTCAGCAAACAGGTGACACATAAACACGTAGCACAGACTCTAGTCTTTAAAAAAAAACACCAAAACCTAAATAATACCATAACTAAATGTCTATCATGAACATTGTGAGACTGGAAATGGTTTGGACAATGATGCAGATTTTGCATTTACATGCCTTGCAGCTGAAATCAAACACAGACGCACATTAACAAGATTATAGGCACACACATGCATTAATAAGATTATATACACCGCCCCACCACACACACACACACACACACACACACACACACACACACACACACACACAATAACAGGATTACAAACCCAGACAAATACAAATTTGAGTAATGATCCACACTGTCAGATTAAGCCACATTACAATTATAACAAAACCAGATGTCAGTTGTCTGCTTTAAGGAAGATGGATTTTTTTGTCCAATTGTTTTCTGGCTTGACAGCTTTTGTTTGTGTGTTTGCATCTGACCAGTTTTATGTGGTTCTGTGTATGGATGCTGCAGGTGCATTTGAAAAACCCATCTTCTAAGCCTGTCAAATACCAGGCCTTCCTTTTCGGACACAGTGCACATCTCTTCTCCCTCCCTAATGGATCTGCTGTCATCATTCCTTCAAAGTACGTTTTCTCCTCAGAAGACAAATTAAACTATATCCTTATAAATAATGAAAACATATATGGAGGTATTTACAGAAAGTTCAGGGTAAAGCTTAAACGATAGATAAATAACAATAAATATGTAACTAAAACTGGTATTCGTCTTGAACAAGTGCTATCTTTGCATGTACGCTTCCAATATAATTTGTTTTTGCCAGACCTGTGCCTGCAAATAAAGGGAAAACCCGACCACAATTTATTCGGTTTATCAGTTATTCAGAATCCAAGTTGTATAAATTTAGATTTGCCTTGAGACTGTGGCTCATTAATATGTACCAGTTTTTCACTCAATGAGGCCATCCCACAAAAATAGCCGGTGTCCCAATTTGAATCTGTTGCTTCAGTTTCAGAAAAGCCATTCTGAAGAATATATGTCCTTATGTAGAATAAACAATATGCTAAGTATTTTTTGCCGTAAGATGAATATGGAGGGCTATGCGATAAATTATCTGTGGAGAGCATTCACAGAGGATAAATCAAATAATTGTCTTTTGGCTATGGTGGTTTTCACAGGGCGAGCACTGAACTGACTGTCCTGTACCGCTGCTCCCTCATACAGCCCATAGAGGCAGTCCTCCTCCTCATCTCCAGCTCTACTTTCTGCCTGCAAGGAACCACTCTTGCCTTCAGGCTGAAGACTCACATCAGTCACATCATATCCACAGTGAGTACAAGTAAAGAGGTGTAATGTTTGGTAGCATGCTAATTATCATCTGACTGACTGATTGAATCAGTTTTCAGTGGCATACTGTGTCAAACACTCATCATGCATTGTCTGCTTCTTACTCTGTCTCCTTAGACCACTGTCAAGTGTAAGTCTCCATGCTACCAGCTGAAAGTGATCCAGGTGCCCATAACTAACCCTTTCAACGAAGAAGCTGAGTTTAGGTAAGTGTGTCTGTGCACCTATGCAGGGATTTACACAGTTTGTGACTGCTATGTATCTCCTCTTGACAGAAAGGTTTTTAAGGGTTTGTTTACCCAAAAACAAACACACATCTTCCACATAGGAGAATCCATCTTGAAAGTTTTGTTTTTTTGTTTATTTAACTGTCTGTGATAAATGGACAATGGAATAGTGAATAAAATTGTTTTTGTTGAGCTTACTGCGCTGAAACATTATTTACAAAAATTCAACAGCAGTGTGGCTGTCAAGATAAATCTCCAGTACGGTGTGTGTTTTTGTGCTGCCTTGCCAAATTCAAACCTCCCTCTTGTGTGTGTGTGTGTGTGTGTGTGTGTGTGTGCGTGTGTGTGCGTGTGCGTGTGTGTGTGTGTGTGTGCGTGTGCGTGTGCGTGTGCGTGTGCGTGTGCGTGTAGGGTTGTGCTGGTGGAGTCTGCGTTCAACCCGCTGGAACCTGAAAAGAAAAAAGACAGCCCTTTTCACCACGTCTTCTCCAAGGCCAAGTAACATGCACTGTTCAGATGTAGCTTATACACACACTGTGTACCTGCACAGAACAGTTTTTTGACTGAATGTAGTAACTTCTTTTGGTATCTTTTCCAACCTACTGTGACAACCTACAAAACTACATAAAACCAAAATGTTGTGCATTTACTTTCTAGTGTTTGTGCATTTGATAACCCAGATATGTGAGTTTATTATTAAGTAAGCTATGTTTGGACAGAGCACTGCTGTTACCTGCTGTTTTATTCTTAAGTAGACTTTCCAAGCTACTTTACTTTACAAGAAAAAACAGATTAACACATCAGATGTCCTGTGTATACTTCATCTTACTTGTTGAAAAAACCCGGTGTTCCTTCTGCTAGTTGGCTAGTCAGAAGATAGGTTAAAGTACGAGGCTGTTCCCCAGGAGAGCAGTCGGTTGTCATTAAAAATATCTGGTTAGTATGCATCTTTTACCTCCTGAGACGTCTTTAAAGCCAGGCATCCCAGCTCCTCCCCGTAATCAGGAGTTCATTATGAGGATTTGAAGAAGAACCACCTGAATCCGCTTGTGTCATCTGATATGCAAAATTTCCTTTCCTTTACCTCTCTTTTTAGTGTAGAGAAGATGACTCCAGTGGAAAACTGTGAGGAAGAGATGGAGTTAAAATGTTCAGATCTTAGTAAGTAGGGAAGCACATTATGTAACTTGTGCCCCCATTATTACTTACTACTGCTGTTTGTGCTTGTGTATATACTATATGTATATGCGTGTTCACTTGTCGTATGTATACATTTGTGTGTTTGTCCAGATGGCGATGGCAGTGATTTCGTCCGTGCAGTGAGGAGTGTTAGACTGAAGTCAGGCCAGACAGACACTCTGAACATCCACTACCTGCCCTTCTACCCGGGCATCAAGTACTGCTCTGTGCTGTTAGTTTGCCCACAGGTCTGTGTTTTTTTAATTGTCACCTGTCAGACTTTAGCTTTAGAATTAAATGAATTAAGTCTTCCAAATGTGATCCTTAGTCTTGTGGTTTTCATTGCCAAACACTGCATGGAGTAAAGTGTTTCCATGACAGTGTTTCTGCATCGTAAAGGATATATCATTAACAAAATTGCTGGTATTAATCCTAATTTGATTAGAGCCGCAACGATAATTTTCATAATATTCAAACTGTTTTGATAAATGCATAATTGTTTCCGTCTTGTTTTGAACAAAATTTATTAAGCTTTTTTTGGTTCTGGTTTTCAGGATTTGCTCTTTTTCTTTTTCAGTCAGTTATGGCAGTAAATGAAGAATCTTTGGATTTTTAACTATTGGTTGGCGTTAAGAAGCAATTTGAAGAAGTCACTTTGGGCTTTGAAAAAGTGATGAGCAAAAGATTAATAAATAGTGTATGATTAATTGTGAAAATAATCAGCAGATTAATTGATGATTAAGATATTAATTAGTTGCGGCTCAAAAATTTGATGAAATTAATATAGAAATGTTTATGTTTCATTTTTGGTGGGGAAGTTCTTAACATAGTGACTCTTGTTAATTCACAATCCTGTCTGTCTCTGTGTCCTTATAGGTTGGAGATACGGTCTATATGGTAAAGGCCACAGCAGAATTGCCTCTTCCTTCCCCTCTTACTGCAAAGCCCAGCTCTAACATTGTCTCCAACCCCAGCAACTCTGGTAGGGAAACTCTCACCTAAAGGTTGCTTATGAACAGTTTATGAGCCCTTGCAGCACATTTTTAGTAAAACTAAATATTATTTTACTGTAGTTGTTTAGCATTAACCAAATAATCTGAACATCAATAACCAACAAACATAGGCCCTCTAAAAACATCAAATCTATTTCTAGTGAGTACAGAACCAAATAATATCAATGCTGACACTTGTCTTGACTTTTACACTCAGCTGTATCAGCACTGAGCCTATGCTGCAAGGTGTGGCAGGTGTATGAGGAGGTGCTGCGTGTGCCATTGATCAATATGGCCTGGGAGGAAGCTCTGTCCGTCTTGGGCCAGTATAGCATGAGCGCTGACGAACATCAGAGGCGGCTGTTAACACACACGTTGCATAGCAGCACCGTGAGGGCGACCACAGCTGCTCACAAGCTCCTCAAGCAACAGGTGCACACAAACAAGCAGAAAGCAGATGTCTGTGTATACAGGCACACATCAGCATTATGAGATGTTTCCTCTGTTGTCCGTATTTGAGTTACTATCCTGCTCCTTTCTGGTCTCCTGTCAGAGCACACTGTTGAAAGGCGTTCAGCCCAATAAAAATGTGGAGTACAACGTGGAGGTTTCTTTGCCACAATACTTTGATTTACCCAGTATGGTTGAAATACCTATAAAAGAAGAAATCAACATACCATGGGAGGATCCCGCAGGTAAACGCAGGCACACACACATACACATGCATACCGGAATTCTGGCCTAACCAGGTCATATTTTTTTGTAGGATCATTGATTATCCTTTCCTCATTGACACGTTGAAAAGTAAATTAAGAAATAAAAGTCCCTTTTGTGTGTTCCAATTTATATTTCCATGGTAACTGAAACATTATAAAAATCTTCCTCTCATGTCCCCATTGTTTCCTAGTAGTGTAATGAATTTTTGTTGATCCTTGGTCCCCTCACATGGCCCTCTGTGGTTTGGCGGCCATGTGCTTTGTGGATTAATGGGAAAAATTTACTCATCATAATGTGAAATACATTTTTACAGCTTCTGTTGCTTTTTAAAGCAATCATTTTCTAAATCTCATGCAGAGCTGCAACAAAACAATCAAAAAACAAACCCACAAGAAACAAATGATGTAAAAGCCATAATTTTAACAAATCTGAGACGTGCTGAGATGTCCTGGAAACTATTTTTGTGCAAATGAAATGTAGTCGTTGGTTGATCATGTGTAAATGCAGACAAACTTTTTCAATAATAATAAACACTTTAACAGTTTTGCCCATGTTTATATCATTTGGATCTCCTCTTATCTCTGTGCAGCGAATTTTTGTGTGGACGTCCCATTACGCTTCCAGGCAGATTCTGTCGGGCAGTTTACATGTCAGGTGGTCCTGAGGTCCTGGTGTGATATCAGGGTCTATGAAATCGAGGCGCAAGTGACTTCACAGGTAAATATCCGTTGATGTAGGAGCTTTAAATGATAAACAGTTTGTTGGTTCATCTAATTTTAGATTCATGTTACCGAAATGTAATTTGTGTCCAAAGGAAGGATCTGTTCATTTGAACTTCAGTTCGCCTGCTCACCAATCAGTCACACAAAACATACCACTGGTGAGGGGAAAGCTTTAATCACCCTTGTTTGTGTGCTGCTTATTAATGACTGAGCTAAAAGCATTGAATTTGAATTATGAATAATGAATAAAATGTATTTCATAATGAAAAATTAATTTATTGGACTAGAGTAGTAATTCTGAATACACAGCAAAAAAAAAAAAAAAAGCACTCTTGTACTGTAGTTTTGACTAATACTAATATATTTTAGTGTGAGATATGTAGATCATCTTATAGTGGTGGCTTGTAAACTGTGGCCGAAACATCAATTTATGAGTCCAATGTGTCTCTCACAGTACAATGAGACCTACCGAGCCTGGAAAATACAAGCTGTGTTGTCTGGTGAAGGATTTTCTGGGCCAAAGGTTGTGAATGTGCCGGCAGGGACAAAAGCCTGCTACCCCCTCACCTTTAAACCTTCTGCACAGTGCATTGTCATGGTAATGCATGTTTGGTTTGCTTTCTTTCTTTCTTTCTTTCTTCCTCTGTCACATTCTTGCTGTTTCACTTTGCTTTTGTACACTTTCTGTCAATGAAATGTTTACTTTGCAGTGGGTGTAATCAGCATAATCCAGCATCTGCAGCAGTTTAGAGAAAGCCCACTTTCAGTTGAATATCCATCACTACATGTACTATTGACCAATGCCATGCATTCACACACAGCATGTCAATATATTTGGCCAGTCAGACTGAGCCCTTCGGCCCTACTGATAATTCTTATTTAAACATTTATATTTTAATTTCCAAAACAACAATGTAATGTATAGCTGATAAATGGAGGATAAAAACTAATGATTCAAGATGCAGTTATGGTAAAACTTACAGCTAAGGGCACTTCAGAAGGAATGTCAGAAAACATTACTCTCAAAGTGCTTCTGTGTTCATTTAAAAATGTTTTGGTGGTGATTAAATAGTGTTTTCTACATGCATGGGGGAAAGAAAAAAAAAAAAAAAAAAAAAAAAAAAAAAAAAAGTCAATTCTGCATTGGCCGGGAATCGAACCCGGGCCTCCCGCGTGGCAGGCGAGAATTCTACCACTGAACCACCAATGCATACCTACTACAAATTGGGGAAGGGGTTAAGAATTATCCGATTTTGAGTCATGTACGCACTTGTGATTTTTCTTCTGTGTGTGCATGTTCGCACACCGCGTCAACTTTCTCCTTACCCCACAGGGCAAGCTGTGTTTACATAATGACTGCGACGGTACTGAGAGCATGTTTATCCTGAGAGGAGTTGGAGAGCACCCCCTCCCTGTGGACCATGTGGTATTACATTGTCCTGTAGGTCAAACCACGTACTCGCAGCTGAATGTCCCTAACTACAGTGAGAACACGCTCACTCTCAAGGTATTAGCACACGTACATGTTGTTTCTTGGTAACAAGGTTTACTCTGATGTATATTCACTCCGGAACACTAAAACAACTATATAATCAAGGTTAAGACCATATAGCCATGTTAGCAGCTGTGTATTTCTTACATGGTACTTGTGTTACTATACACAGTAACAGTGCTTGCTTCCTAATATTTAGTGATTTACAAGACATTTGTTCACTTTGCTCTTACAAAAAGGACAGTTGAGTCAGAGGATTATTAATGTTATACATCATCTCAGAACCATAAATGTTGTGACAGTCCATTAAGGAGATGTTGAGATGTTTCACAAGATGAGTGGAAAGTGTGATTTACTGGTTGAGATAGGTGAAAATGCATGGGATAACTAAAATAAGAGGGTTTTATCCTCTGGGGACCATGGATGTCTGATTTGGGGAAGAAAAAAAAATCCCAATCTATAGATGTTTAGATATTTTACAAAATGGATAGTATGTGTGACCTGCTTGTCATGCTAGGTAAAAAGGAATGAGATTACCGAAATCAGGAGGGTTCATTCTCTCGGGGCCATGACTATCTTTTTAAAAAACAAACAAAACATGTGTGCCAATCTATAAATGTTGAGAGATTTCATAGGATGAGTGGAAAGCGTGACCTCCTAATAGTCTTAGAGAAAATCCAGTCATCAACTAAGCCGGTAGGGTCCATCCTCTGGCAACCTTGATTGTCAAAACAAAATTTTCCAGTAATCCACGTAATAGTTTTTTTTAGAAATTACAGTACTGTGACTGTCAGTATATTCTTTTCTTTAGGTATGAGCATGGTGAAAAGTAATAAGCTTCGTCAAAGAACTAAGGTCATGTTGAGTTTTTATATTAAATATTACTACTAAACTCAATATGCACTGCAAAAATGGATTTGTAAACTTAAGAATTGTCTTGTCATCTGAGTCTGTTCACTTGGAAGCATTTGAACAAAAATGTTTTACACAGGCCCCGGATTTTAGCCCAGACCTCCTTCTTGATGGGCAAGCATTCTATTACCATGGAAACGCTGGGCTTTAACCATAATGTTTCAATACAAAAACCACATTTGTGGACCATGAAATGGAGTTGAAGATTTATTCTATTGTTTTTATTTCCTTGCATTCCACCAGGCTCCGATTGTGTACGTTAACATTAGCGTGTATTTTGAGGCATTTGTAATTGATTGAATAGCTATTTGAATGTGTTTTTGTGTGTCTTCTAAAACATTTATTCCATTTTTCTCCTCTGTCTCGTCCGTCGTCTGTTTATGCAGGTGGTGACAGACCTATCTGTTGTCAGTGGCATCCCCTTCCTGGAGATTAAACCTTGTCACAACGCTCCCTATACCTTGTCTGTGTCTCCATGGAAACGGGGAAAACAGACAGGTGATTTTTTTTTTCTCCCCAGCTAAATGTTTGTGATTGTGGGGTCCTGTCACAGTGAAACCAGTTTACTATATTGTATTACTTATTTCCTTAAACAGGAACACGTACACCAATTTACTCTTGTTGTCTAAATGCTTGCTTTACAACTCAAATTTGAATTCTGCGGTTTTAGTATGTACTTGGTAATTTTTGTCTTAAATGTCTTCATTTACCTTTTTGTATTTAGGTGTTTGTTTGTATATCTACAACAAGTTTTCAGAGGCAGTTGAATTGTATCAATAAAACAATTAAAAACAGCTAGACAGTTCATCTACCTTTTTTTTCCGCAGGCTGTGTGTCATTTGTAGAAACAGATGATGGTCAAGAGAATGGCAAGGACAATGGTAAGCTTAGCATCCTACGTGAGGCATTAACAGGAACAGCCTCAAAAACACTGTTATTGGCCTTTATAACATATTGATACATGTTTGTATTTTTCATGAAGGAGAGATCCTCGGACGTTACATGGTGCATTTTTCCCTAGAGCTCATTTGTGAGCCGGCAGCGCCTGTCAGGGTTATAGATGTACAGTGCGCTTCTCAGGTAAGCTCTGATAACCTAACATGCGTGCAAGTGGATTTGCTAAACATCTGAGTGGTCCTTCAGTAAATAGGGATAAAAGCAAATTGACTCTTACAAATCCTGTAAAATGGCCACAGATCCTTAGAAATAAATACAGAATTTTCTGCTGCTTGAAAAAGTAAAAAAGCATAAAACTGGTGGTTTGATTTGGCAAAACGGCCTTGTTTTTGTGTTGTATCATCTCTGTCAAGGACTGCAGAGACTACTTTTAATATATTTGCTTTTTGTGTCTTAAACAGTAAATAAATGTGAGTTGTATGGTGACCAAGTTTTTAGAAATGAGAACACCCTGATCAAGCCATTATGATTACATTTTCTAAATTCAGACTCGTAAGCAACGTTTGTGGTAAACGTCAGAGAAACAAGCAGAAACTCATGGGTCATCTTTTCAATGTTGTGTTTCCAGAGCTCAGCTGACATTGAAATCCTTGTCAGTAACCCACGAGATGAGCTCTTGACACTGGACGTGTACCTGGAAGGAGAAGAGCTCAGTGGGGCCAACAGAGTTTCAATCCCGCCACAGGAGACTCTCATCTACAAAGCTACATTCTCCCCTGGAAGTGTGGGAAAGAGGACAGGCAGGTACGTATAAAACATAATGATAGATTCAACAAACAGCAATGTGAGAAATTGATAAATATAAATAAATCAGAGTTCATTCTGAAGGGCAACAGTCTTGACACATAAAGTAGTTAATAATAATTAACACAACCTTCTTTAAAGGAACTTGGGATGAAAAGATTAAAGTGAAAACTTTAAACACTTCGTGTGACTGATCTGAAAAAGCATTCATTGACTGTGACTCTATGGTATATGCATAGCATTTGAATATGTTTGGTATTTCTATTCTGCCAGTGTCCTGTTCCAGTCAGAGCTTGTAGGGGAGTTCTGGTATCGACTCGAGCTTTATGCTCTTCCTCCTTCAGTCCTCACTCCACCTCAGGTCTGCTGTCCGCTGGGCAAGTAGGTGAACAAACACCAACACACTGCAGGATTACTGACTAAGAATGCACACGCAAACAAACACACAACATCGTGAAATTGTTCCTACCAACAGCCCCTTAAAATTCCTGTGTGTCTACATGTTGAATTGTGGAAAAATACTTATGTAATGAACAGGGAGCTAGTTACCCAAGTAACAGACCATTTCATATTAATTAATTGTGCAGTAAATGTAACTCAGTAAATCCATCATTTCTTTTTTCCTTCAGCAAGATTTAAGTGTATCGCTGATTTATAATAATTTGTTCGACAAAGAATAAGCTATTTATTTATGTGTCAGATGGACCACACAGACCATTCCCCTGGTTAACCCGACAGCTGAGGCTTTGGAGCTGCTTGTTGCCAACAGTAACCCCAGAAATTACACAGTGGAAATGGCTTCAGGAAGTACTGTTAGTACATACACACTCTCGCAATTGAATTTGTGCCTTGTCCTTCGTTTTGTCAGCTCAGTTTTCCTTTGCCATTATTTCAGAATTTAGCTTCACTTCTCATAACATATAGTTGATTTCACGTGCAGATAATTATACAACATAATATGTTTTGGTGGCTCTGCTTTACCCTAAAACAAAACAAGCTTGGAGCACAGTCTTACTGTATATCTGGATGGATAAGCTGTGGGTTGCTTAGCAGTGTGATTTAAAGGGCTAATCCCCTTGAGAGTTTCTCCTACCTTGCTGTCCATGTGAAAGCTATTCCCTGTGTTCCAGCTTATTGTGGAGCCCCACTCCTGCACCCAGCTTGCTGTCCGTTTTAGACCCTCATCCATTGGAGAGGGGAATCACACAGCAAAGATCACTTTCACGTGCCCTAAGGTGCGTATATACACACACAAACGCAGAAAGAAAATGAATATAGAAAGTACTGTACCCTGGTTTCACACACTCACTGGAGAACATATACAGACGCACTCTGGTGCAGCAATAATGGACTAGTTTTTCCTTTTAAATTGGTTTAAGCAATATCAATTGATATTAAGTTAAATGACTTACATATTAAAGATTTTGCTTTATCACATTATGAGAGAATAGATGCTGGCATTTTGTCTCCAGGTTTAATCCTGTGACCACACCTTTTCTCTTTCTTTCCTTTTATGTATTCCTTTCATGCCTTTTCATTTCTTTCTCTCTCTCCTTCTGGCCACTTGTGTACGTGCTAATTTGTCTCCGCCTTTAGTTGCAGGAATGGTGTGTGTTTTTGAGTGGACGTGGCCTTAATCCAGAGAGCGAGGAGCCTCTGAGCATCTCATCCCTGATTGGCTCCAACGCCTCCATCACCATTCCCTTCACAAACCCCACTGAGCTCCAAGCCGTGCTTGATATCAAACTCACAGGTCACAGGCACTTCTTGTCTTTCTCCAGCAGACCTGGTGTTGCTCGTTTGTTTTTGTCAGATACATGTTGTTAATACTGTGTGTACTTGGTATGTCTCCATGTCTCAGATGAAGACCCCAGTGGAGCTGCCAACTGCAATCAAGCCACTACAGACAAAAAGGTCTTCTCCATCCCTCTGAACCACACTGAAGGTGTGTCAACTCCAATAACTTTTCACCACATTATGATTGCATGTTCAGTAAACCCATTTGATCACGCAAAGCATGCAATTCCCGAAACGAGGCACTAAGCTCACATAGCTAATAAATCATTTCTTTGAAGCAAAATGAAAGCAAAATTGAATTTAGGGCTGCTCTAATTAATATTTTCTATCTTAAAAATGGATCAAATGAGTATATGTACTGTAAAGTCAGCCAATTACAGTGACGCCGCACAGAGAATTATATGCTCTTTTCTTCAGAGCTTTTTAGGTTCTGTCAGCTAATTGTTTTTCATTCCTGCAAGAAATATTTTAAGTTGACAGCTATTTTTGGAAAAAAAAACTAAATCTGTGATAAACCCAGTGCACACTGTTTGCCCAGTACAAAACCTCAGGAAGCTGGTGACCATGGTGGAGAATTTGGCAGCTGAAAAGATGGATGTTTTTCTCATGAGTTAGTGGAGACCCAACCTGTGCTAAATGTAGTCAAAATTAGACTCACATTCACTAGGTGGACACAAACATGACTCAAGCTGAATGCCAATGTTGCTGCTGGATGTGTAACTATTTAAAAAACCAGCTGGAATTGAAACAGATAAAATCTTAGTATTCATAATTAGTCATAAATTCGCTCACAGGTGTTTTATCAGCTGTTACTTAAGATCAAACTTCATGGTTTTCCATTGCTATAATTTTCACAGTGACATTTATTTCTCATGTAGTTACCAAGCAGAAAACCTGTTTATAGCTGGGTGATATCTTCCATCCTGGCTGCAGGTATACAGCTCAGTGAAGGGGGCAGTTTTGATGTGCCTGTGGTGTTTGCGCCTAACTCTACGGAGCTAAAACAGGCCTGGCTCTGCATCATTATGAAGCCCCTCAGCAACCCGAGCAACAACAGTACATTCAGTCCAGACAGCGTGAGGTGTGTGTTTGTGTTTGTATATGTCTGCATGAGAGGCTGTGTGTGAGTTTAATTCTGGTCTCAGACAAGTTCTGCAGACATTCAGTAAAGCTCATTAGTTCCTACATTCAGGCAGTTTTTATGCATAACCCGTCACTGTAAATAAGATGAAAAATAGTCCATAAATTTGCACTTATTACGGTACGTCCACACAGTGCATCCAGTATAATTCACCTAGAATGTACCTCCCATCTATTTTTCATTCACTGTGAGTGTCATAAGTAGATATTCCATTGGGCATTAGGTTCCAGACAGGAAGGGGAACCAAGGACAGGTTGTCTATCACATATTTTGTCTCACACTAACACATTCACACTCTGTTTCACACAGAACTGAAGGTCAGCCATGTGGGCAAAGGCACCATAATCCATTGTAAAATGGCTTAGTTCAATGTGTTCTAGTGGGGGAATCTTAACTTTAACATCCTCACATACAGTGCAATATCATACAGTCCTCATATTAGTGCAAGTAATAGTTTCTTGAAAATCCCCCCCAAAATACTTGTTTATGAATGTTTTCCAAAAATATTTCAGGCCAGAACAGGAATTGCCTTCAATCTGTTGGATCTACCCTGTTTGTGGGATTCCCCTGGAGGGGGAAGTGCCATTTGAGAGCTCACCTCTTGGTGTGGTCCATTGTGAAGCAGGCTGCCAGCTGGAAAGGAAGGTGGATATTCAGCTCACTGGTTGTGTGCCAGGGAATCAGGACCGAAAAGGACAGGATGGTGTGTGCCAGTTTGCAAAAATTCCTCTTCTTTAATGGTCCAAGTTGCCCTGCAATACCATAAAACATTTGATTATAATTTTTTACATTTTTTCTTAATACAATGGAGAGATATTTTACATTCATACAACATATTAACACCACATATTTAATGAGTGAAGAGACTAAAGTGTCATCTAGTAATGACAATAGGATGTGTCAGGATATATCTGATTCAGCTCAGTGGGTGATTGATTGATGATCTTGTTGTATGCAGCAATCAGAGGAGCATTTCACAAGGGGAAAAAAAAATGAAATGCTGAGAGTTTTTATATGGTTGGAAAAGTTAAGACAACAGGCAAGAGAGGATAATAATAATCAAATGGGAATGTACACGGAAAATAAAGGTTCAGCTTGAGGTTAGCTTGATAATTACCTGCAGTGATTTTGTTTGAGTCTGTATTAAGTTGAAGTTTAAAGGTTGCATTGATCACATGGACTTTTATCGTGTAGCCATATTCAAACTGAAGTATGTCCTGACTTTTGTGTGAAGATAAAATTGTGCTACTGTGAGCAGCAGTAATCAGAAGCCCCTTTTACTGGTTAACGGTGGGAGTTGTGTGTAAAAGGTACAAAGGCATTAGGGGGTTTGTTCATTGATGTTCCATCTCTGAGCCGGCAGCGCCAGTGATAATGATACTGAATTAACTTTGGTGTGCAAGTTGGGGGCTTGGGAGACAGCAGGATGGGACGGGTGGGAGTTGAGGTGTACTTTAAAAAAACATTATCAGCGGTTAGCAAGTAACTCAAACAAGAAGAAAAGCAGCTGAAAATTAACCCGAATACTGAAAGCAGAGGACAAGTTTAACCGTCACGTAACAGGGATGATAAATGACTGTTGTGCTAGTGTCAAAGAATCAGTGCTTAACATAAATTGACTCAAATGCCATTGTTTTACATATAACTGTGTTGTTTTATTCAGGTTAAAAAGCACAGGAATTAAGAAGAAAACATTCTCGGGGCTTCTGAATGTACAATTTATAACAATGAACTGAACTGCATTATTTTACCAGTAATTAAAAAATGCCAAGCATGTATAATTAATAATAATTGAACATCAAATTAAAAAAAATGAAAATTTTTGAAATTCTATTTTTTGCAGTGTTCCTTCTCACTCACCTTCTCTCATTTTCGTAATTGTGGACAGTTTCTCAGGTGAGGACAGAGGACTTCCTGTGCAAGTTTCGTTCAGACAAAGAAGCACGGCGCTCTGAGGAGGGAGACTGGCTTTCTGCCTCCATCAAGGCTGCAAGGAGGGATCCTGAGACTGGCATTGTAACGCTCACTCTTAATGTAGTCTACGCTCCCCTCAAGCCCTGCAGGTTACAGTAACACATACACACACACACACACACACAATCCTGTTCACAAAAAAATGACATACATAGACCTGTATGCAAGAAATTCAATTTCACACATTCAACTATAGATGAGATTTAGTAGGTTTTGAGTTGAATCCTTTTGTTGTCTTGACAAAAACACTTGACTGGTTGTTTTACAGCTAAAGCAAACCAACACCCTGCACAGTCTGAAAACCATTATATGCACAAACACACAGGCACCTTCTGAAATACACAATGCACAGACACACACTAGGTTTGAAGGAAAAAAACACGAGAAAAACACCAGGTGCTCATACATTCAGAAACATGAAGAGAAATGTAGACATACACAAACACTTATAAGAGAGGGAACTAAAAACACACAATGTGTAAGATTATGCCAAATCCAAGAGAGGCTTACAAACGCTTCAAAAGTTAAAAAGCATTTGCACACAAGAGGAAAAAAAAATTGCACACACTCAGTTAAACAAGTATCCACACATCCTAGCTGTGGGAACACCAAAAAAACAAACAAATGAATGCTAATAACAAGTCAGCAAAACAAACTCAAGAAGTACTCACACATTTTCATGCATCCAGACACAGAACAGTGAGGGTACACACACACACACACACGCAATCTGTTTGTTGCTCTCTCCCTCGACGCAAGTGAGAACACACTTGCATTAAGTGCTCTGAGTAAACACTGCATTCATTTATCTCTACTTTACGGTCTCTTCTCTCTCTACCTCCTCTCTGCATACATTCATTCATGTCTGTATGTGCTGAGTCTTACTGTTTGTAGCTAAAGTAGAGTAGTTGCTGTGCATACATTGAAGCTGAATGATACTTTAAACATAACAGACATGTCTGAATAAATAGGCGAAAACTGTAATGTTTCATATTCTATGACAAAAAACACAATTTTTTTCATAATGTAATCAACTGAAAAAATAACTCATGTAATTGCAACCAGAGGAAAAAAATGAATGAAATAGTTGTTTATTACAGTAGATATTACGTGATAATTTAACCCCGGCAGAAAGCCTTCGACTCGGCAGGGAGTTATGAATGCTCGGTATCTGCCCCGAGCAGCATAGAGTCCAGACAGGCTGATGAAATAATGAAGATAGCAAATGTATGAAGACTTGATGGGTAGGTGGAGGAACACATAACATCCGCGTGAACACACTTAAGGTGGAGAGAGGGACAACAAAGGTAACAACAAGAACTATAGATGATATCTCAATTGAAGGCACTAGACAATGGCATCAGGACATTATGTACGAGAGGAGTGAATGACCAGATGGAATGAAAAGCTTTGAAAAGACTTTTTTTTTTTTTTTTTTTAATTAAACTTATCTTTTTCTATTACTCTAACTAGCCGTCATGCATAAAAAGTAAATTATTATGATCAGTGTTGCTAATAATTATTCCGTGACTTGCATTTGGTTTCGGCTTTCCTCTCTTTACTGGCACATTTCCCTGTGAAGTTTGGAGAGCGCTACACTCCAAAAACATTGTTTATTTTATTTAATAGTTTGTTTTATTTTAATTCCTTCAGCCTTGAACTGACGCACTTAAAACTAATCCTGTATGGTTTACATGTTTATTTGCTCGTAGTTTTCATTTTGGTAAATAAAATTAATTAAACATTCCGCCGTTTAAATGTTAAACCATAGTTTTGGCATGTCAGTTAGTTGGCTGCTTTGTGCAGGACACCATTCATTTTTTCAAAAAATTGGTTTATAGGCTTGCTGTTTTACTTCTAATTCATGATGTGTGTTTGACACAATCTTTAGACTGTTTCTTGACTGTACATTGTTTAAAAAGTCCATCTGCATTGGGGAAAGATCTTCCTGATCTTCTGGAAAAACATCTTCTGGTCTGATGAAATAAAATTGAATTGTCTGGCCATTTAGACCTTTTGTCATGGGTTACGAGAAAAGACGGAGCCTTATAAAGCCGAAGAACACCATCCCAAATGCGAAGCACAGGTGTGGCAGCATCATGTTGGAAGGAGGGTTTGATGCACTTCATAGCATAGATGACATAATGAGGACAGAAAATTCCTTGAAAATATTTATGCTACATTTCAAGACAAAGGTCTGGAGGACCTCAGACAATTCATGTTTACCTGGATTACGTGTCAGGTATTATTAAAAAAAAAAAAAAAAGAAAGAAAAGGTTTCAATGCATTTGCATAGGTCTCTGTAAATTTTAATCTGCATTGTCAAAAAATTCACAATTTCCAGATTATCCA
>KV751358.1:535936-548965 GCA_001698575.1 Mola mola | reverse complement strand
GGCTCCAGGAACAACACCCTGACAACACAGGAAGAGGAGAGGAACAAACACCACAACGTTGTCATTCCGTATGTGGCAGGGGTGTCAGAGAAATTCTGAAGAATTTTCTCTAAGAATGACATCCCAGTTCACTTCAAAACCTGCAACACTCTGAGACAGAAACTAGTTCACCGTAAGGACAAAACTCCCAGACACAAACTAAGCAATGTTGTTTATGCAGTCCAGTGCAGTGAGGAGTGCACAGACTTTTTCATCGGGGAGACCAAACAACCTCTCCACAAACACATGGCTCAACACCGGAGAGCCAGCTCCTCTGGCCACTTACACTTAAAGGAGAAGGGACACTCCTTTGAGGATGAGAATGTGCATGTGTTGGACAGGGAGGATAGATGGTTTGAGAGAGGAGTAAAGGAGGCCATCTATGTCAAGCTGGAACAGCCATCACTTAACAGAGGAGGTGGCCTCAGACATCAACTGTCTGCCACATACAATGCAGTTTTTAAATCCCTCCCCAGGAAACTTGACCGCCATTCATGCCTCGGCTCATGTGATACCAGCGACTCATATGACAACCCAAGTGATGGGTGGGCGGATCTGGGTCACACAGATTGGGGACGGGGCATTGTACCCTTTGCCCACTGCCCTGAGTGAGAAGGATCCTCCACAAGATTAAGTACTGGGGACTCCCAACCAGAAACTTAGTACTGAAATAGCTTCTTGGATGAGAGGCAAAATGTATTCAAGGAACTACAGGAAGTCCAGTAGCCTTCAGCTGAAACAGCAAGCCTTTTTTAGGCAGGGTTTTGGCCACTGGTAATTTGCATGGGCAAATCCGACTGTAACATCACCTTCACAACAGGATACATGTATAGTTTACATGGCAACAGTGGGGGTGGCTTTTCAGAAGATGTAATTCTGTAGCCCGGTGTCAAAATTTTGCCCCCAAAAGGAACTGCCAAAACACAACAATAATTTACTGTTTTCTGTATAAACAGTGCCTAAGATTAAAATCCACCTGAAACGAAAACTGTAATTTTAACCCGTTAAGATCACATCATCGGTCATATGAAAACTATATAGATATACTATACTTTACATATACCATTCCATTAGTTTAATGTCATGTCAATTCTTACGTCTATGAGCAGGCTACTCAAATTTCACAAACATTTATCTAACTTAACTTTTACCATTAAATAAAGATGCCACACAGCCCTTATCTGTGATTAAACTCTTTCACTTTATTCCATTGGAATGTGATAGCATATTAATGGACCAAGTGGCACATGCCATGAGACAAATAGCCTAAGCCATTTGATAGTGGTAACCGCCTTTGGAACACATGTGATGTGTTGTTTTGAAACCATAATCCTGTTAAAGTCTACTACAAGGCTAGTCTATTGTGTAACATTTGGAGTATTTTACATTAATAGTCTTCTCCTAATTAACATTCACCCTTTCATCTTCAAAAGTCTCGACTCAGAGCAGACATCCTCCCACCTCTTAATCATAACTCTGGTGTATGCCTATTTTGATGATTAATACTTTTACTCGAGGAGGAAATTACTGCATTGTCAGTCAAATATCCCCGCACACACCCTCATACAAATAAGCAACCAACCTGTCCTGCAGCATTAGAACAGAAGGTTTACCGTCAGTCCATCACCTGCCAGTTTTAGTACGCAACCACGCGCATCTCCAGTCTCCCACTGAAGCAACTCTATGATTCTTTGAAGTAAAATCTAATTATTGCTGCAGCACTTCTCCACCAACACTGCATGTGCATGTCTACACTCATGCCTCTGAGCACGTGTTCGTGCACGCGGGCGCACCTATCAAAACTCCCTCTGATGAACATGACACAGGAGAGGGGGCGAAAGAACAAGCTGCTCAACCCTGCTTTCATCTTCTTTCCCCCTTTTAACTGCCTGAAAAGTTGAGCTCTGACACATGAAAATCATCATCTCCGTGTGTGTGTGTCAGCATGTGCGAGAGAGACTGTTACATATTTCATGTTGATGATCATCGCAGGAGTTATCTTCCTGCTTGCATCTGGGCATTTAACAAAGCAGCAGTTGTGCATGTGTTTGTCTGGTTGGGCTAAATTCTGTGTGACATAGTTGGAAGCAGCTTTGATGACTTGACAGATTGTATACGAGCATATAACATGCTGTGCGTGTGTGTGCTTCCATTTGTAGCTCTTCCACTTACTCATGACGGCATCGTATATCTTGGTGAATAATGAGCCGGCGTTGTCTGTACGTTTACTGTAGTGTGTGCGCGTGTGTGTTGTTTTTCTGATGAAGCAGTGTGTATGAAGCACTGTGGTCTTGCCTCCGCTCCCGATCGAGACAGATAGAGAGCTGGAAATGCTCGGCAGCAGGATATGAAATATGCTAATGAAGCACCATAATAATAATAACCCATCATCACACGCCTGCTTCATAGAAAATGAAAAAACCTTTTTTTCCTTTTCTGACCTTGTTTAAAACAAAATTCAAATCATCTCAACCTCACCGAGGGAAGCATTTGTAGCTTTTAGAAATATTGTCCAGAAGGTCCAAATTATATTAAAAAAATTATTCAGAAATGAAACAAAGTGATTTCTTTGTGTTTAAGGGCATCACGTCCATATTAAAGCTTCCTCGCAAAGTCATCCAGGTAATTTAACAACATTTCCAAGATGAATTAAAAAACTACATCACCTTAGCAGGTCTCCACAATGTCTCTGTCGTCCCAGGAGATGATCCAGATTTCAGAATTGTAAGAAATCTGGACTTAAAACTTGGTCAAATGGTCAAAACCCAAAGGTTTTTTAAAGAATTTGTGACCAAATCCTCTCCATCAAATTGTGTAGTGTGATCTGGATCCTATGCTGAGTGAATGAGTGTCTTACATACATATTGCAACTGAACTAAAATATTACATAAAATTGTTCACTTTAATATAGGGGTGTATCATATCGGCAGTCATTGTTATTGGCATAATCTTTTTTTTAGTCATCTCTATCGGTTTGATGAGCAAAACTGCTCCGACGTGAACAACCGAAGATTATTTCAGTGGGGCTGCTGTTGTGTGTGTGTACGGCAGTGATGCACCAAAGGGCTGTTCGCCAACCACCGTATCAATGGAAATAAGGATGTGTTCGTGGGTAGCGTGACCAAGCAGAGTTTGCATCAGCACACATAGCAAGGTCATTGACTACATGTGTTTTACTGTTTATATCAGAGATTTTTTTTTTTTTATTAGCTTGATAACTATTGTTTTTCTGTTTCCCATCTTGTAAAGCTGTGATGTAGTGTTCTGGCAGCAGTGAGTGACTTATTTTAACAGCAAAAAAAAAAACAAAAGTACATTTTCATTATAGAACCTTAAAGAGAAAGTGTCATAGAAACTGTATTTTTCTACTTCATAGTTTTGTGTCTTTTGTCAGTTGTTCTGGTATCTTTTGTCATCTGCTGAATATATATGAAAAATTCATTTTGATTGTTTTTTTGTTTTTTTTTTCTTGTATCAAGCTCTTCTCTAAATCCACCTGCTCGTAGTTTTCAGTAGCTAACTGAGCAATATCAAAGTAAATGGAGATGGAATGCTTCATTGTCAGGTTTTATAAACATTGTTTAGAGTGCAAAAGAATGCAGTGCACTTAAATTGAATTTAGTTTCAGTTCAGCTTCTTCCTGACAATCTAAACAAAAAAAAAAAATGTCTTTGTCTCTATCCCGAGTGTACCTCGTTACTGTACATGCACACCCTTCAAACAAACACTGTCGCATTAGTGCCCGTGTTAATTTGAATACTGAATCTCTATGGGACCGTTACTGTTATTATGCACTTTATTAGAAATATAGGCCACATATTGTGAAGTGATTGTACTGAAATTATTGAAATATGAACAATACCGACTCTTAAACTCTGCACTCAACCATCACGTTTACTTAGTGCCAAATGAATAAGAGACTTTTAAGCGGATCGTTTGTTAGCTCAGACAGCCATATCTCTTTTGAAGAATCGCTGGAGTCATTATTGATGCTCACCAGGAGCAACGCTTGAAAACACTGCAGTGCTTCTTCATCTTCCAGTTTCCAAACATATCCAATTAAAAATAACACGAGGTGGAATTTATAAGAAACAAATAAGCACTGACTCGCTCCATGTCGTGTTTTATGTGAACAACTTCTGTCAGAATTTGTTCATTTGTCAGTTTTATGTGGGTGTTCATGTGGCTAGTAAGCTGCTAAACCATTATATCGTCGTCTTGAATATCACTATGAGAAGAAATGATGGGTCTTGGTATCTTTGCAGAATTATTGTAGGTAGGCACAATTCGATTTACTTTTCTTACAGTAAGTGTATCATTTCAAGTCAGTGCATATTTCTGCTCTCAGTACATTACGTTTGTCTGATATTTGAATTATGATAATTCCGTGTCTGTAGCCATGTTTTCACATGCAGTGCAAAATAGCCGATAATACGAATTAGTGACCATCCACCAATGAGGAGTAGAAGTTGGATCCTAACAGCTGGTACCATTAATTCACTTAGTTTCATTTAACTATTGCAGAAGAATAGGGCAAGGTCATAAATATGACATGTACAGGAATGTTTCGTTCATTTCAGTAGGGGAGGGGCAGGTTTCTATCCGGTATTTTTTAACTAAAGCTATATTTCACAAATTCATGTGGCTTTCAAAAAAAATCTGAAATCAGTGGAGAACAGTGCCCCTTTGGCAACTGACTGATTGCCTCTGTTAGTGTCAAGAAGGTTGGTGATGTGTTACCAGACACTTGAACTAATATTTTGAGTGTGGTTAGTGATGAAAACTTCCGAAGTTTTGACTTGTCGGGCTAAATGGTGCTAGTGACCAAACTTCATTGTGGGTATTTGGGAAATTTGAGAGCCTAAAACTTAGAAATATGACTTATGTTAAGTAGACCAAAGATCATGTGACGTTATGATTCGTTAGCTGTACCACCATTTTCCCTCTAAACTTCTTCTGTAAAATTAGTGAATGTTTCAGATAGCAAGCAACGACAAAAGTCTGAGATATAAGTATATCACCTCGCAACGTATCAGATTTATCACGTGACCATTGCTTTTAGACCCACTGGACTAAGCTAGCTAACTGTTAAGTAAACAAATCCAACAAGCTGCAACAATAAAATGTAGCTTACACACTGATGTGTCAGTATTACCCAACGTCAGAAGACAGTGAGTACAGAATGAGTACTTTTGGCGCACTTTTAAGCACTCAAGTTAAGAGTCTCAATACTTGAATACCACTGATAATCAATAGAGACAGAAGTCTATTATTTATGACCTTCAGCCTACTAATGAGTCATTTGTATACATGTAAACTGAAGGCTATATTGCCTGACAGGAGGGGAAGCTGTGGCTACAGACAAGACGAGGATGCCTCGTCCATCTCAGCGGGAAACCTTTTATTTGCAAATGAGTCCATTCCCGTATTTAATCTTAACGCAGTCAAATCATTTGAGGTTATTTACATATGTCATTTCATTTCATAATGTGTTATGAAATGGCAGGTGGTTTCCGATGCTGGAATCATGAGGACAGTGGTGTGCAAAGATATTTACTGAGTACAGTTAACGCCTTCTAGTCTTTAACCAAAGATATAAAGTTGTGCCTGTTTGTTCTTTTGCTTTTATTCACTTAACTTTAAGTGACCCATGTGACAGGTGTTATTATACTTCAACCTTCACGTTGCTCCCTTTTTTCATCTGTGCTGTGGTTTCTGCCTGTCCTTGAGAAGTGCGTGAAAACCTCTTAATTCAGCTGCATTTGTTGTTTCTTGTTTCCTTTGCTTCAGTGGCCGAGGAGGCATTAACCATTTGCCAGCAGCTCCAGTACAAGGACCATCAGAATAGAATAACAGCCCCTCGTTGCTACAGTGTGCAAAGGTCGATTCTTAGGCCACAGTAATTTAGTGGCAGCTCTTATGGGTGCTGAGTAACTAAACACAAGTATCTTTCATATATCTTTTAATATTATGTTGTATCATAGTCTAATATTACTTAGTTCTACTCTGTTATAAAATTGAAGTTTGTTGAGAGAAAATGAGAGAAAGACAGTGTTTATATTAGCTATTACAGACCTAATAAAACACTGATACAGGCACAAGACTTAGAGGAAAATGTTAAAATGCCCTTATGAGCTGTGCAGTTTAAAAGCTTTTATTGTTTTATGTTTAACCAAATTGCAAGAGAAAGTTAATATAATCTAGGAATGAAAAAAGTAAACACCTTCTATAATAGAAACTATTGTTCAGGCTGCCTTTATATGAATCTGCACCCTTGAAATTGTAAGGCAGTCCAATCAGGATGTTCAATAAGTTAAATCATCTTGTTTGTTTTTGCAGTGCAGTCCATACCTGTAAGATGACTTTAATGCAACCCCTCAGGTAAGGGTATATCCCAAACCTTACAGCATACTCTCCTCATACATTTATCTTTGTCTTTTCCCTCTGTCAGGATACAGACACAAGAATTATAAGATTGATATTTCTGAATGTCGGTTTGGTTTTTTTTTCAGTTACTCCTCATCTCAGACCTCTCAGACCTTGATAAAATCAAGCTGTTTGATTATCTGTGGACAGCATGCAAATTGCTCATATGAATGTTAAATTTAAACTGTTGATTTAAAAAAAAAAGTGCTGGCCCTGATGGATTATATTATGGTGATTTATTTAATTATGCTGTGCAGTCAGATACATTTGAGTTTTTGTTGCATTTTGATTTTGAGTTTCTAGTGTTTCCTCTTTTATTTTGAAGGAGCTTTTCCCTGATTTCCTCCCTTCATATGTTATCCCTCCTTTGCGACTACCCCTTGTTTGTTTCCGCTCTGTCCTGTTTTCTGCCCTGCAATAATGTGCTGCACCTGAATGTCCAGTTAACGCCGCACTCCTTGTGTATTTAATCTGTGTGTTCCACTTTGTTTTTATCCAATTGTTGTACGTCACTGTTTGTCACTTCCTGGTTCTAAACCTGCCTACTTTTTTGTTTTGTTTTTTTGCCCTGGAATTGTTTGCTTTACTTCTTTTTGTGTGATCATGTGTGATTCTAAGCCAGATACAGATCAGATTTTTTAGAAATTCAACCTCGGTCTGATCTGAGTTTAGTACGACTGTTAAGTCACTTTAGGAGTCGATTTTAGTCAGAATTATATGCAGTTCATGAAAAAAAAGTAGCCCAAAAAGGGTATGGAACAATTTGGCTTAAGAATCAGAATAGTTCGTGACAAAACGCTAAACTCATATCTTTTGCCTCCGTGTTTACTGCCGACCTTTTCTTATTCACGGCTGCATACAGCTGTATGTGACGTTGTGTGGGTCCTTTTCGCATATGGGTCACATTAGGGGTTCACATTGTAGTCTGATATTGACCACATTTTAAAAAACCATGTGGAAAAAACTGGTCAGATCTACAGGAACTAAATTGAGCACTAAGGGTTGCAGTGTGTACGCAATCTTACAGACGCCACAGATAAGAGCCAAGTAAATCCCAAGATACGTATATTATATATTTGGGCCTCATCCAAAGATTAAAAATGTTCTGAATCCATTCAAGAGGTGTTTCATTATTATATACCCAAAGATCCAGCAATGCTTTGTTTCAGTTAACTAAGGAACAGATGCAGACACATGGAAATGTTTAGAATGATTAGTGTGGGAGCTGCAGCCGGAGCCAACCAAGGTATCTTGTTGCACAATGTGGCACCCAGTGGAACAGCATCTCAGTCTTCAAAAGTATATTAAAGGCTGAGTTTGTAAATGATGGGAGTGAAGGGATGGCTTCTTGGATCTGCACCCAAACCCCATCTGGAAATAACCACTGGTGGAGTTTGCTGCTGCCGACCGTGTACAAGATCACATCTATTACCTTCACCAATGGATGTTGTGATTCAGGGACTGACGGTGTTGTGATCCTTAATGGTAATTCCCAAGAGAACGAAGGCAACAACAACCCAAGTTAATCCCAGCCACTATATTAACGTGTGATTTGTTCTCTTTTGTGTTAAGTGCTGTCCAGAAATGATTCTGTACTCAACCGTTAGAGTTCATACATTGGTTATATCTACAGTGAATGACTGCTCGGTTTGCATTCAGCAAATTAATTGTACTGCTAGAGGTGATAATGAATTATATGGACTGGCCAAAAAAGCTCAGTGCACTCCATCATAAGAAAACATGAAAAACATCCAGCGAATTAAGAAAACATGTCCACGTGTGCTGCAAATGCAGCAGATATGAATGTTTTAGGGGACATTAAAAGTGATGGGCCTCCAGCCGTCTGGCCGTTCTTGTGAATGTTTTGAGAGATTTTCTTCAAACTTTGCACAAATATCCGCTCTGACTCAGGGTGACCTGATCGGATTTTAGAGGTCAAAGTTCAGGGTTGCCGTGGCCTCATGCTTAAGTAGTAGTGGGATTTTTGTCCAGTGTGAAAGGGGTATTAGAAGCGACAACCTGGTCTCGACAGTACCTTCACAAAAAGGCTCTTGAGTCCTTTCTCACATATCCCCTACTTGCATAACTCGATACTCTTTATTTCCTCCCACAAAACACCTTACAAAAAGATAAGACCCCCTGTTCCCATAAAAATCTGTCCCAACCTAATTGGTTTTGTCAATATAATGTTCAGATTTTGCCCAACTAAAAACAGAGTTATCCAAGAACCATATAACGCTCTTTACTATCTTTTACAATTCGACCCCCATGCACTTAACGAGGCCTGTAATCCAAAGTTTATTGCGAAACATGCACATAAACCTTTGAAATGAATAAGATTTCTTCCAACCATACTCCCACAAAAACCACACCAGCCCTTCTTGATCTACCATTGTAGTTTCACTGTCTTGCTTTGTAATGTCATGTGGAGGCATTTCACTGCCAGGCAGTAATTAATCCGGTTTTCCTCCTATTGTAATATCATAATGGCCTGAGTAAGATATTCGCCAGTGGCAGATACCTGTTTTTAATCGAGCCCTTGCAATTTTCTTGATGACCTGCCTATTCAAATGAAAACTCAAAATAGTTTCTTTTTTCCAAAAGTAGCCAACTTCGAGAATATCCCACGTGTCCATCACTTTTTATTGTCCCCCAGAAGCATCAGTATGGCCATCTGTTCTACTTGCACCATGTCTCCATGTTTCGATGACATTTGACTGTGGAGGAATGATCGGTCTAGTTAGTCAACGTGTATTCCAATTCCAGCACACCGCAGTCAGTGTGTGAGGTAAGATATGGTTAATGAATGGTTCATCACTGTACAGTTTTATCTGGTGCATAGAGTTATCTTGTTTTCTTTTATTCCAGCACTTATGGGTATTTTAAGCATTACAGTTTAGCCAGTTTAGCTTGAACTCCACTCCCTGTATGAGTACATTTTAAAGTAGAGGTATTTTTAATTGAACTCCAAATCATTTTTAAATGTACATACTTTGTAAAAATGAGTAGCAAAAATTATAATTTAAACTCTCCTCCTAAAATATATTTGATGGCACAGTGTTTGTCAGGGCTACAAAGTTAATTTGTGGGGTGTTGTTTTGCCTTTATTGATCCAGCTGAGATTTATGGAACAATGTGCTCTTTTCAAGCAGCATCTTGCATCTACAATCACACTCTTGTATGCTCTCCCATTTGGACACTGGCAGATGTAACAGCAATCTGCTTCTGTTTTACTTGAATTAACTCTGCAGGAAAAGTCAGGTGCAGGGTGCCAACTGCAAGAGTAGACGGGAAGTACTTGTTCAACGGGACAAGTGATTTGTTTTAATTCTTCCTGCATATGATTTTTCCCCATCTGGTCCTGAGATGTGAACATCTCCGAAATGTTTTATGACACCTTGTGTAGTGGAAAACAAAACAAAAGCAGCCTATATAGTTCCCAAACCGCTATCATGATTCTTTCAGTTACAAAAATAACTCTCATTAGTGCACTATCAGAGCCATTAATTACAGCGCTGCACCATCAGACAGCCATCTGGTACATTAACAACAGGCTATTAAAGGAGCAATAACAATCAAACAGAAGTCACACTCAATAAGCTCAGATTGTGACAAAAGCAAAAGAACCATATTAATAAGAAAGACCCACCTGTACTAGGGAACAGCTGCTCTATCCAATGTTTACGGCTGCTACTGCCTTTTTGCTTCAGCCGCTAAGTTCTGCACACTAATACTGACATCAAGGCATGCTTTGAGGCACCTGAGGGATCACACGTGGTTTTGGATGGACGAACTTCAGTCCCTTCAGTCCGTTTCACTGGATGGATCTTCCCTGTGGAGATCACCTCTGCTTTATCCGTCTGCAAGGTGAGGGTCCAATCTGTAACAGTTTGAGCCTGGCATTCTATAAATGGGACCCACAATGCAACTTCTTGGGTCAGAAACTTGATTGTGTTATGCAAGTAACATTAGTCAGACTTCACACTGCTCCTGCTGGAGCCACAGAAAACTATATTATTATGTTATGTATACATGTATTTTATTTATACATGTTATGTTCACTGACTCTTCAATAGAGTGAACATCTCATCACCAACATTTGGTGGATTTCAGAACAAAAGAAAGCAGAAATCATCAGCCATGACACTGACTGATTATTTCAGTTATAATGTGTCTTGTAGTAGTTAAAAAAACACTGCATGGACATGTGGTCCTGTTACTGTTTGGCCTTCACTGAGCTTGAAAAGATACAGGTTCAGGTAATTTTCTGACGCTTTCGAGTTTACTTTGTGTTCAATGACCGGAGGCTAACTTTTTCAATTTAAAATGACTAGTTCATTTTTACTGTGAGACACTGTAAAGCGCACAAAAAAGAAAAGTGATCATTTTAACTTAAAAACGTTAGGCTGCCTTAAAATTGCTTGTGCGATTGCTATTCCCCCAAAAATGGAAAGACACCATCTTTTCTGTTGTGATATGCAATTGTTTCAAAAGTTCTCTTCCTTTTAATTTTAAAAAAAGTAATGTGAATGCAAACACTTACTTTACTTGAAGAGCAAGCAGTTTTTCGAGTTTTTCCATCCAGCTCAAGTTGGCAAAGCCGCACCGACCCCACCGAGGACCCCATAAACTGGATCTGTCAGCTCATAAAGAACCAAAATACAGTTTGCGGAGTGTGCTTGTTATTTCTTCCGCTGGACATCGAAAATGGACTGGGAGCAAAGTCAGATATCTAAAAAAGTTCTTGATAAAATCAGATTGTTTTTCCAGTAAATGCTTAGATTCTTTACTGTTCTGAGAAATGAAATGTCTCACTTGCATAACAGCCTGTCTTGTCTCATTTGTTGCAGTCAATCTGGCTTCTGAAGTGCATTTTAAAGTAAATATAATTTCCTGTTGTGTTTTACCACTTCAAAACATACAGACCTTTTCCTACTGTAAAGAAAGTAGCCACTGTCCATCATTTGATCAATCTATCGATATTCAGTCAGCCACCCTACTACCATTTCATAATGATTTATTTGATAGAAGATGTTTAAAGGTATGAAGATGATTTTGTCTGAGAGTGTCTCAGAGATCATAAGGGGCATTTTCTTATTAAGATGGGAATAGCTGATGGATCAACACTTATTTTGATTCATTAAGGGCGCAGAATGTCTCTCACCTCTATGCGTTGCCCTTCCCCTCTCTGCTCCTCTGCCTCCTCCTGTCTCTCCCTCGTCATTACTCATTATTGTGCTGACGGGGAGTAAACAAGGCCATCTTTTCCTTCCATCAGTCTCTCCATCCCTCCTCTCTGTCCGCTTGAATAAACACGTAGATGGCTCTGTCTCCCCAAACCTGCTCACCTCTCTGCTTTCCAGGCCTCCCCGCCTGCCGCCTCGGTCTCTTCTGTCTCATCTCTGTGTCATTAGTATGCAGGAGAACAGTTTTTCTGCTCCATCGCTATGTTTTACTCTGTCTCTACACTTTGCTTCACAAGAGGACAGGATTTAATCCAACACTGAATTTCTTCTGAAGCTGTGAATTAAGAGGTGAGTATGTTCATTCTATATTTCTTTGTCTTTAAAAAAATTTGTATCTCAGGAGTTCAGTCTAGTCTTATTGTTTCACGAGCTGATTATTAAAAATTATGCTGGTAAGAAAATATGCAGTTTACATACAGTAGCTAGGGGAGAAGAAGAAAATCATCTGGTTTAGGGATCATGTATCTGTGTAAATAATGTTGATAACTTGGATTATCATACTTGTAGGCCTGTAAGTTCAACATCAGGAGTTTGCCTTGTGTTTACTAGCAGTAATGATAAAACAGGACATAAAAGTTGATGAAAAAAATTAAGAATTTTTAAGCAAAAATAGAAAAGAGCACTCAGTATACCTGCCGCAGTAAACAAAATAATTCAAATACCACTGCAAAGGTTACCGTCTGGGTAGATGAGCTCCAAATCTCTCCAAGCATTGTAGCATTATTTCTGTGGGTGAAATCCTATGGGAAGTTTCATTAACAATCTGTTCATTAGTGTTTGTGCTACTTCAATGTTTGTAACTAGAATCCAGATTCAGACCAGATCTGGATGTCTCCCAGAATATAAACTTTCTTTCTTGATTTAAACAGAGAGGAGTTTTAAGGCCAGGAATGAGAAAAAAAAAAATTATGACAGGATGAAGTTTTTTTTTCATTACGCAGTTTGAGAAAAAAGGTTGAAATGTCAAGAAAAAGGACAAAGTGAATAATGTTGACGTATAATTTCATGGATAAAATCCACAAAGGCCCTAATCCTCTTCCATTAAAACCAATATACACAAAATTTATCATTAAAATCTGTCCAGTCTTAAACAGAATCTGGATCCTGATCTGGATCTCCACCAACAGTTAATCACTTTGCCCTTGTGTCACACCAAAGATACATACCACAAGGTACACACCAAATTTCATCCACATCTGTTCTCAACTTTTTAAGTTATGTTGGTAATAGACATACATACTTTACATGCAGTAAATACTATCTGTGTTCACCTTGTTAGCAGAAGTAAAATGAAATACAAAAAAACCCTCCACATTTA
>KV751358.1:507422-533004 GCA_001698575.1 Mola mola | reverse complement strand
TGACGTCAGCGCCGGGGACGCTGGAGAGCTCCGGTGCGCGGCGGCGGCGGAGCTCACAGGCGCAGCGTCCGTGCAGTGGCACGGCGACAGCTCACACTTTGACGCGCACCTGCATCCTCTCCTCACCTCCCGTCTCCCCGCCATGTCATCCGCCGTCACCGAGACGGAGGAGGCGGCGCGCAGCTCGCCGATGACGCCGCTGAAGCTGGTCGGGCTGGTGTGCGTCTTCCTGGCGCTCTGTCTGGACGTGGGAGCCGTGATGAGCCCGGCATGGGTGACCGCCGACGACCAGTACTACCTGTCCCTGTGGGAGTCCTGCATGAAGCCGGCGAGCACCGACAGCTGGCAGTGCAGCAGCACGCTGGGCTCAGGTAACGAAGCGGGAGGGGTGAGTGTCCGGTGCGCACGGGACGGGACGGGACGGGATGGAGAATAGTTACCGCGTGTGGCTTCTTGTGCAGAGTTGGTCTGAGAGATGCGGAGGCTGCGCGCGGAGGTGCTGCATCCTCACCGTTACAGCAGGGTTTCCTGCAAGCCAGAAGGGAATCGAGAATGTCCACATTAATTGCTGCGCGGGTAAAATCAGGGAAAATGCTCAGTGACCCCACCCCCCCAACTCCCTCTCACCTCCTGTCACCACTCACTCAGCTGCAGACATGACATCTTGAAAGCAAATGTGTGCTAAATACTGACCCCTGCAAAGCTCTTTGGGGAGGTGGAGAGCCTGTTCAGTTAATAATTCAGGAATTAACAGGCAACACTTAGGATAGCTGATGTCGAGCTGCTAATTAAAAATGCATTTGTTCACTCGTCTGTTGTGACTGGATTGATGGTTTGGCGAAATTCTATTTTAACCTCACAATTTCAAACTTCTTTGTTTATTTGATTCATCAAACCATGAATGGAATTAACCAAGAAAATAACTAAAATGCGGTTTTAATGGCAGTTTTTTTATGTTACTGAACAGTGCAAAACATCGACTGTGCACCCCGTGTTGTAATACTATGACTTTATGTAGACACAGAAAAATAAAAGGCACATAAATGTACATTCACAGCTACTTCCTAACGAAGTAGCTACCACTACGATCGCAGCTTAGATTATTAATACTGCAAAACTGCCAGTGCCTTGACGGCGATGCCTGTCATCTCTCCTGGGTGTTGCCACCTACCTGTACCCAATTAACACAGGAGAGGTCACCGCCAGGTGGGAGAAGAGGGTCAGATTGGTTTCCAGGGAAATTAAAGTTCACCGGCATTAATTTAATTGAGGAGGAAAGTGGCTGTATTTACTGCAGGAGGTGCTGATGGTGGCATTGAACCATTTCTCTGAGGCTGCAGCGTGTGTGTGTGTGTGTGGGTGTGTGTGTGACAGAAGGGCAGCCTGTGTGTCTGTGTGCGTGTCTCGATAAGACGTCGCGCTGACCTATTTCTGGACAGTCTCCTCCGAAGCCCCGCTGAATATTTCATGTCACACTCTTGATTTTTTTTGTTGCTACATCTCTGCACCACCTCTCTTAAGACACACACACACACACACACACACAATGACACACTTCGTGGCCACAACTTTTAGCGGTTTCTATTTCTCACAGACACACACACCCACTTCCTCCGTCATTAAATGTCTTAGCGTGACAGGTGTGTGTGTGTATGTGTGTGCGTAAAAGTCTTTCCAACGCACGCATACACATTGATCTTCAAAAATAAATCCCCCCCTGCTTGTGTGCCAGCTCCATCGGCTCGCTCCGAGACTTCAGCCAGCCAGCCCAAAGCAGCAGTGTCTGTGAATTTTCTCTGATCCCTTTCACTCATTGTCTTTTTTTGCATTAATGTGAAACTGAACTGATAACAGCTGTAAAATTTTCTTTTCACGTTCCCTCTCCCAGGGTCCCAGTTGGCAGTTATCCATGCTCCAATACAGGCCTAAAGAACCTGCAAAAGTTACAGGAAAAATAATAATCAGTTCTTTCTTTGTTCACTACTACAATAATACAGCGAGTCTCCTTTAACAACAGGCTGATATTACGACACGTGTGGTGAAACTAGTTAGCTGTGCAGCGGCGTTTTAAATGTTTTTTAAGAAGCTAACATGTCAGAAAAAATATGAAGGGTTTGATCCTGAAACGAGTCTCCTCTGTTCCCCCACAGACCCGGAACAGGAAAACGCTAACTCTGACGTTCAAGCTGCACTCACCGCTCACATTCTGAGAGACAGACGGGGGAATCTCACCATTCTAAAGCGCAATACGTCGAGCGTTGACCGTTTGCAACACACCCTACCTTGCTCCATATCCATTTGTGGCAGGTGTTGCACTGTGATGAGTCAGACTCGACGTCTGTTTAACAAACTGAAGCTACACTTGAGAGCGTCACAGTCATGACAGCGTACAGCTCTAACCTTACCCGCACTCGTGTCGATTGCAGCATTCATTTAGGAATCAATTGGTGGAACCGAAAATTGGGACCAGGACTATTTCGATGGCCATCCCTAATCGTGACTGCGCCAAACATTGACCTATGGCTCAATAAAAGTGAATGACACATAGCCGCTTCTTCTATTTAACAAAAAGTAAGCTAATTTATTATCAAAAATAATTAACACCTGAAACAACAAAAACAGTTCTAATCTGATTTACTCGCCACCCACCACCAGGAGGCAAGGAAAATGCTCTGGTTTTTCTTTTTGGGAGTGCTCATCCATTTTTATATACAACACCCTGTAAAATATGATTTTAAAAAAACATTTACACTTGAGGGCTTAATTGAGTAGAATAATAGGATGAGAGTAATATGCAATTATGGGTATCAGTTGGTTAAATTGTGCATGAATCTGCCCTTCAACAAGCAGAACTCTGTAAATCATGCAGCGATGGATCATTTAAACCTCAATCAGAACAAGAAATCTGTGGTGCACAACATGGCACAGAGTATAGCCCTTAATTCACCGGGGTTGGATTGAAAATAGACATAAAGGAAGAAGTTGGGTATAGAGCAGCGGCTGTAATTGGATGGTTTTCAAGTATCTCGCAGGCATGTGTCTACATATAGTACATGATCACAGTTTTTCCATCTCCTGTAAGAATAACTGCCTCAGTCACGATGTAAAAAAGCTCAGTAAGTCAGACAATTATATGCCTTTTTCTTCAAAGATTCACAGTGAAGAGATGACAGGAAAGCATGCCTAACAACGTCCAGCGTTGACGTCTCGTGGCAGGGATCAAATGTGACAGGATAAATTCCCATTGGGGCCACCTCAACACGGTTGTATGATGACAGAACTGGGCGTGATTGGGTTAAATCAAATCTAATTCTTTGCCAAACCTGAGAAATCCACGATTGTCTGCTTTTCCGCTTGGTGCCATAAACCAGGCACTTTAACATTCGTGTTGTCTTAGTGATGTGCTGTGAGGGGCCCTGACGAAACATCGACAACTGTCAAACTCGGCGTGAGGGAGCAATAAGTTTCAGAATGCACGCCTGGTGCAGTGTGTAGGCGATCACAAGTCACTTCACCTCTTTCATATCAGTTCCAACTCACATCTGCTCTCCAACCGTGTCTCCCCTCGTGCGCCCAGATGCTAAATCTCCCACACACTGAGACTTAAAGACATGCATATGTAGCGGAATGACAAAACGCCGCCACTTTAGCACCCAGATGAAGTAATGAGAGATTTCTGATATTCACGACGCCTCAGGAACATCGGAAAGCTGACTACTGTTCCCACGCAGAAATCCTGGAGTTCAGTTCTCTCATGGTTGGCTTTAGATGAAGAATCCTACGGTGGACGTTTGTAGACATCAGGGGAGCCTCTACCTGTCACATGCGTACTCTGCCTTCATTTGAAAGGTGTTTGAACCCAAGAAGTTTCACCCAGAAACCGACCTACTTTCTCTCCGTCTTTATTCTCTGCCTTGTTGTCACTCATTCTATTCTCCTGTCAGCCGCAGCCACCTCCTATTCACCCATCCCTGCAGTTTCCTCTTTCTCAAACCTGCACCCCCCCCCCCGTTTTATTCCCATTGTTCTCTTACAACTCCAGTTTTATGCATGACACTCCATCAAGTAAATAAGCGTAGCTGTTCTTTATTTGAATAAAAAAGCCCCAAATTGAACCACGGAGGACAAAAGATGCCACCAGAAGGTGTGTCGTGCCCCTGACCTTGAGATATATCACAGCTAAGAGATACTAAAAAAAACAAAGAATTGCTAAAACCCTTCTCCGTTCTGCTATTTATCAATATTCGCGCATTAACGCTCCGAGACGAATAGCAGACGATGCACCCTGTTTTGACAAGTTTCATTTTAGACACATTCAGTGCCCAGGGGTGCCAGTTTTGACCCACATCTGGCTGTCACAGGTTTTGAGACCAGCCAACCCCTCCGCAGGCCTCCTCGCTCGCTGCCCTTCTCATCTCTCTCTATCAGCCTATCGATCCGCCCCTTGCTTTTAGGCCCTTTCAATCTAAACCCTTAAATGAACTGTCGCTTTCTCGGTGCTCAACCTCCCTTCTCTCTCTTTCATCTTCCTTTTCCTCTCTCCTTCTCGGCTCCTATCTCCTTCGCTCCTCCCCGGGAGGAGGAGGGGGGGGGATCTTCATTGTTATATTTCTAATGTTAATCATTTTGCCTCTGTAATGTCACCGTTCCTCCTTTCCATTTTCTCCAGGGTCAAGTCTCTCCCCCTCTTCCTCCTCCTCCGGCTCCATCCCTCGTCTCGGCGAGCTCAGTCCCCAGAGACGCCCGTTCCATTTGTAGCTGCTGAACGAGGAATGGGAGGTGATGTGGCATTTGCTTTTGTGGCAGGCAGACAGAGAGGAATAGCGAGGAGCCTGCAGCTCCGCACTCGCCATCCTCAAAAAACACGCACACACACATCCCGGGGGCATGATGGGGAAGGGGATGCGCATGTGACCAAACAAACGTAATCCTTCTGGTGGATGCAAATCAAGTTTACAGTATCAGAGCGGCGGCACATGAAAACGTCTCAAAATAAACAAATTCTGAATTATCTGCAGACCTAAAAACAACAACAATTGTCTTAAATGCAGTTATTCCTCTGGCTTGCAGTTTTTCTTTAGAAATAAAGAGATAAAAGCTGTTTTTAAATTTTCATCCTCCACACGCTCGGAAACAGCCTGTTTCATCTGTCTGCTTCACATTTTGGTTGCTAAATTGTTCCCTGTCCAAGCGTTACCCAAAGGCCTTTCAAAGTTTTGAATGCACTGTGCGTCCTACAAACAAGCACATGAAAAACAACATCAAAAAGTTTATTTCACAAATGAATTCATGAATATATTAGTGGATAAGGAGAAATCCACAGTTTTTTTTGTTGTTTTTTTTGACCAAGCCTATTCTAAATTTCAAATGAGCTTCGGAATCCATGATCTCCACGGATCTTTGTTTGTTTTTTTTACCATTTATTTATCAGCCCTGACCCTTAGTGCATTTATTTTAGCTTGCTACTTCCGTTTGTGGTCAGGCATTTTGGATGGTTCAGGTCGGCAGACTGAGGACTCGAGTAACCTCTCGGTGTCAATATTAATGCCTTGACTCAAATGTTAGAACGACAAGTGACAAACGATCGGCTGTGTTCCTGGTACGAGCTCCCAAAGTACCACAGTGGTTTAATTAGCGCGACGGCTCAGAGCGGCTTTTCAGAGAAAAGAAGAAGAAGAAAGAAAAAAAAGTCATCCTGTCACATGGCAAACAGTCACATTACATCCAGAAGTGGTTCTCACAACATGGCATGGTGTGACTGCACGTGATTTTTAAGTCACACACTCAGCACAGTGTCGAACCTTTGGTGTGTGTGTGCGCGTGCGTGTGCGTGCCTGTGTGCGTGCGTGCGTGCGTGTGCGCAAGCCAGAAAAAGCGAAATGGAATTAAATGGTTGCTACAGACAATTCTGCAGTTGCCCATAGTGTATGTGTTCCACTTAATGGCATGCGATTTCAAAAAGTCAAATCCTGCACGGCGTGTGTGAGATATAGAGGGGAAAGGCTTTGCATATTGTATGTGCGTGAGAGATAGAGCAGCAAAGAGAGCTTTACAGTTAGCGCTCGTGTTTTGTGAATGTATGTGTGCGTGGGTGGGTGAGAACGAGGGAAGGTTACTGTGGTACAGTGTACAAATGATCTTCTGTGTGAAGTTTAATGGTTGTATATTCACAGTTTTCATTTATCTGTGGACTTAAGGAAGAGCAGTAGAAGAACAGCTCGAACTGAAACTAGAGATTTTGATCTTTTTGATCTGGTAATATCCTGTAGCATTGCTTCTACCAAGCTACTTAAGGGCAACTCTCAGGGGGCAGCAGAGCTGCTTCAGTTAGGCTGCTTTTCATTGTCCAGAGATTTTGGCTGAGTTGCTTCTATTAAAATATGAAGCAAACAAGCCCACGCAGAAAATCAGAGTCAACAGCAAAAATTGGGTTTGATATAAGACTTGTTTTGATACCTTGTGGCCAAGATTTAATAAGGCAGAAACGGTTCTTGTCCACAAAGCGACCTACAGTGTCATCCTCATGATCAGCAGCATCATTTAAACTGAACAACGTTTACTCGCTGTCTATTTGTATCAAACACTTATCTTAATGCATCTTCCGCTCCCTCCCATCTTTAATTTCCTCCTTCGCTCTCAGCCTCCCACAGTCCACCGCTGCATCTCATCTTTCACATCTATCTCTGCCTCTAAATCTCTCTCCTCTCCACCATCCATCTTTCATAGGCACTTTTTTTTTACCATGCTATTAAATTTAGCCTGTGTTTGCGCACCTTAAATAGCTAGAAAGCAAATAAATGAATTCACCGAGCTAGCCCTGCAGTGCTCTGTAGATACCTTCTACGTGCATTGGCTTTGTATGTGTATTGACGGCTGCATTTCTGCCAGCTTATTGAAGTTTGCCTTTTAGGAGCTACTGTATGCCCTCAAGCAGTATAATTCTATTAATCTCATTCACAGTGTAGCCCTTCCTAGTTTAGTGTTACAGTACAGAATAAGATTTTACTGCAGCTTTACATGAGCCCGGGTCCATCTGGCAGCATCGCTTCACAGCATCACAGTCGGAAAGCAGACAGCCAGAATAAAAGGTTAGAGACTTGGTCACATCTTTTTCTTACTTTGAGCTCCAGTGGATTACGCGACGAGACGTGTGTGTGAGGATGGACGGGTGTCGATAGAATATATTTTGCAGTGAAACCTGTGAGATTGCCTTGATCAGTGGATTCTGTCACTAGCTGTTTCTTGCACCATCACTTCTTGCACTTCTGTTTAAAGCAAGACTGACTTTCTGTTCATTCAGCGAAATGTTTCTTAAATGCCGCATAAAACAAGAAGAATCGACCAGTAGGGGGCATCCCAGATGAAAGTACCACGTTTGACTTTTTATACGCTAGTAGAGACCAATGTCCTCTTCCAATATCCACATTAATTTTACATTTGACAGCACGTAATAACGGTAAATGAAACCTGCACAACAGTTCTTTGGTCCCTGTCATTGGGGACGGATCTTCTCTCCATCATTGGACAAGCGTGGTTCAATAGATGACTTCCTCCATGTTCACAGAGGCTCAGGCATAAGTCATATCTTAAATCTTTCAATTAAATTTTAGCAGGTGTAAAGTCCTCCGTAGTGGTTGTCATGCTGCAATGTTTGGACAGGTGGATGAGGAGGAGGAGGAGCAAATAGTGGCCATGCTGCACCGGCAACAAATTCTTTTCAGCATCCATTAAAGATTTATGATGACACTGATGGACACTAGTGCTTTTGTTTTCCTCAAATGGAGATACCGTGGCTTACCGAGCTGTTTGCAGAAGACTTACAGAATGACACAACAATGTTGTAGTTCACTGTTTCACCACCTGATTTCACTGTTGTATGTAATGGAGCTTCTTTTTAACCATAAGGGGATAAAGTAATAAGCACTGCTTTTCATTTGATTGGCCACAGACCGCGACGTCCTTTTCCTCGCCGTTTTTTTGGTTAGCATTGAAATCGTTGAGATGAAGCTTATGTCTCAGTGGTGCGTCCAAACAAAGACACATTAAGTACCAAAGTAACTAGTTTGAACATATCATTTAGTGTGGACTTTACACTTACTTACACAACTTACTGTAACACAGAGTTGGTGCAATAGGCGGCAGTTATAGTTAGCATTAGCTGAGACCTGTAGGCTACTGGTTATTCCTGATAAATATCCATCTGTGTCATGCTAAAACTATGTTTACTGACTAAAACTAGGTACTAGTAAGAAGAGTAGTAAAACAAGAAGTTGAGTGACGGGACTCGTTGCAGTGAAACTCCTCATTCTATGGAATTGGGCAGGCGTCCATGTTGAATTTACTGCATGAAGTTCAACTTTTCATGTGCAAAGTAAAGATGATGCCTACCTGTTAGCCACTCTGTTAACAAGCTGGATATCCGACAGTTCACTATGTGACTTAAGAGCCAGTAGAGCTTTTTTTTTTACTTTAACTAAATGGTGTTTTCTTAGTTTTGTTAATAAAAACTTGAGATGTGGTAGTTTTCACATAAATTGGTGCATTCTCTACCATCTGTGTCTTTGTGTAAGTTCAGATCTGACTTCAGATTTGGTTGTGTCTGTGTGTGACAGTGCGTGTGTGAGCAGAGCAGTGCGTCACGGTTTTTGATGACTTGCCAGCAAAGCTTTTTAGCCAAGGCTTTTTGTCAGGTATACTAAGTGCTCTCTCTCTCATCATTACTTTCAGTCAGGGCTGCTCTGTCCCCAGCCTCTTCATGCCCTCCTCACCTCCTTTCCCCTCTCCTCCTCCTCCTCCTCCTCCACCTTTCCTTGCCATCCTCCTCCTTCTTGCATTACTCTTCATGGTGCCCTCTCTCTGTCCTTGTAACATTATGCATGTTTTTCCTCTTCGCGGATCACCCTCTCATACGCTCGCCGCCACCTTTCTTCATTTCACATTAAATTGTCTCTCCCTTTATTCTCAATTCCCCTTTGTTCTCTTAGATCTCCTGTTTTTGTGAGTCACCTTTTTCCTTCTTTCTTCACCTGTTCTTACTCACTGTCTTACCGACCTCATATCCTTCTTCCAATCCTCTTCTCCTTTATTTAGCCTAGATTCCTCTCTCCCTTCTTTTTTCCATCTTTTGCTTTTCCACACCTGTTCCTTTGCCTAACTTCTTTTCTTCTATAACCTTTGACCTCCCAAACCTCTCACACAGTCTTTTGAATTCGGTGTTTGGCTACGATATTGCATTTACTACTGAGTGTTCTCTACGTATATTTAGATTCCGCATGTAAGCTGGTTCCTTCTTTTCTCCACCTTCATCCTCAAATTCTTCTCCGCCCTCTTTCCCCATTCCAGACTGGCAGGTTGCTACGTTGGCCCTGTTGCTAGGAGGCGGTGCCCTCGTGCTGATGTCATTCCTGGTCGCTCTGGTTGCCGTGTGCATCGGTACAAGGCGGCGATTCTACGCACCCGTCGCCTTCATGCTCTTTGCTGCAGGTCAGTGCACACACACACACAAACGACGAACTACACACACTCTGACCAGTAATGGGTGCAAGGCCACTTATTATGGGTTAGAATGCACACATCTAATGACATACATGAACTTAATTAGCCAATTTAGAGAAGGTAACTGGAAGGTTGCAGAGTAGTCACATTGAAAACTGATGTGCATTTAAATGATAATCCTTATGTACTCATGAGATAGCCGGGCACACACAATTCATCCTTCCCTTTAAGTAATTAAGAGAAAATCTCATTTTTTAGAGATGTTCTCAGCAGGATGCAGAGTGTCACGTCTGTCTGGTTAATTTTCCCAAACAGCCCCAATCTCAGTTTCAACAACTGTCAAGTTTCCACATTTTTCTCATTTTCACCCCTCAGGAATAATTGGAAAATGTAATTTCTTTTGTGTGACATGTTTAGTTTTTCAAAGCATGTGTTTGATGCCAGTTGCTCAAACCAGCCACGGGAGGTCACAAACCAGTGTGTTTCTAGTGCCCGTCCCAAGCCTGAATGAATGCTGAAGGTTGCTTCAGGAAGGGCATCCGGTGTAAAAACTGCGCCGAATCAAACATGTGAATTACAAAAACATCGGTTCGGTTGGGGCCCGGGTTAACAAGACCGCCACCAGTGCTGTTGACAAACAGGGTACAAGCGGAGATTGAGCTACTGTTAGTGGAAAAACAAGAGGAGGGAAACACGTTAGAAGACAGAGAGAGAAGAGGAAAGTCAAGAGTGTAGGATTGAGAATAGGATCTCTACATGTTGGCAAACATGAAGGGCAAAGGTACAGGGCTGGCTGATATGATGCAGAGAAGAAAGGTAGATGTGTTGTGTGTGCAAGAGACCAGGTGGAAGGGCAGCAAGACTAAAAGCATTGGAGCAGGGTTCAAACTGTACTATAATGGTGTGGATAGGAAGAGAAATGGAGTAGGTGTGATCCTTAAGGAGGAGTATGCAAACAATGTTATAGAGGTGAAAAGAGTGTCGGACAGAGTCATGAGTGTGAAGCTGGAAATTGAAGGCATGGTGGTGAATATTGTCAGTGGTTCTGCCCCACAAGTTGGCTGTTCGATGGAAAAGAGAGAGAAATTCTGGAATTAGTTAGATGAAGTGGTAGAGGCTATTCCCAGGGGGGAGAGCGTGGTGATTGGAACAGACTTCAATGGGCATGTTGGTGAAGGGAACAGAGGTGATGAGGAGGTGATGGGCATATTTTGGTTTCAAGGAAAGGGACCTGAAAGGAAAAATGGTTGTGGATTTTGCAAAAAGAATGGAAATGGCTGTGGTGATGACCTGCTTCCAAAAGAGGGAAGAACACAGGGTGACATATAAGAGTGGAGGCAGGAGCCCACAGGTGGACTACATTTTGTGAAGACGATGCAATCTGAAAGAGATTGGAGACTGCAAGGTAGTAACAGGAGAGAGTCAAGCCAGACAGCATCGGATGGTCGTGTGTAGGATGACTCTGGTGGTGAGGAAGAGGAAAGATGGAGCAGAGGGTCAAATGGTGTAAGCTGAAAAAGGATGACTGCTGTGAGGACTTCAGGGAGAGTTTGAGACAGGCTCTGGGTGGTTGTGAAGAACTGCCAGATGACTGGGTAACCACGGCAAAAATGATCAGGGAAACAGGTAGACACGTGCTTGACGTGTCATTGGGACAGGAGACGGATGACAAGGAGACTTGGAGGTGGAACGAGAAAGTATAGGAGAGTATTCAGAGAAAGAGGATGACAAGGAAGAAATAGGATAGTGAAAGAACGGAAGAGAGTCGACAGGAATACAAGGAGATGCAACGTATGTTGAAGAGAGAGGTGGCAAATGCTAAACGGAAGGCGTATGAAGAGCTGTATGGGAGGATGAACACTAAGGAAGGAGAAAAGAATCCGTATCATCTGGTGAGGCGGAGGAATCAAGCTGGGAAAGATGTGCAGCAGGTTCTGGAAATTAAGGACAGGAATAGAAATGTACTAACAAGTGAGGAGAGTGTGCTGAGAAGATGGAAGGAGTACTTTGAGGAGCTGATGAATGAAGAAAATGAGATGGAAAGAAGGGTGGAGGAGGCGGAAACTGAGAAATAAGAAGTTAGAAAGATAAGTAAAGATGAAGTGAAGAAGTTTTGAAGAGGATGAAGAATGGAAAGTCAGTTGTCCTGATGACGTGCCGGTAGAGGTATGGAAGTGTCTAGGAGAGAGGGCAGTGGAGTTTTTGTCGAAGCAGTTCAACATGATCTTGGACAGTGAGAAGATGCCTGAGGAATGGAGAAAAAGTATACTGGTGCCGATGTTTAAGAACAAGGGTGATGTGCAGAGTCGTAACAACAGGATAAAGCTGATGAGCCACACAATGAAGATTTGGGAAAGAGTAGTGGAAGCGAGGCTAAGGGAAGAAGTGATGATTTGTGAGCAGCAGTATGGTTTCATGCCAAGAAAGAGCACTACAGACGCCATGTTTGCTTTGAGAATGCTGATGGAGAAGTTTAGAGAAGGAAGGTATGAGCTGGAAAGAAGAGGAATGAGAGTCAGTTGTAGCAAGACTGAATGCATGTGTGTGAATGAAAGGGAGGCAAGTGGAATCGTGAGGTTACAGGGAGGAGAGGTGGGAAAGGTCCATGAGTTTAAGTACATACGTAGGTTAGATTTTCAGAGGAACGGGGAGTGTGGTAAAGAAGTGAAGAAGCGAGTGCAGGCAGGGTGGAGTGGGTGGACACAAGTGTCGGGAGTGATCTGTGGCAAAAGAGTAGCAGCAAAAGTAAAAGTTTACAGGAGGGTAGTGAAACCAGCTGTTTTGTTTGGTTTGGAGATGGTGGCACTGACCAAAAGACAGGAGGCAGAGCTGGAGGTAGCGGAGTTGAAGATGTTGAGATTCTCTTTGGGAGTGACGAGGATGGACAGGATTAGGGACGAACACATCAGACCTTTTGGAGACAAAGTTAGAGGCCCGATTGAGATGGTTTGGACATGTGCAGAGGAGGGACAGTGAATAGTAGTATGATGCTCAAGATGGAGCCACCAGGCAGGAGGCAAAGAGGATATTCATGGATGTGGTGAGAGAGGATGTGCAGATAGTTGGTGTGACAGAAGAAGATGCAGAGGACAGGGAGAGATGGAGGTGGATGATTTGCTATAGAGACTCCTAGAAAAGTGAGGTAAAGCCGAAAAAGGAAGAAGAAGTGTTGCCAGTTGCTCGTATTTACCAGTGATGCTGTGCCAATTGCAGGAGTGAGATAGAGCGCTAAAGAGGAAATCCTCTTAAGTTGCAGATAAGTTCCAGATTTTTCCTGGAAAATACTACAGAGCATGTGTGAGAAAGGAGAATGCAAGGATTGGATTTGGAATGAAACACCTTTATTATGTTTGGATTTACATTTGAATGCTCATTCATATGGAATCATTTTGCACTGAGAAGCTTTTCCTTATCAGACCAAACTGTGGGACACCTGCAGGGGTGAGACAAGAGTTTAGCTCAACCAAAGTGAAAGTGAAAGGATAGGAGCTCAGGTACTTTGGTGATTTGATTCAGTAGTAATTAAATCAAGGTAAAATAATTATAAATTCATCATTTTTGAGGTTAGTGATCTAAACATACATACAAAAATAAAACATGAGCTGTCAAAACATGCTTGTTTTTCCTGCGATGAGACACAAACAACCTAAATGTTATCTTAAAAGCTGAATTCTGAGGCAAAGTGGTTTCAGGAGGACTATTAAAGGAATCAGAGGGCACGACCGATCACATGCGCACTTTGTAACATCTGACTGCTTCCTTAAGGCTTGTTTTTCATGCCATCTCTGTTAATATTTGCATCTTTTTTCTGATATTATGTATTCCATGTGTTTTTGGGTGCAGAAAAATGCCAGAGCTTGTTTATGCTCCCACAAATTGAATCCCCTTTGAAGAAACAACGATTGATGTGTTCCCCTTTGTTCCACTGCCATTCATCTCTCTTTCCCCTCAGTTAAAACATCTATCTCTCAACCCATTCTCACGGTGTCATCCTATCGCTTTCACTCCTAACCTTGCCCCCTTTTCCCTTCAAACCCTCTTTCCACTACCCACTCGCCTTTCCCCTCATCAAGTTTGATTTATTTTGTCGTTCTCAAATGTGCTAAATGAACTAAGCGGTGCCAAATGACATCCCCTGCAGGCATGCGACTCTGCTCTCGACCCAGTTGGTGCCAATTCCTGCTATTTTTCTTGTATTCCTTAACAGCTGTGTACGTGACTGCTAAAAAACTCAATGTGTGAAAAATATATATCTATATGTGAACAAATCCCATTAAATTTTACAACAGACCCAATTTTCAAGTGAGGTCAGAATTTATTTTTTTTATTGATTTTTGTTTTTGGTCATTAATATAGAAATAAATCATTGACTGCCCACATACTGTTTAATACACCATTGTGAAGCATTGAGTAAAGTTGTCTTTCTTCTATTTTGGCTCACATATTTTTATTATTGTTCAGAGGTTTATTAACAAATAATAAATTACACAATACAACTTTTGCCTCATCCAGTTGCCACCCAGGCTGGTAAATTCATATGATAGCTATTCTAAATAAAGATATCTATCTTTTCCTCATTATCAAGTTCACCTTGTGCGTCATTTATAAACTACTAAAAGCACTCAAAGAGCCCCCTTAAATTAAAAATCCTGGATCCGCCCCAAGTTTTATGAATTCTTCCTTGGCCCATTACCCATCCTCCTATCAGGTTTGACATCCACCCTGTAGTTTGTGCGTAATCCTACTAACAAATATTGGTGAAAACATAACTGGAAGGAGCTAATAATTTATATTCTGTAGATGAGTTTCCCACTTACAGTACAAGCATTTGCAGACTCAGGATGTCTGAGGGGCAAGGGGGAAAATAATTAAAACGGCATTAGCTGTATGTAGTGGGTCCCACATTGTGTGTACTAAATGGGAACCATAGAGGGCCCGTATTGATGCCACTGCAAGGACAACATACAGTAAGAGCGCAATGTGTTAACTTAGGAGTGCATTGTAGAAGGCACTTTATCATGTTTTTTTCCACTGTTAGGGTATCCCAGAGGGCACTTAAGTGCACTTTTCCACAAAAATGGCACGCTAGAGGCACTTTATCTAATTTTGTCTACTGAAAGGGCACTCCAGAGGGAACTTTAAGACATGTTGTTAGCTGGAAGGGCACTCTAGAGGGAACTTTACTGTGTTTTGTCTACTGGAATGACATCCCACAGGGCATTTTGTCACATTTTTTCCACTGGAAATGCATGCTATAGGGCAATTCAGTGCGTTTTGTCCCCTGGAAGTGCAAGCTAGTGGGCAATTTAGCACGTTATATCTGGAATGTCACCCCAGTGGACATTTTAGTGCATTCTGTCTATTTGAACGGCACCCTACTGCATGTTTTCCACTGGAAGGGCACCCTGGAGGGCACTTAAGCACATTTTGTCAACTAGAAGCATACCCACTTAGCAAGGATACTAAAAGGGCATCTAAGAGAGCACTTCTTACACAATCACAAATTAATGAAATATTTTTGCACTTACTTGGTTATAAATCAAAGTGTCAGACAAATTAAAAAAGGCACTAGATTAAAAGGGATCACTCATGCAATTACAGCTCATCCTTAATACCCACCATGGATTACTGAACTTCCCAGTTAGCATTTTGAGAAATATAATTATTATCATGTATGCAGTTCCATCTGTTTGCCCACACAAGTACAAACGACAGTTTCTCACTGTGGCGTCTCACATCACTCATGTGTATGACATTTCTGTTGTCTGCCATCAAAAGATACTAGACAACAGATGTCTTACTCACATTGTATACAGGCAAAACTTTGCTCACCGGAGACAAACATATTTTTGTGATGTATTTCAAGTCAGGAAAGTGATCTTTAAGCCAGGGAAGCTTTTGCAACATTCATCAATACCAGCAGATACACAAGCGCATGAGCTGTCTGACACAAAACCAGCATCCTAAAACTATCCACAACCTTTATTTTTCTCCCATTAATGACAGAGGTTATGTTTTCACCTCTGTCTATTGATTGGTTGGCCTGTTTGTTAGCAGGATCAGCGGAAAAAACAACTGTATTTCAACTTGGTGGGAGGATGGGGAATAAGCCAATGAAGAATACATAAAATTTTGGTACAGATCCAGATAAAGCGGTGAATCCAGTAGTTTTATGTAGAGGAGACTGTTTGGTTTGCTGAGTGCCATTATAATTTTAGTGTGTTTGTTGCCGAGAAAAGTACCATTTTCTTGTGGCTGTTTAAATTAATTAGAATTGGTTTGTATTTATTGTCTGAATATATCCTCCAGTTGTCCTCCAAGCCTGCAGCTTGGTCCTCTACCCCATCAAGTTCATCGAGAGCATCAACCTGAGGATCTACCACGAGTTCAACTGGGGCTACGGCCTTGCCTGGGGTGGCACCATCTTTTCCTTCGGCGGGGGGATCCTGTACTGCCTCAACCCCAAGAACTACGAGGAGTATTACTAGCTGTGATTCAGCCCAGGATCCTACAGCCCTACGGTCGGAGAGGGAGTCGGGGTGTGGGGGGTATTTTACTTTAGTGGCTCATTTCTGACGAACAATAAGGAACGCTGTACATTTGAGCCAGTAACTGTTTTGCCACAAGCTTCCCTTTCTCCCCTGGGGAAATATAAAAAGGGGTTTGAGGGATTACTTTTTGTGCCATAGTCAAGAAGTGTCGGCACTGAAGCTGATTGGTATGTGAACTTGCATCCCTAATAAGACCAGGCTAGTTCTGGGGAGAGGTTATGGGTGGGTGAAAAGAATTCTAACAAGTTTATTCTTAAGACTTGTGAGACAACTGGGAGGACTGACGGCCCTGCGGTAACAAAACTTTGAAGGTTTACTTAACTGCTAGAACTACTTTCAATGTGTCATTAGTACCAATGTGTCCAGTTGACTGTACAGGAAACAGGATGTTGTAGACTGGGAGGCTTTTACTGCACGTTAACGCACGCATGCACATGCAAGGCACGTGTACCCCCACATAAACGTCAGATGTCCTCAAACATCATCTCCCAAATCTCCTGCTCCATCGCCATCATCATCATCAGGGCTTAGTTAGGGGTTGTGGTTTTCGAGAGTTCCTAAACTTTCACAAGGACATGGAAGGGGATCCGATGCTATAGTTGCACTTTGTATCTTTCTTCAAGACAGTTAGATTCCTCTGTGGAGGGATAAAAACTAAAGACACTGACTCAATATTCTGTTATCGACCCACTCGTCTGTTACCGTGGCAACTCCCAGGGTGTGCACATCCAGCTGTCATGATTGATTAGTCATGGTCGGAGGTATGAGACTGGACTGTGCTCAGCTGCCTCCAAGGGTCTGATAAATTTTGATTGGCCTTTATTGAGCCGAGTTCCTCTGCACCGTGACCGAGCATCCGTCTTCCTCTGGTTCAGCTACTCGGCATCCTGTTTGCGGACGGGAGTGTCCACTATACACACAAACTGATGCGCTCTCTCAGTGGGCATGTTTACATGTACATCAGTAAATTAAAAAAAAAAGTTCGGTATGATTCTGCACACCGAGCTAAAGCACGGGCAGTCACAGGAACTCATCTGGAGAGCCAATGAAGGAAGTCTGGGAAGGACTAAATATTCAGAAAATGTTCTGCAGCGTCTCATCTTCTATTACATGTGCTATCCTTAAAAAAAAATATATGTATTTTCAATTTGGATGATTTTGAATTTCCATGATGTATGGAATGTCCAACTTTTTCTCCAGCAGCTGTCAGGATTGATTGTCCAAATGAACAGTGGAAAGATGTTTTATTACACAATTTTTCAGAAGGAGTTCAGAAGGACAGCTTTGGATAGCCTCAATAGTTATGTTTTAATTTGAGGATGTATGATAAGCTCTGTGATTTCCCTGAACCAAGTTGATCCACCCACGTCAATATCAAATGAGTATTTGCCATTTTAACGTAAAATGCCAAGTAAAAGCTTTGGTTATGATTCGGATAATGTGCTATAAGGAAATGTAGAATAGACTTTAGGCTCGTATATATATATATGTCCACTGTTGCTCAATATTAAACAGTCACTGTCGACTGTCCTAAATGTGTGTAAATACACTGTTTGGGGTTTTTAGTATAACTGTAATTTAGACATGTATGTCTACCCTATATAAAAGGCCAAGGGACTGAGGATTAAGCCTTGAGGCACTCCATAGTGTATATGTGTTGTAGCTGATCTAAAGTCAGTGATACCAACAAAAATTTAAGGCCTAAACCAGTGTAGTGCCTCGTTTACACGAGAAAATCTGAAACTTTGAAGCTTTGCTGTCTCTGTTTTGAATTTTTTTTTTCTTTAGTGGAAATAGTAAATCAGTACATAAGGGAGTGATTTGGAAGCAGTCTGACTTCAATAAAATATATTAGCTTTGATACCATCAGTACTATGAAAAGCCAATAATCTATCATTTTAGAAATATGATATGGTATTTAAAAAATACAAAACCATGAATTAATTTTGAGAGCCTAACGGCCTAATCAAGGAAGTTTATCACTCCTAATCGCATTACTTTCAAGGGCAGAGACAATTACCCCAGGATATGCTTTATTGTGTGCATTTAAACATAGCCACTGAGGCGTTATATAAAGTGGATCAGTGAATCTGCTGATAAGTTCAGACCATGTGTCATTTACATAAAACTGCAGTTGTCTTGTCTGCAGTAAATGTCAGGGATCCGCCCGGCAGTGTGCAGATTTTGGTGGGCGTTCAGCCATTGGCGCAGGGAAAGCAAACCTCGATATCAGCTTCTGTCGAGTGTCAGCATCAATGAATGCTGGGTCACATATACTGTCGACAAAAATTTCATCGAAGCATCACCGCTTTGAAAAAACAGCTCATCATTGCTTGTATGTTCAAATCAAAGTTCTGTGCATAATGGAGAAGCAAATATTGTAACTCATAAACAGGTTATAGGTTCTAGATTGTGCGGGCGATAAAGCAATTTATTGCCTGCGTTGTGCAGAAACCTATTTATGTTCCCTCTCCGTTGAAATGTAAATTCAGCTTCCCCTGCGTGCTGAGTTACCTGCAATTACCCTGCAAGCTCCATCCACCCTTCACAACGCAATCTAATTTCAAAAGGCGCACAGGGAGTCAAATGTAAAATAAGTATTCTCTGGCTGAGGCGCACGGCATCTCGTCTGTACTCTCCATTGGCACATATTTACCATGGAGTTGTCAAGCAACCCACCACAAAAATAGGATCCGGGCTTCGTCCCTCGTCACCTCAGTAAACGTGAAACTGTGGCAGCACGTCACAGAAGTCTGGTTATTTTGTTTTATGTTTATCAAAGTCAAAATCATTTCATCTGTTTGTGATGAGAGAGTTGTTTTTGTTTAGGACAGTTCTGGATGGGTTTCCAAAAATCAGCCGATTCAGGTTTATTGAAGGCTGACAGCTGACGCGACTGGAGGATTTTGTTATTGCTCTCGATTGTAGCCACCAAATTACAGTACCATCATTTAGTACATACAGGGCATCAATGAAATACTGTATCATCTGACCCTGCCCTTATAATCAGCCCTCATTTTAGTGTCTTTAAGCTCATTTTTTATTTTGTTATAGTTCCCTGTCAGGATTCTTTTTTAGCCCTGATTACAGGTGTTTACCAGAGCTGTTTTCAGTCAAAATTTACCAACTTAACATAATATGTCCAGCACCAGAAAGAATGTGCACTATTTGTTGGCTAACAAGTGTTAGCATTAGTTGCTAATAACTTTGTAGGTTTAAAGATGCTTATTGGCTTTCTAGTTCATTAGCATCCTGTATGTAGAAAATATTAACATCGGAATTTGCTGGCTGCAAAAGGTGGAGACCACTTAATCTCACTTCACCGGATGTAAAACTCATGTTGTAAATTCACAGTGTATATTCCTGTAAGTATTTATATGATGGATGTTATATGAAACTAGACCGTTCAGATTGTCAAAAAAACATTGCTAGAATTAATGACTTTTTAGTCTTTTTTTTTTTTTCCAGGATGCCACCGATCATTTTTGTTTTAACAAACAAAAATGAAAATAGCAGAGCCGTTGCTCCATTAGTCATAGCGGCTTCGTGGGTCAGCAGGTGCTTTTCAGCAAGTGACCCTGCGAGATGTCACAGTTATGTCTGTGTGATCAGAACTTTTGTGAGGGTGTTTTTGCTACCTTGAACCGTCTCTGTGCTTTTTGGTGGCGTAGAAGAGCTTTAGGCACAAACACTGTAACAGACCTGGGTTCAAACACACAGGAGTCCTTTTGAAATACCCCTTTTTATGTTTCAGGGGACTAAAAAATGACTTTCAAAATCAAAAAATTGATATTTTTTTGTGCTGAAAAGTTGCAGCATTTTATATCACACCTGTCAAACACATAAACTCTGTCTAAATATATCTGTTAGGGGAGAAAGATCCCCCCCAGCCGCAGTATTTCATGTCAAAGGCTTCATTTCATCACCTGCTGTTATCACTGCATCTTTTTTATCCACCATTCAAAGCGACATTTTTATTGTTATTTTTAATTCGCAGGAAAACAAGCATCTAGCTGCTGCTCCCTTCAGTCTGGGAGCTGGCATCAGTGTCACGTCGGCCATAATTACGGGGCCTCTCGATTCTAAATGACAATGCAAATATGTTTGCGCGAGTTTCCAGAGAAATGACCTACATGCTTTGATTTTTAATGAAGCGCTCCAGTGTGGCTAGCTAAGATTATTTGTGTGAGGCCCCTGGGTATCCGACCCGCGCCGGCTCCTTGAGTGTTTTACCCCAGGTCTGGTACGTAGCCGTTAGCATTCATTTGGTTGTTACTTTTACTGAGTGGAACAGAGTCGGCTCTGTGTCATGCATCATCTCCCTTTAGACTGGAGAGAAACGATTTCTAATGATGTGCGTAGGGATTTAGGACATTTATGTGTGTGTGTGTGTGTGACGGAGGAAGAGGTGTGTGTTGAGGGGAGGTGGGGGGCGGTGAGAGTGCCTGGCATGTTTTAGATGCCACTGTAGAAGATGTCGGTAATCAGCATTTATCTCTTTGTACATTGGCACATTAAAGCACCAAACAGAACGTCTATCCTTTCTCCCTTTTGTCTCATTTTGTTTGTCAGCTCTGAAATGATCACTGTCATATTTGGCAGTATGTTACATGAAACCTGGTGAATCTATGCCGCACGAGCGCGAAATAAGAGCGACACTCATCATGTGGCTAATTCAGAAGAGGCCTGATTCCTGCAGGGAGACTTTTCCCCTCGTTGTCTGAATGAACGCAGTGGAGATTATTGCGTGTGTTTGACTAGTTTGCTCTCAAGGCCGCCTCTAAGCAGACACTCTTCCTGCCAATTAGGAGCTGCGCAGTGCCAATTACCGACATAAAGGGAGGCTGGGAGCGAATATGACCAAAGCAGCATATCGTCACCAGTAAGAAAATGAATTGACATAGTGTCAATATAGAGCTTTACACAGAGGCCTGGCTGGTTTTATCTCTGGCTGAGAGACAAAAGGAGCCCAAGACTTGTGGTTTGAAGTAAAGTGGTTCATGATTGCAGCTGTGACAGGAGAGAAAAAAACCCTGCTGCTTTTATAGTGTCTTTCAGTTGCTTTGGCTCAGTTCTTGAATGAAAATAGCTTTCTCTTAAAATGGCCAAATGTCTGAAGAGTTAATTTTGAATTTCCTCGTGTGTACAGTTACAGAACTATGTTTACAATGCTAAACTGGCAAATGAACAGAGGACAAGCGTAACCCTAACAAAGAGCAACTTGGGGGAATTTTTCCTGACCTTGACCTCTGACTTTTCAAGGTCAGACTTATTTTTGACTTGAATCTTTAAACTACACAAATGTGGTGTAAGTTTGCAGCAAATTTGGTCGAGATATGATTGTTTAAAATTCCGCTTGATGTTAACAAATAGCATTTTGGGGGATTGGGGGAATGTGCCCTGACCTTGACCTTTGAATTTTCAAGGTGAAACTCATTTTGGGATTCCACCTTGACGCACTATATACGGTGTACGTTCAAAGCAAATGGCCTGAGTTTTGGCTGAGATAAGATTATTTGACATTTGAATGTTGATAAATAAGACTTCTTTTCCTGAACTTGACATTTGACCTTTTAAAGAGTTGGTAGGCTGCAAAACCAAACTAAAACCATTCTGTCTTTGGCAGAGGTAACAAAAAAGAGAGAAACTGTCGCTCCCTGGAGCCCAGACTGTAATGTCATAGTGGGTCACAATATATTGCCGCCGTCACCTGATAATGAGATTTTTAAGCAGTCGTGTTTAACCGCTGACTGACTTCTAAAAATTACCATCAAATTGCCTCCAGAAATTAAAAGACTTCTTTGACTCCCCTCATTGCTTATTCATGGGGGGCAAAAAAAGAGCCGATCACAATTATTGAGTGGGGAGCTTATTTTATAGCACAGCTGATGAGCTGGAGAGTCTTTGTCCTGCAGTGAGGTGATTCCTCTGCCAGCCAAAAAACCTCCGGGAGAGCCGGGGACCGACTTGGGAGCAGCAAGCCTCGTCGGTCTGGATTAGCTTTCGTCAGGGTGGCGTGGTGGTCTAACGTCTGCCAGGCTCAGCATCCACGCCAGGACCCTCCAGATACACTATCAGAGCGCACACCCGTGTGTGAATAATCTCAAAACATACACACTATGCTGGTTTAATTCAGCCGCCCGTGCTCCATTTAGTTTTTATTACAATCAAACACAGCTCCGTTGTTGTTCACTCATCCCTGAGGGAAACATCTCCAAAGAAAACAGCTTTCCAAGACTCTCTGGCCTACTTTACAGAAGAGATTCACTCTCTTCTCCCTGATCTGGGCTCACACTGCCCCCTCCTGGCCACACTCTGCCATCACTGCCTGCTGTGCCACAGCTGTCCAGGTTCTTGGCAGATATCTGATGATAAAATCAGCACTCACGTCCAAAAATCACAGTCCTGATTAGTTGACTGATTAGTATCTAGTTAACTCGTCCCTCCTTGTGTATTTAAGTCAGCGTGTTCAATATTTCCTTTGTCAGGTCTGCTGAGTTTTCCTCCTTTTTTTTTTTTCTTGAGTGATCCTCGATTTTGTTTGATTTCCTGCCTGTTTTATGGACTCTGGATTATTGCCTGGGATGATATCCCACAGCACCATGACGGACGAGATAAATAAGGATACACCTGGTAAAGCATCCTTTCTTTAATGTGCTCACCAGTTTAACATTCACACAACTTCCTCAATAGTAACCTTCTGTGTTGTATGTGATTACAGCTGCATGTTTTCAGAAAACTGTGAGCTATAAAGTCTGTCTTCGGCTCCATTAGAGCTATTGTTTTCATGTTTCCAGTGGACCCTGAACATTTATGAACATGTCCATGCTTTATTAACACTTACTTTTACAGCCTGGACGCTCAGTTTCATATTTCATTCGATAAATGGAGAGAACTCAAGTCGAATAAAGTCACAGAACCGCTTTATTTTAACCCTGAAATGCTCTTTATAAAAACATATGTGACATGATGTTTTTGCTAAGAATTCTTCTTGATCGATGTCACAGAGTGAGCCGTCTTCTCCGAGGTTGTGAATCCCAAATGCAGGAGTTAAGGGGACATGACACGAGTATGTGTTCCTGTAGAGTCACACGCTGTAAAAAGAGACAAGCTGTTTTAATGTACAGATTTGTCTGGGCTGCTTTTAGGTTTTTAAGCTCGCTGGACTTGAAAGGACAAGGTGAGTTACCTTTGGATCATTAAAAAAGCCTTTGAAAAGGTAAAACAACACATATGTTTTTTACAGTGCAGTAACATAAAGGATACAATAACCTTACACTTTAAAATAGATTAAAATGGGTAAAAAGGGAAGAAAAAACACATCTTTTGAACACATTTTCTTCACTTCCTGGTCATGGTTGAACTAGTGCACACTGTAAAAAATAAATAACTCATTCTAACTTTGAAAAGTTACCTCAACTTGTCCTTTTGAGTTTAATGAACATGAAAAGACAAGATGAATTAATTCTGAATCTGACTTCAAAAGTTCAGTTAAAAGTTAAAGCGACACGCTTGTTTTCCCCGTGCAATATATGAACTCATGTTTGTACTTACACACAAGCCTTCCTTGTTAAATTGGTTAAAACACCCCGTTAGGGTCATGTTTTTTTCTAGCCTAAAATACGGTTTAAAAATAAAAACAAGTTGTTTAATTTAACTTTGAAAAGTAGCAGCAGTGATGGATGTGGCGAGACCCGAAGCCCCGCCCCCACCCCAGAAAAAAAAAGAAAATCATGGTCAGCAAATCATACTGTAGGGATTTAATAAGTTCACCCCATCTCCACATCAGGAAGTGGGGCATCTGATGTCACCACACACACCCCCTCCGCCCCGCCTCCACTGCAGCCCGGCGCTCCGTCCAGCTGGCGGCTGCCTGGGATGCCAGTCAGTGGCTGTTTTTGGAGCAGCTCGTCCTCTCCAGGCACCCCAGCAGGCTCTGGTGAGTGTGGCCGGATCCATTGCACCGTCACGGATAATAATAGCAGCTCTCAGGCTCACATTAAACGCTGAGAGCGCCGTGCGTAACGGAGCCAGTACAGTAAATCAAGACCCACTTCTGAAAACCAAGGAAGTCCAGAGTGGGCATCATGTTGGTGAGTCCGTAACAGTGCTGGGAAACGATAAAGACATTAAAGACCACCACTCATCACACATTGAAATCTGAAAGCCTGCTTTTTTCCCTCTGGAATACATTAATATGCAAACATTTATTTCACAAGAAGTCTCCTCCTTCACTGTAAAGTCCACTCAGTGTTTGTGAACTGGAGGCCTCAGACTTCCACACCAGTCCTGTGTCTGCACTGACATCTGCACCAGGACCGGCCTCCAAACTATCTGTGATGTCACAAATCACACTGTAAAAACAGTCGTCCTTTTAAAAACTTAGAGTCTGGGCAGTTTTTACCTTTAACCTTAAAAGACAAGTCGGGCTAACGTTTTCAAAGTTAACTCAACTTTTCATTTTAAAGCAAGCCAGAGACATTTTTTAAAGGCACAATATTTTTACAGTGCACACTGTACAGCAAAGTCATTGTTTTAACTTAAATAAGTGAAGTTTTGGGTTCACTAAACGGACAAAAGACAAGTTAAGAAATCCTTACAACAAGTTTTCCTTTTTTAAGTTGTAAGAAGGACTGTTTTTAGAGCGTAATGTCAGAACTGCACCAACATTATACACATACTTGAGTAAAAGCGAAGATGTCATGTTGGAAAATGACTTTGCTAAAAGTGAAAGTCGACCATACAAAAATTTTACTTTCAAAAATGTAGTTAGGTGTAAAAAGTACAAATTGAATTGAGATTTAGTTCATATATAACATAATTTATACATATTTGCATATCTACAGTACTCAACATTTTTTTTTATTTTCCCGTTAATCTAATATTTAATGGTCACATTTTATTTAATATTTAACAGTTAACTTTTTTGTTACCTATAAAAATATTGTTAACAATGTATATCACATATGATTTTACACAATTGTCTCTAATGGCCAAAAGTGAGGAGAATGAGCTTAATATTTCAAACATGTAACAGAACTTTACATTCAGAACTCTTTTTTAGGGTAAAATGAGTTGTATTTTTATACAGTGTTGTCCTCCGTCTGCTTTAACTGAACTTGAAAAGACTAAGTTCATGGTTCAAAGTCACCTCAATTTGTCTTTTCTGGTTCAGTGAACTTTGGATTTTAAGTCAGTCCAAACACTTTATTAGTTAAAACAATACCATTTTTTACAGTGTCGTATCCATCCAGGATAAAAACAGTCAGCCTGCTATATATATATAAAATATTTTTTAATCTCCCGGGTATCGCATCATTTTCTATTTCAAAATCAGGCTCTTTTTTTTTTTTCTGCGCGTCGACCCAAATCTGCGCGCATCAAAGTGCGCAGTAACCCGGTGAACCCGCTCACGTGGTGAGGTCGTGACGCCCGAATAGGAACGACTCCTCATCTCCACCCCGGCAGAGGTCAAAGTTGACTCACCTAGATATTCTGCGGCTGCGGACGGACGCGCCCAGCGATGCGGCCGCCGG
>KV751358.1:463149-501802 GCA_001698575.1 Mola mola | reverse complement strand
TTCTTTCTGTTCTTTTGTTCTCTCCACATTTTGCTTTGCATCTCCTCACTTCATGACTGTTCTCGTCTTCCCTTCGCTCTCTCGTCTTCCCATCATCACTTGTTTTTTTTCAGTTCTTCGCTTTCCTCCTTCTAAACCAAAACGGTCCCTTTCTCCTTTTTTCTCAATTCCATCTGCTGTCTCTTCTTTATCCCCCAAGTCATCCACTGAAGGGTTTTAAATATTTTCTTTTTTACTTTGGTTGGCTGTTTCTTTCTGTCTTTCTACTCGCTAACGCCCCCTGGAGGCAGACTAGTTAAATAGCTCAGAGGCAAACACACATAATTGAGTAAAAATCAAAACATGCTGTTTATGTTTGTTTAAGTGCGCTGAATTTAAAAAGACAAGTTGAGGCAACTTTTTTAATAATCTAAAGTTAACTTGTCTTTGAGTTATTTAGAATAGTGAAGATCAAAGAAAACATGATGGGAAATTGGCATCTGTTTGTTTCATGTATTAATTTGATGAAAAGTCTGATGTTTTTGTCTGCAGCTGTTTTCAGCGTTTCCTATTTTTTCCTTGAAGTCACCTCCTTTCTATACATGTAAGTTACATTTTTTCATAATCATTTCTTTTTTTATTGGTATTTAGAAAAAAAAAAGAAGGAGGATCATGATCTATTTATAATATTAACGGTGATAATATGAAATTGAATCGCAGCAAGCTCAGCTTTTCAATGTTTGACACGTGTTACTTTTGTCCATCACCAAGTACTGCCTTAAATTTACTGTATTCCCTCTCAGATTGCCTGGAATGCACAAACTGAAAAACAGGTCAATGAAAACCCAGGTAATCACAATGAAAACAGGTAAAAATATAAAGCACATGGACTCATCAGACATGACACTGTGCGATCAGGTAGTGACACTTATGGCCAGCAGGTGGCAGCAGAGGCAGGCGGCTGCCCTCAGCCTGCGTGAGCTGCTGGCAATGAAGATGAATGTGTGGCAACTCATCCGTCTGTTCTTGGGAGATTTTTGCGTCTGGCTCTGTGTATGTGAGAGAGTGGATACAAACAGAGAAAACACAAGAAAATGGGAGGTAAGAAAAGCACTGATGGATATGAAGACGCTCACTGTCTCTCAGACAGGATGGAGCGGAGGGTTCGGTGTGTGACCTGACCCATATGAAGTTTCTGGGTCACTGCAGACCACAGGAGGAGGCTGCGTAGTGCATGTTGTAATGAGGCTGGGTAGTCGAGCGTCCCGGAGGAGCAGCCCCGCTGCTCAGTCACACACACACACACACGCACATACACACACCTACACGCACCGAAACCCATGTCTGGGTTAGACAAAGTCAGGTCAGGAAGTGAACCAACAGGAGGATCGATTAGTCCGGGCGAGTGGAGGAAGAGTCTGCAACACAAACTATTTCCTCATTCACAGATTACCTTACTTCGTTGTGGGTCGATGTGAGGTTGTTAGAGGAGACCACCTGACGGTAAAGGATTTGCCGGAAGCGGGGCCTGATGATTGGCGGGAACGCTGAATCTTCAACTCGCCGAGGGTCAGAAACCTCTCCGAGTTTGGACCAGTTAGAATTTTCAACCCGTAAAAACGTGTTGTAACTTTAGCGCAGGCTTTCACTGCCTTCGCATGCACAAAATGCTCATTGTTTTAGCCCTTAATCCAAATAAAGTGGCTCACGTGGCAAACGTTTCAGTTTATGTGCAGCCATTTTAATTTCTATGGAGGAATATCATACTCCGTATGCAAATACTATAAATACTCACAAAACAAGAACAATACCGAATGTGTCAAGTAACAAGTAACAATGAAAGGCCCAACGCTGACCCTAACCTTCCAAATGTCGTCCCCCCTCAGACAGTAAAGGACCTACCAGGATGAGATCGGCTCTACTTTATCAGAATCAGATGCTGTGAGTGCAGCGTTGGTCTGTCTCTGTGGGGACCAGGTTGGGTTTGGACCGTTTGGGACAGACCATCAAAGGGCTGTTCGAGGGGGTGGAGCCCTGGTGGCTTTAGGCACCTTTGTCGGTTCGTGACCTTTCTTAAAAATCATCTCTCTCACACTTCATTTCCTGTCTTCTCTCTGTGGGTATTTTTTAAGCCTTTCACTAGGCTTAAAAATACCATTGGAATTTTTAAAAAAGAGGCTTGTACAAGCCCCTGATGGTCAGAGTGTGTCTGAAACAGTCTCTTCTTGAAGGCCTTTATGGTTTTTCATCCATAAAAAAATGATAAAGGTAGATGTGCGAAGATGAAAAATAAGGGAGCTTGTGGGTCAACTTTGCCTTATGGGCCTGAAAAGCTTCTTTTAGCTCATTTAGACAATAGTGTAGCTGAAAAGTCATCCAATAGAGGATTTTAGTGGGAATGAAATAGCTGTGAGCATAAAAACGCGTAGGAGGCGGAACGCGTTTTATAAAATATTCAAATATTGAGAACAAACGAGACAGATATAATAAAATACATGTATAAAAAGGAGGTTTAATGAAAGAGAGGGGAAAGTGATGCACGTAGCTTTTTGGATCCCTTCACACTGTGCACGCTGCGTGGAAAACACAAGCTGAGTGAAATAAACAATGTGAAATAGATGGGGTGTGGAAAAGAGGGACAAGTTTAATTTAAAAGAGTGATACTGGCCTTTGCACTTCTGCTGTGTCTTCCTTTCCCGAGTGCATCTTTTTTCTTTTTTTTTTTACCACGGTCTTAAAACCTGCAGGGATCTCTTTCCGATAATTTAACACCTCCTGACAATAATTCTATGTGTGTGTGTGTGTGTGTGTGTGTGTGTTTTTGCACAGATCAATTCTGCATTGGAAATGGGGTGTTTATGCATATAAGCTAAAAGTGTTTTTTTCTGAGACTCTATCTCCACCTGGCCAACATCTTTCCCTCGGTCTCTTTGTTGTAAAAAAAAAAAAAATAACTAAAGAGCGCACGTCGTTGTCAGCTAATCCATAAAATGTCAGAAGGTCATCCAAAACCGTCCGTCCAAAACTGTCCACAGCCCGAATGATTGGCAGCAAAGCAGGAAATCCTTTGACTTTGTTTGTCCGGACTTCCTATAAACATGGTGAGTAAATAATGAAAATAAATATGGTAAGACTGGACCAGACGTTAAGCCGTCACCGGGATGTAAAACCATAACAATTTGTTGAAAGAGGCTAAAACGTTACTGCAGACTTGGTGAAATATCTCTGTGGGTTTGTTGCTATTACTGTAGCTCAGCAGCTTACGGCTGCTATATTTCAGTTTCTCATCCGTCCTCTGCTCTCTCCTTGGTTTGCTCATCTTGTCTCTTATGTGCTCTCAGTGTCACTCTCTTTTCTTTACTGCGGATTGTCTCCCCTCCTCCCGCCCGCTGTCTGCCTCCCAGTTGTTGCGGTTTTCAGACCTATTTTTGTTGTCTCATCCTCATTTTTGTCAAAGTGAACCCAACAGAATTGTGTTCTGTACCTCTCTTCTGTTCCTCTCTCGGCTTTTATCAGACCTTTGTCAGCGATGTCCCCTTTTGTCCCTTGAAATGGTGTCGCTAGGCTCTGCGAAGGAGAAATTCAATGGGAAGGATTTAGAAAGTACAGAAGAGTGGAAATGGAGAGTGGGGGGGGGAGAAAATCCAGAGAAATTGCGACAGATGGCTGGAGGGCAGGCAGAGCCACTCAGGTTGAGAGGTTGAATGGATGATATGATGAGATGGATGGAGGAATGTGGAGGTGAGGTAAGAACAGAGAGGACGGAGGAGTTCAGAGGTGTGGAGCAGGAGAAACATAGAGGCCCCCCAAGGAGGACGGAAATTAATGCAGGAGAAAGGAGGATGGAGGAAGAGATGACGATTGTTTTGAAGCTCTGGAGGCCACAGCACGCAGGGAGGATGGAAAAATTAACAAATGAACGTTCATCAGCGTGATAAGAACACCCAAAAATGAGACAAAGCGTCTTTTGCAAAAAGTTTTATGAGGAGAACCTTGAGATTTTAGTTTGGCCCGAGTCCTACCTGGAATAACGGAAGAGAGGGTATTCATGAACTATACAGGAGCCAGCCACCAGGGGGTGATCAACATTGTCTCATATCGTCCGTCTTTAAATGTCGCGTATGTTATTTTAGAAACAGCCAAGCTGAGTTAAGCTAAGTTCTCGGCTTCCATAACAGCGTTTTGAACATGCACTCGGAACTAAACGAGTAAGTTTCCAGTACTTAGTACGGTTTCCATCCAGGAAATAGCGACTTATGCCAGCATACGTTATCTAAGGCCACTTCCTCAGACTGTCCTCCCTTCCCCAACTGCAGAAGTACCATCACATTATCCCGTTTGGGTTTAGCGTGCCAGTCATGCAAGGCATCATAGGTGCTTAACAATCGGATCAGTATTAAAGAACTGCGGCGAAACAAGCAAAAATGCGCTGTGTCACATGGAATCATGGGTGAGATTCAGCACACCTTTTTACTGATTTTTAACATGATATCACTGTGTGCACAACTTTATGTATTTTCCCCTCCCAGTGCTTCTGTGTTTTTTGCAATTGAGTTGATCTCATGTTGATCCCCTTAAAAAGCGATTCCGACGATCATTAAATGCTTCAGGAAGCAGTTAATTTTTGACTATTTCGGTTGATAAAAGTGTCCTTTTCTAAACACTGGGGAAACCCTGCGATCAGCAACACCGCTTTGTTCCGAGCTAAACGGGAAGACAGAGCTGTCGGGAGAAATGAAGCAGCTGGTGTGATTCCACGCGTGTCTTTTCCAGTCCTCCGCAGCTGACTTCGTTTGGCACGATGTTTAATTAGCGCGGTGAAAAATACCCAGCCCCCTTTAGGCCGGCCCAATTATTCTGTAGAAATTCAATCAAGCTCACCTTTTTTCTTCTTCTTTTAATTTTTTAATACCGACTGATTCTGCCAGTTCTTCACACATATTACCAGCAAAGGAACTCAGACTCAAACATGTGACAGTAAATATATGTATATTTTGCAGGGGAAAAAAATACCTCTTTGCCTGGTTGATCTCTGTTAATGCCATTTGTTGCTGGTTTAGCTCTGCCCATGACCAGCACTTTCCCCAGGCGTGGTGGGCTTAATGTTGCTGAGTTTTATTAAAGGCCTGCAGGGGGTCTTGGTGGATCAGCGCTGCTGCTGCGTCTCCATGCTTCAACGCCCACCAAACGCTCCATCTCTCTCTCTCTCTCTCTCTCTCTCTCTCTCTCCGTCTCTATCTCCATCACAGTATCTGCTTTTTCTCTGGCACTCTTGATTGAGGTCCAGTCTTGTCCTCCGTGTCACAAGCATCCCGGAATAAGGACCAGAGCCACTGTGACATGACGATATCGTCGTCAACCTGGAAGCATCACGCACCAGAAAAATGGAGTGTGCACAAAATCCCTTTCTGAATTTAGTGCAAAGAGGCTGTTACATCAGCTGTCTCCTACAGAGGAGAATTTAAGGGCCAAAAGTCCTGCTTGCACTGGAATTTATAGCTGTATTTGTGTATAAATTTTAGCTTGTTTCAGCTATGATTAAGGGAGGTGATGTAAATCAGCTTTAATGTCTTGACTGTGCTGAATTTGGAGCAGACAGAGAGACGGAGAGTCCAAAACTACTCATTACAAAGACTGTGTATAAAGATGAATGAAATGAGGGCTAAAGCATCTTGATTGCCCCCTGGTGGTGGCTGCAGTATAGGTCATAAACCCCTATTTCCCTCATTTATATCAGGTAGGAGTCAAGCCGAACTAAAACCTCAGAAGCCACCTTTAGAGAAACTGTGTTTGAGGTGTACTTTGCCGTTTTATGTAGCTCTCGTCGTGCTCAAGTCTGAATTTTTCTGATCAGTTTAGTCTCAGTTCGTCACAGTAATTGGTGCCGAAAATGTCTGAGCTGACCTTGTGATTGGGCGTGTCGCTCCTGCTCAGAATCAGGCGCTAAACCATGCTGTCAGCACTTGTGTTCTGGTGATTTTGGCTTCATTTTTCTACAAATCAAGGAGGTGAGGACGTGTCACGTTGCGCAAAGCGAACTTCATTTAAAAAAAATATCTTCATTTAAAAAAACTCAGAGGAAAATTTTTCATTTTGTAAAATATGTGTGTTAGTGGGTGTACGTGTTTACTTATTGTGTTAGCATTCAAGAAATTCCCACTGAACAAATATATATATACAGAGGTGAAAACTGCAGCTGGAATAGACAGAAACTGTGATTACCAGGAAGGTTCTCAATTCTACATTATCATCTTTTTAACAACGAGTTAAACTCCTGCACTAATTACAATACAATACAATACAAAACATCTTTTAATTGGCCATCTTTTTCAGTATCAATGGTTCTGAGAGGAGTTTAACTGCGATCTGTGCGTGCTGAAGGAGAGGAGCCAAGTGGAATCTGACAGGAAAAAGAAAGAAAAGGAGTGAAAGGTCTGACAGGCGGATGAAAGAGTGAGGGGTGAGAGACACAGGCGGAGGATGAGGGCAGGGCAGGCGAGGGACAGAGGCTCTGATTGCAGTTAATTGCTGTTCGCATCCAGGGCCGGTCTAATCACGCCGTGCGTGTGGGCTATGCTGATTCCTCCCCAGCCTCTGGGTGCAGCCCTGAGCTGCGTGGAGCAGCAGCTTGGTCGTGCTTTAGCCTCGGTTTATAATTAGCAAACTGATTATATTCCAGAACCTCGGCCGCCTCCCAATCAGAGAGGATCCTTTTTCAGCTTACATAAGCCTGAGAGGAGAGACCGTAGATAAAACCTCATAAATAACTTTCCCTCCCCTTAATTTTATGGGCCCGTGTGATATTTTCGTGTCCTTTACAACCGTCGTGTTGCTCAGGGAGCATCTGTTTTGCCGCCCTTAAATCAGCAGCCGACTTCGAACCAGCAACCTGCTCTGCTAGGTTTTCAATTACGATGTCTGAAATTTTGCACGGTCGACCCAAAAGCTCTTGATTATTTTGTCCTAAATAAGCTCAGTTTGTCCATTTTTACTCCCTCCAACAAATGACCATCTTCATTGTATATTAATTTTCTCTACTGTACTCACAATGCTGTAAGTTTTTCTATGTGTACTTCTGAAATATGCTGTACTACTTGTTAAGATTAGGTCCGTGAAGGTTCTCAGTCATCCAGGTCATCTTGATCTCGGAGTGTTTAGTAGGAAGCAACAGGACTTGTTATCTTGTTTGAAGATGCTTCGCCTCTCATCCGAAAGGCTTCTTCAGTTCTGAGGTTCAGTGTGGGAAACCCAGGTATTTAACCCCGAGAGGGTAGAGACAATCTCCAATCACCAACAAAGAGGACGTGTTTTGAAACCAACAGCCTCTTTGGTGTGAATCACTCGTGATTCACACCCGGGCTCTTGTGACCTTAACGACTCACACGATGCCTAGACAGACGACCGCAGACGATGCTGTTGTTTTCTAAACACGTCCTCCTTGTTGGTGATTGTCTCACCAACAAAGGAGGCTGTTGGTTACAAAACACGCCCTCTTTGTTGGTGATTGGTGATTGTCTCTACCCTCTCGGGGTTAAATACCTGGGTTTCCCACACTGAACCTCAGAACTGAAGAAGCCTTTCGGATGAGAGTCGAAACGTCTTCAAACAAGATAAGAAGTCCAGTTGCTTCCTACTAAACACTCCGAGTTGTTAAGATTAGTCAGTTACTGGCTGAATAATGCTGTTAGATCAGGGATGACGTCATCACAGGTTTGTTAAAAGTGGCCACATTTACCTCAGTCAACGTCTGATTTAAAGCACCGCCCGGCTGGCGCGCCGAGTGACGGACATCAAACACTTCCTGATGATAAAATGCTCATAGTGATGTGTAAATTTGCTGCCTTGCGTATGAACCTCTGCTTTTAATGCTGTTATCTCAAAATGAAAACAGTGAGAAGATAAAGCGGCTAAATGAGCTGGTTACAGTGGGACAGAACAGAGAGGCCTAAACTGTTTATGCAGCATGATGACAGTGCTCTTTGCGTGTACCGCAGCGTCCACGGATGATTTCATTTATTCATGGACATGTGTTTGATTGTCTCGGTTTTGCGCTCGTTTGGGGTTTTAGCACTGAAGATAAACAGAGGAAGGCTGTTGTATAATGATTGGTGGATGTAGGGACAGGCTGCAACATAAAACATAGCACACAGTAATTTCCAAAACGGAACGGTTGGTAAGAAAACATCAACAGACTTTCATTTTACTTGTGTCAGGCTGCATATTTAGTACTGCTAGGAACTTGATTAAAATGTGTGATTATTGCTCAGAAAAATATTGTGATGCTTCTTGTGAAATGTCACAATGATGAGAAATATCTAAAGTGGCATCTTCAAATGTGTCTCATCCACAGATGCCAAGATTTGAATTTGGTTTTGGATTGATATTTAAAAATACCGAAATGATTATTTAATTATCAGTAGTATCCAATTAATTTTTGGGGAAGGATTTTGGCAATTCTATGGTTAAAATATTAGACTTCTGTTACTATAATCTGTTAAAATAAAGGGAGAAGATATCCGTTGCCAGGTATTGTTCCTTTGGAAACCTGGCTTTTGTTAATGGGCCTTGAAGACACCTGCACATGTAAACTGAACTGGTGTCAATAAAGCACAGGAGGGAAAAGATTAACTGTTCCCTTTAATTGTGACTGAAATGCAGTGAATACCGTTGCCATGTGGCGCGTTTACAAAAACACGCAACACATGGCAGCGTGCAGCGGGAGAGCAGGCAAACTTTACGGCTTTGGGGAGACCAAACAGCGCCTCCCTCCCTCTAAAACATTTACCATCTGTTGTCTCCCGTCCTGTTGACCTAAACAATGTTCCCGAGCTGGACTCTGATTGGTAGCTGACAAGTTGCCTCGCTCAGTTTCATTCAGCCTTCCTTCCCCACACGAATCAGCATTTTGAGGACTACTGTCAGAATAATCGCATCCATGTTCTTATCTCTCTATCTGTAGATTATTTAAACCTGTTTGCGGGAGAGCTTGAGCTTAATTAGAGCTCTTACAATCCTAGTGTGTTTGTTGTTTCGCCAGGTTTAGCCCATTAGATTTAATTTGGCCCGGCAAAGACTGCAGATCAATCAGAATTTTGTGTAATTGAGCCTGTCCGACTTGGCGGGCCGGTTTATCTGCTGCGGGGCTTGTTTACATGCCGTAAACTGGAATTAAAGATGAGGCAGGACAGGGAAAGAAAGAGGTGATTACTGACTAGTCCACACTTTTTGAATTTGTATTCGGAAAAGCCGCGGGGGGCTGCGGACAAACCAAGGGTTTATATTTGAAAACCTGCGCATGAGACTCAACAAGCGACCACAATTCTCCAGAGGGTTTAACTAATCTTTGAATTCATCAAGGGGCTTTGGAAATGATGCCACAGTCACTCGAACCAAGAGCAGGTATACACATACTTTTCGAACCTGAGTCAGCTGCTTTAAATCCACTTTGTAAAGCCAATTATTGCAGTGCAAAAACAAGCCCGTAGTTTTAACTTTTAAAAAGTTTGCGCCTGAGCTGCATTAGAAATTAAAACTAAAGTTTTAGTTCATTTTGAATGATTAAAAAGTGACCTCAGCCTGACTTGGTTTTTACAGTGTGCCTTTGAGCAATGTGTGGCCAGTAGAAGCTACGCCGCCTTGGATTGTGCGCCTTGTTCTCAAGGTCAAGGTGGCGTCAGTAAAGCCTTTTCATACCAAGCAGGGATTTTCATCCTAAAACTTTGCACAGAAATTAAAATGATCTATATAATAATGGGTTCTTGACGTGCCTGAGGAGGGAGAAAATGTTCAGACGTCCTTATTTCCTCTTAGCAAAATATGCTGGGATAATAGACTCTTCTCAGCGGATTTCACTTCCCATCAAATTGGTGTCACAATACCCAACTTTGTGTGATAAACCACAAGGAGTACCTGAACAATCGAGTCAAGGACACAGCTTGAGTACCAAAACAAAACAAAACACAACATAAAGTGGGCTGTGAGGAAGTTGTGGCTAACGCAAAAAGGAACACACGGTAAAATAATGATAATGGAGAGCTGTTGTGCTCATTAAATAGTTCATCAATATGGGGAAATTAGCTATTATTTGGTTGGATAACACTATCAACTAATTAGCGTTGTTTAAAAACGGAACTTGGGTGTGATTAGCTTAGCATAAGGAATGGCGTGAGAAGCTAAATAGTTGCCGTCGTTCGCTTATACAGACAACTTGTTGACAAGATGTGTTGCCTGATGCTCTGCTATGCTTTGAGAAGCCATTTTTTTTCGCGTGTTCATCATTGGAGCCAGCTATATACATTGTTAATTTATTTACTTTAAGGATTCAGATCCATGCATAAAAACACACGTACATTAAAGAGAAGAGTATGAATTGGACACAGTCAATGTATATATAATATAATCAGAGTTGTGAATAGAGTGAGCAGATATTTTGACCTGTCAGGGCTGAGCTCAGATGGTCCACTCGTACGGCTGTTGTCAAAAATCTTTTAAATTTTCAGAATAAAACACCACGTGCAGAGGAGAAAAGGGTTGCGGATTAGGATAGATGCGCAGAAATGAACAAATCTGAGCACCTCAACTAAACTGAGTGGACAAAACACTGCCAGCGGGATGCGAAGCTATCCGAGGGGCGGAACAGAAACATCTCAGAGACAGGGTTGCTGGGGAAGTTTACCTGCAAACTTTACGAAATATGCCAAACTGCTCAACGCGCAAATGCATCTGCTCCAAATTTCCATGGGGGTATTTCACCGGTTATCCAGGTGTGTACTTATGGGACCAAATCACCGAAGATGATGGATGCTGGTGTGATTCATCCAATAATCATCATTCCAATCATGGTGCTGACGCGGAGGAGGAACTCAGTGTTCTCAAATTGTCCCCCAGACAGACAGTGCTGAGGAAAGAACTACGGTGCGGTTTGCTTGACTTGAGGCTGATTCTCAGGCAGGTTAATTGCTTGCTCACCAGGGGAAGCCGGGCCAAATTTTAGAAATGTATTTTTTTTGGACATGAAAATGCTCTTAGTAGCCACAATTGAATTGCCCGCCGGATTTCTTGGCTCTAAAAGTCTTCAATAAGCAAACAAATGGGACTCCCGGATCGGGTTGTGTGACTCGGGGGTGGTCGCAGGAACGCTTTGAGTTTATTTGGTTGATCGACGTGGGAGCGTTTCAGGGCTGACAGTGATCTGAACTCCCCAGTGCTTGTCCATTTAATAAAAACACCAGTAGAGTAGATTACCGAGGCCTTGCGCTGCATCTACAGTAATCTCTCCCTTTACTCCTCTCTGCGGTGTCCACGCGTGGGTTCACAGCAGGAGCGTTTGCGTTTCCCACGCTGCCACCAGTAAAAAGGTGGTAATTACAACATAGCAGCGTGCAAGTGACTGTTTTTCTCTCTTTGGGTCTCGCTGATTTCATGTGTTGTTTGAGAAACACTCGTTTAGCTAATGACTCCCCCTCCGCGGGACCTCTCTCACGGCGGGAAACATGCATAGGTTCATGGCCGCTGGCAGCGCAACATGGTACAGTAGGTGCTGAGGTCCTCGGTGACCCGGGCGCTTCCCCAAAAATCTCCCAGCTTGCCCGGAGGCAGCTGGGGCTGACACACGGGTGCCTGTGTCCTTCCCCACGGTTGAGCCGTTGTGTCTAACAAACCCTGTTTGGGGCTTTCATGAGTGAAATTGCAGCTGAAGGGTTTTGAATTTGCAGGCTGAGGAGGACGGCTTGTGGCAAAGCAACAGTGGAAACAGTAAATCAGATGAAAAGCAGTCGGAGAAAACTTTTTCCCTGCTATTGATGGCAGTATACACGACCCCCCTCGGCAGCGCTCAAGATAAGTCTGAAGAGATCAAGTAGATCTGAAAGAAAAAAGAGGAGGAATCAGGCCGTCACGACTAAACTTTATCATTTCAAAGGCTCAGGGAACAACGGCTCCAAGGTAACCCCTCCCCATCCCACAATTTGCAGTTTGGTACAGTTTGTTCCTAACACAAATGGCCTCTAAATTTTTTTGTTTTGACTCGTTTTGTGCTCACTCTGACCTTTTCCGAATGAGCCAAAGGCTGTAAACATGGTATCATTATGCATCCGCTCTCTCGGCAGGATTAATGTTCCATCTGTGTTTGCACTTATCTGTCCTGCCACCAATAAAAACATGGGGCCGGTATGAAATTCAGAATGTTCCACAGTATCAGAATATATTGTCCTTGTTCTGTGTGGATTTGTGCATAGTATTTGTCAAAAAAGATAATTAAAAGCCCCCTAGTGTGCTGGCCACTAGGGGGCACTAAAGTTGGACATTTTAAAATTCCACATACAGTGTCTCCAAAGTAAGATATCGATCGTATCGTGATTAGAGGGTGGAATTAGTTTTCTTTTCCAAAGGCTTAACCACAAACAGCCTAACTGCCATAAATAAAATACGATAGCTGAATATTTTTTTCCCCGCAAACTCTTTGATCTCTCCTCATTGATCGGTCTTTTTTGAAGCCTCGCTTGGCTCCTCATTTGTTTTGATGTGAAAGCAGCCAAAATAAAAGTTTCAGATCAAATACTTTAATCAGCACTTTAAAGGTGTGATGTGTAATTGCCAAGCCACAGGATAGGGGGCAATGTTTCACCCCCTACTGATGGCTCCACGCGGAGTAAAAAACACAATGTCGGCAAAATGTATAGCAAACATTTCAAACCTCAGATCGACCTTCATCTGATAGCACTAATGTCAAGTGTTGTGAAAGGCATCTTTTAACTGGAACCAGTGTCAGAAATATGATGAAATATGATGATGTTCGCGAGGAACGAAAAGCCAAACCAAGACAGTCGGAAGACCAAGTTGAGCGTAAAAGAGGGGTATGAATACTGTTAAGATTTATAAAGAATCCACGGGGAATCGCTCGCCTACATTTCTCGTCCTAGCTTCCTGGTCATGCGGCCCACTGAATTTGTGTGGCAGACAAAATTCGGTAGCAAGGCTAAGCAGTCTTGCGGTGTAAAGGTCCTAAATGAACCATTCAGGAGGTTGCGGTGGTTCGTCATAGTGTCCTAGGACAAGACGCTGAACCCAGAATTGTTCCTCAATGTGTGATGTTACACCCGAGAGTGAGGATCAATTGTTCTGATAGAACAAAGCCATCCATTGAATGGTTAAAAAAAAAAAAAAAAAAAGCAGTCCCAAGGGATTGATTAGACTGAGTTTAAGGTTTTTAACTTGAGCCTCCTCTCCAAAACCAATGGAGGTGGTAATTAAAAATCTGTGTCGACCGTTCTCTCAGGCTTTTACGTAAGTATTGGTATAAAACGGACGAATCAGATGGGTCGCTGCCATGGATGAAATGCCTATTTCTCAGGGTTTGAGCATAGTTGGAAATGTTTGGGATGGTGTAAGTGCACAACTCAATGAAATATAATCAGAGGTCGTTTTCATTGCTATGGGGAAATGTTTCATTATAATTTAAAGGCTGTGTTTTTCTCTCTGTAATGTTTCTCTTTTTGTCAAGAATTGCCTCGCAGTATGGCCTCATTAAGAGCTCTTGTAATTAAGAGTCCAATTTTAGTACGCATGCACACATGGGCGCCAACATGGTACACACACACACACACACACACAGGTGGTTGATGCTCACATATTTCTATACATACACTCGGGACATTAGTGTCCTTAATGGCCCCGCTCTCAAATCCCCAACTGTGATAAGTGAATTTTAATTAAGAGAATACTGAGGAATCGTAATAAATTATTTGAATGACCTGGCAAATGGTTTTCCTTCCTTGCGGAGGGAGAGAGAACGAGAGAGAGAGGACACACTCCAGTGGTTCCACCCGGGGACGGGGAGAGAAAGTGTGTGCCGTCGAGGCCAAATTACACAAATCCGTCTGTTCCTTGCGAGTGAGTTACTCTACGGACATTTATGCAGCTACTTCCGCACAGCTTTATATGCTGTCACTCAGTGATTGTTTTATTTTATTTTTAAGCACTTTTTTTGCCACTGTATAATGTGTAGTCAATAACCGAATGTACTCAAGGGTTGAACTAATCTACGTGCGCTTTATGAGTGAGTGAGCGTGCGAGGGTTGGCCAAACTAGGAAGCAGATTGCAGTGATTTTCAGCGGGCTGGTCCGGCCGCCAACACGCGCGCCTACACAGACGCACACTCGCAGCGAGGTCACCGACAAAACCAAAAGAAGGTCCCTTAATGAGGCCCGCTGGCCAATGAGCAAGCGGGATGACTGCCATTTCCTGACGGATGGCTGCGCTCACTGATGCGCGCCATCGCTGTAAATGAAGGCATATGCCGGCCGAGCGAGGAGGCGCCAAGTCGAGGGTCATGTCGGCTGCTGGGGAGGATGTGTTAGGTTGCAGGATTTTGTGCTTTTTCCTTACAGGGTTGGCAGGCATGTAGCTGGTGAGAGCAAGCAGGGCCAGGAATAGAATTATAATATTCACAGGTCTGCTGGGGGATAATTAGAGTCAGGGAAAAATGCTTGAGCCAGGCAGCAGCCATACATAAGAATACAGAGGCTCCTGAACATCACTGGACACATGGTAATCAGAATTTGTTATCTGACGCCTCCCGCTGGGCGAATCACACACACAAACACAGCCTTGAACACAGTGGGACACCATCAGATACAGCGGAGGGGAGGGACCGCAGCGTCCTTGGAGAAATTTGGGCCTCGGCGCTTTGCTTCAGGGCTGCTCTGCAGTACTGGTGGACAAACCACAGATGAAAAAACCGGGTGCTCTCACATCCACCCGTTTCATGACTATAATCTCCAGGCAGCGCTGGAGAACAGTCCAGTCACTGGTAATGTGCTCCGGGGCAGCCCACAAGGAGGGAAACACACTTTCTACAGCCCGAGGAGACCAATGGGAATCATCCGAATAGCAATGCTAATTTTTACTTTAAACACAAATCCTATCATCGGTGATGGGATGTATGGTTTCAGGGACTTGTACTTGAATATTTCAGTTTTCTGCTACTTTAAACTTCCACCTTGTTACAAATATTGTACTTTTACTCCACCACAATTATTCAATAACTTTAGTTAATAGCTGCAAGGCAGATTAGATGTTGCATCACAGGCCAAAGTAACATATTTGTAATTAATTTATGTATTATTAAATTCGTTGACTTTGATAAATTGGATAAACGTAAGCTATTGGATCTGATAATTGACCAGGATTATAAGCATTTGACCTTGATTTTTGATACTTAGTTTATTGTTTATTGACAGAAAAGTACTTTAAATAGGAGATGTGCAGTATAAGCAGTGCACCAGGTAGGGCAAACCCACCAGTGCCTATCAGATACTTTAAAATTTTTACTCAAGAAGTAATTCATATTGTTGGCTTTCATTTTTACTTAAGTAATTTTTCAACATTATATCTTTACCTTTACTTAAATATTACTTTTGGGTACTGCCTATCATTAAAACAACAAAAATGCACATTTTATTTATTGTTGCTTGAGTAGAATGTAGCCTGTTTAATCCTTTTTTGACAATGCGATGAGTCGTTTGTACAGCAGCGTTTCAGGGCCACATTGAAGAATATTTATTTTATTTATTTTAGGGTTTTTTTAAATTTGGGGATTAAGAAATTAATTTAAAATATAGAAAAAAAACAAACAACTTTGATGTGATAAAAAACTGGTAATCTTTATGCTTTCTAAGCTTTAAGCTTAGAAATAAACTAAATAGGCAGGTTTGGACAGCCTCTAAAAAAAGATTAAGAATTTTCCCTATTGCTTGCATCAGCATCCCTAGCTCCCTATTTAGACTTCAAAGTGATTCCTGTGTCCAAGAAACACGATTCATAAAGCCCCCAACATCCCTCAGCTTTCAGGTTCGAACGGTGTTTCGGTGTTAAAGACTCACTTTATCGCTGTGTTACGTGCGGGACTCTTTTTGCTCTGTGGAATGATGGACCTTCAACCTTAAGACTGAAGGCAGGTATTGTTGTTAGAGTTCATAACTGCCAATTCACACATTCTGGTTTACAGAAATAAAAGAATGTTTTACCAAAGAGTGAAAGGTCAGAAAATCTCTATGAGATGAGTGCAGTTTAAGGGGAAGTCAGTGCAGTTTCAATAGCTTATACTGTGAATATATGTGCGGCGGGGTTTGGCAACATGTCATAAGGCTGCATTAAAGTACAATTATGAACTTTTTTGAGGTCGTCGTGGTTGAGGAGTTCTGCTTTCCGTTCTTCAATCCACCTGTGACAGTTTCCAAAAAAAACACAAACTCCGACAGCCAGCATTTTCTACGTAGAAAAATAAAGGAAGCAGTCCTGACGACTTGCAGGGGCGGGGCTTAAGATTGTCAAAACTAAACTGATCATTCTGATGCATTAGCTAGAAGGAGACCTTGTACAAGTAGCTCCTCCTCTTCTTCTTGGGTATTCAGATCTGGTTAAAACATGTATGGCTGAATTGTATTTAGAGCTTGCCACTGTGCAACGTATAGTAGACTAGTTTAATAGTCTGAAGCGTTGGCTCTCATATTACGTCCAAGCCATTTTAAGTCCACAGAGGGATTTTCTTTCATGAAAAAAAATCAATCATATCGAGTTAAATAGTTTTCTATGGTTTTAAATCAATGGAGCTTGGAATGGAACTTTAAATTCTCCTCAACTTTACTGATTATTTTTTATCAAAAGGTCACTGTGGTAATATTTTGTCAGTATGTGTGGTCACGACTACCATATGTTTGCAGTTTTAATGTCAGTATGTGGTCAAAAATATTGTACTATTTGATTTTGGTTGCCCAGTTCTAGCATTTTTCAAGGGAAATACTGTGATGCGACCTAAAGAAAATCATGATATTACCATATCTCCCGGCCCTACATATACATTCCTACTACAATCCTTACAAATAACAGCCTCTCTGGGGAGCTGTGGCCCCTGTCACTGCTTTCAAATGGATAATCTGGCATTTAAATACTTCCAGCTTTTAGAAAACCAATTCCACTAGTTTTGAACTGCTTTGACCCTGTGGATGTTTTTAAAGTTCAGCCTCTTCTTTCACCTTCTTATGCCTTCTTCCATTTCATTAGGGCACCGAAAAAGTATGACATCCCAAATTTCTTTCTGTTGACAGTGGTTGAGTGCATGCTTAAGGGGTCAAGTTTTATTTTTTTAATATCCGATAAATCTGACAAAGTTGCGTGAGAACAAATGTGCCGGAGTTGCTTTTTAGCCAGAAAGAAGGAGCTCATTTTAACAATGTCTTTATCTTGTGCAGCTGCAAATGTGTAAAAAAGATTTATCATTGATTTGAAGTGGAGTAAGAGGAAAAAAAGTGTATTTCTTCACCCTTTTAAATGGACAAGAAAGCCTTTTTATTGATGTTTTCTCAACTCCAATCAGCCAGAAACATCTGCACAGCGACACCCCGTCGCCTTGACCACAGCACCCAGAACTCAGCAGGCCAGTAGGACACGGCTGTGGTTAAATTGGGCATCTCAGGTATGAATACAACCCTCTTTCTCCTTGCCGCTGTAAACAAGTCATTCTTATCTGAGGTGCAGAGTTCCTCGTACTTCGGCTCTGGTGTTTGTGATGAGTTCGGACTCAGCCGGGGGAACCTTCGCCGCTGTCGGGCACAGTCCACTGCGACTCCGACCAGCCAGTGCATCTTCCTGTCATTGGAGTTTAATGTTGAACAGATAAGGCTGCACTTGACAGAACTAGTTTTGTATGACGGATCGCTTTATTCCCATCGCAGGCCAACGGCCGCAGCCTCCCAGGCCTTCGTCACTGCCCGTGAATAATGGCCGCTCCTCCTGCTCTACCACAGGGCGTCATCCTGCTGCTATCGCATTCGGAGGAGTCTAATCGGCAAAATGCAAATGTCTTCATTCAATATTCATTCTGTTAAATATGTGGTGTTTATCTGCCGCAGGAGCAGGCAGGGCAAGATTATTCTTTACCCAAAAACCTTCTGGTGAGAGACAACTCACAGATCGGACAGCACTTCAGTCACATGGATCACATTTTCCCTGCAATGATTTGGTCTGTGACTTTACATTTATTATTTACATCAGCAGGGTGTAGTGCTTTGACTCACTGGTTGCCATCGCACACCAACAATGCCTCCAGAAATAATGTTTAGCCCATATGCTACATTTTGACAGAAATATAATGTTTCCCAGGAAGCTTGCCCTGTATCTCCTGTGTTTTATATGTTTTAAATATTCAATATTTAGCGTAGCTGCAGTTCTTCTGGTTTCTTTGGCGCTCCACGCACCAGGCATTTGTTTAATTAGCATGGCGGTCATTAGTTCAGACACCAAGACTCTATGCTGACGCTATGACCAGATGTACGAGTTACTTTGGGGAAGCTTGTACCCCTCTGTTTTCTCTGCTTGGAAAGTGCGTCACGCTAGCTACTTTACCGCAGATAAATTAAACCCTTTTGCGTCTGCATGTAAGAGTACCTTGTGCATCTGGAGAACCACAAAAATTGATTGATTCATGGACTGAGGATGATAGTGGGCTGGGCGTGTTAGAGCTTTTCGTCTTCCTGTTAAATGACACTGATGAGAGCCAAGAGAGTCAATCAAAACATTAAAGTTATGAGTAGAAAAAGACAAAATTTGCTTAAAAGATGCTAATAAAAACCTCTATGGAGGAAGTGCAGAGTTGATGATCATTGTAAAAATATTGATTAGAGCAGCTTATACAAGTGGACATTATGTAAAGCGGAACACAAACTTCAAGTATATTTTTACAGCTTTGTTTCTCATTCTGTTGAAACAGTCCCGTGGCATCGCAGTAATATAACATTAATTTTCTGGAGACAGGGTTGCCGCTTGCTACAGTAGAAACAAATTTTAATCCACGTTTAAGAGTGAGGCACCACCAGTGATGCATGAGTCGACGCAATAATAGCATTGCATTATTGTTAAGTGCTCACTGTGGACTGCTACGTTTTGTCCTGGCTCCACAGGCAAGTGATGAAGAGTCCTGACTCCTCACGCTGGCATGCAGCCTGAGAATCGTTGCAGTGAAAATGACTGTGCTCGGGAATCATGGGTGTTTTCTTTTTTTTTTTTTTTTTAAAGCATTGCCTTGAAGAATTAACGGTGATGAGTTTGACCGTTGACTCTAATATAATGTTAGATTAAAAGCACACACACTAAAACTAATACGGATATACAAGCTGTGTTTTTTTTGTGTTTAATGTTTACCTAATGGTCCCTTTTTTCATTTTCACTTGTTAATGCTGCCACATAAAGAAAGTAAATGAGAACGACTTACTGTTTTAATTATAAAGAGTCTTGGAGTGCAATTTAAAACAATGATTAACTGCACAGTTGCCAGCACAGCCTTTCTACTCCAGAGCAGCTTTTTAACTACTTAACCCTCCAAGGCTAATAACTTTTAATGTGTGGTGCAAAGGATATTTTTCTTTTTCTTTACTTTACTCAAGTAGCATTTAATATTAAATGTACTTCTGATATTAATAACAGTTAAAGAAAATTTACATTAGGGATGCACCTGATTTATCTGCTTATTATCGCTATCGGACGATTTGAATGTAGCTGACTGGTAACCGGTGTGCCGATAAAAATCTTTTGTCTCATTGATTTTGCACTGCCTACATCCGCTGTCCTTCGTATTTTTGACCTCGCTAACATGTCCATCCAGTGTTTTCTTTGTACTGCGACACTCAACATGAATAAAATAAGGTGTACGTCGACGCCACGGCTGAGGATTTTATGCTTTCGTTCCGCAGTCAAGCAATGACAGACCCCAAATAACGAATTCTGACAACCTGGGTCCTCTACGTTCACACACCAAAGCAGTTGTATTTTCAAATCAATTATATTTCCATGTAGTGGTTTAAAAAAACAAAGTTCAAAACTAAGAACATTTATTTAAAGAAAATCTAGACTTCAGTTGAGTTTTTTCAACTTTTTGCCACCTTTATATTTACTTCTCAACTTTTTGTCTAAAGAAGAGAAACTTATATTTCAATACATTTATAGTGGACGTGTTATTATTTGTTACAAAATAAAGTGAGAATATAAATGTCTAATTGCAAGTATTGGGTTCTCTGGACTGTGCGTTTTTAGACAAGACAAATAACTTTTAATTGACTCTAGATACTCAACTTTAAAGTCACTTTCAAGTAAGATACCTTTAATGCCACTCAAGTATGGATTTCTTTTACTTTTAACCTATAGCGTCAGTGTTACTATGTTTCAGATGCTTATCATTCTACCTGATCATCAGATACAATATTCAACTTTTTTTCTGATTATTAGAATCAAATTTTTTTTTTTTTTAATCTGGCTGCCAAAAATTAAAAATGTGCTACTTTGCCTCTGATGCAGCATAGTAAAGTAAACATAGTGAAGTAAAACTACAATATTTGCTTCAGAATTGGAATTAGGTGGATTTTTTAAGTGGTTGAAAATGGAAATATGTTGAAAACTGTACTTAAGTACAGTGGATAAGTAACTATACAGTATATCATGAATCCCAATTTGTAATTTCTGTGTTCATGTTTTTGTTTTTTACTTTTATCTTTTTCAAATCCATGCATCCATTATAGTGACAGCATTTGTGGAAACAGAAATTAAACACTGGATCAAAGAATCAATGAAAGCGCCCCACTGACGCTTTTGGCCGCTTCTTTGGGAAATGTAATTCACTTTCCATTGTTGCAAATCATTAAATGTGCTGTAACAAATAAAGTAGCTCCCAGTTTGTCGGCCAATTTGCACCAAACTGTTGGAACTTTAATGTCTAACATTTGATATCAAGATAATAATATAGCACCACTGACAAAATGTGCCTTATTAGAGACCATAAAATGATGCTTTCCTTTGTTCTCCCTGTCCCCAGATGTGAGGTTGGATGTGTAGCGTTTGCTCTCAGCCCTTAACCCAATTACCCGAGCAGCAGATGACCCGGGATATGAGCTGATATTCTATTCACGAGATCCAAAAAAACACACTTTGCAGAGCCGAACCGTGATCCCGTCACCCCAGTGCAGATCGCCACCATCGATAATTGTCCTTAATTTAAGTTTCATCTCATTTGGATATTCCGAAATCACGTGCCGCTTTGTAGAATTGTCCCGGGGCCTGCCCAGCTGTTGGGTTCGATAAATGTTCCAGAGTGCTCAAAGCTGTGGGGCCACTCGCAGACGCGACGCCACGTGGTTTTAAAGGCGATACACAAAAGATAAATCAGCAACTTAGCGAGGGAGGTGCAGCCTGGATGAAATTTGCTCCCCACCTCCAAACAAACGGGGGCCCTCATTTTTTAACGCAGTCGTCTTTTGAAAACATGCACAGCCACTCCTAAAGACGATAACTATGGCCGATTATTAAAGCCATTTGCCATGTAAAGATGATTATTCATAAAATGTAACCCCAGAGAAAATGTAGCCATCTAAATTTTGGAAATTAACACCATCCGTCATGACACCAAGCGGCCTCACAATCCGCTGAGCATGCAGCGGACCGAAGTGGGTCGAGAGAAACTGGAAATAGCGGAATTTTTCATTACAGTTAATGCTTCATCAGTCAGGCTGATGTTTTCATTTGAAAATGATTTTGATAGCAAATCCTGTCCGAAAGCAGCCCATAAGACTGACTGATGAAGGATTAGGTTTCGGTGAGAGAGTCTCTCTGGGCTCCAGCTGTAGGGAAGAAGGTCCAGATTTCTCTGCTTCAGCCACCTCTCATTTGTTTGGGGAGAAAAAATCGACCCACTCAAGCGCTTGTGTGTTAGAAAAACTAAATGAAGTGTAACTGATGTTTGTTCTTCTCTGTTTCGTGAATGAAGTTTAAATGTAATTTAATTTTTCTTATGCTGTTCGTGCTTAAACCCTTAAAGGGCAATTCTACAGAGTTAATGGTCATTTCCTCATACACTGTAAAAAAAAAAAAAAATAAAGGGGGTTTTAAACTTCTAAAAAGCTTGCGTTAAAAATGCAATTTAAAAAGTTACCTCTGTCTTTTGGAAATTTTAAGGCATCTTTAACACAACTACTTTTTAAACTAATTTGGTTTTTGAGAGATTTTTTTTTCTCGAACACTTATTCAATATCTAATTTAAGAAACATTAGACAGCAGAAAGTTAAAGTCAAAACAGCGTTGCTCAGGAAAAAGGAACTACTGTAATATCTAATCTAAATACTAACCCTGATGATGTCATTGTGATGATGTCACTTTTCTAATAGCAAGTGGACTGGAGTCCAAGAAAGAATGATTAGTTGCACGATGGGCATTATAAGATTTTTTCAAAGAAATGATAAATAATAATAAATAATTCCCATGAGCCACAGGCCACGCATGTACAATAATTAAGAACCTCTTTTCCCTCAATGATGATGGGCACATCAGCACTGTGCACCGTGGAGCACTAAGAGCTTCGTGACATTCTCACTGTAGTCCTCTCTGACGTTCTCTTTGTTGACATCCTGTAAAAACATGAATCAGTGTTTGGTTGCAGTACACTTATATATACACATTTCTTTGAAGTTGCTACATAACCAAAACGAGATTCAATGGATTTAAGTGCCCATTTAAGTCTTTATTTAATTCAATATTTTTTTTAGATAATTTTCATGAATGCAGACAAACACGGGTGAATTTATTATGAAGGAAAACCTGTCCTCTCCTCAACAAATACCCTGTTTTTTTTGTTGCCAACACACAACACTGACTCATACACCAAGTTCCACACGATCTCTCTACCATCATTTCATGTATACATGTGTATTAAGTAGCAAACTGTTTCTGTTTGAACAGATCAGAAACATTTTGATCCATCATGGGAACTTCCTCAAGTCATCCATCATGGACTTCAACTTCGGTGTGCAGGTTATATGGTGATGATGTGCACGTAGCCAACCTCTTACTGAGAATTTACCCGAGGAGCTCCTCTGCAGACTCTCCGAGGGAACTCCCTCCGGCAATGGATAACTGCATCTCGTCCATCTTTTATATGTTCCTGTTTAAAACGAAATGAATTATTGCAGAGGAGACTAAATTATTGTAAACTTGCTCCTGCAGCCATTGAGATAAAAAGCCCACGCTGCTCGAAAAAGAGGGCGCCAACGCGGTGCAAGGATACAAAGCAGCATCGAGTGGTGTGACATGAATGAATCAAGAAACGCTGAACTTTGCTCGCTGTGTGACCTGGTCAGGTTGGTCTGATTCAAAAGACGACTTTAGGGTTTCAACACTGTGTGATGAATTATGTTCCAGGAGTTTTAGTTAAGTTTGGGACTTGGAATGGCAATTTACAGGAGGGGAGTGAGACATCGGACTACTCTGCGGACACCGAAAATTGGTCTGTAGTGACCAGATCATGACCGTATTAGTCTTTTCTCCTCTGACCAAATGTGAGCCCAACATAGGCTGAGTGTAACTGTGTCGTTTTTAAACTTTACCTGATTGACCGAGTTCAGCATGGGCCAAATCCAACGTTGTCAAGAAGGTTGGCTCCAGATTAATGGTTATTTTTCTCTCTGAACTTGGTTGTCCATTTCAACAGTGCACGAAACTGTTCTCAATCGATAACACAGTGGAGAAGTTCATGCTTGTGAACTCTGCTTTTCTTAAGCCTGAGCTTGTAGCCCGATTACCCCAGCGATTCTGATGATACATGAAGCGAGCCAACGCCACACTTTCCGCTTGAAACGGTGAATTTCACCTAAAAATGACCAGTTTGAAGCTTTGAAAAAGCGTCAAAAAACAGTGATGCAGAGCAAGCGTGCTAACAACATAACAAGCGAACAAAATGTGGAGAAGCTACCCGAGCGCACAGAGATGCGTACGTGATTGTTAAGGCACAAATATCAACACCCAAGCAGTCGAAGCCGTCTCCCGCTTGAACTGCGTCCGTGAGGGAGCCATGGTTGATATTTACATATAAGAATGAAGATACAAAAATACATTCAAGGACTGAGTAACACATCAAATAAAAGGAGAAATTTTAAGCATTTCATGTAATCATATCATTAACACAATATTTACAAGGCCAGAGAGCTGGGTTTTTTTTAAATCAGTGTAGCTAATTTTTACAGTGCAGGACTAAAAGTCGGGGTTTCAGTCTTAAAACCTCAAACGCAGAATTAAATCAGGCAAAAATATGAGTGTTTGTAGTGTGTTCACAGGAAGTTGGCTAACTGTAACTGCTTCTGTTCAGCTGGTGTAAGCCAGACATGGAGATATCCTGCACTGTCTGTAGCTTGAACATCGGTGTAATGAAGTGCACGTAAACCCAACGTACAGTTCCACACCATCAGTCATTCCCTTCTTTATTTAAACAGCATGCTACGCACAAAATATATTTCGAGGGTGAAAATGATAAATGAGAGGGAAGAAGTTTACACTGGATGGTTGGTTCTGAAGGTGGGTACTGGGTTGTTGGCCCCTAAAATCTTGGCTCCGGCCCTGCGAAGTTGTACTAAAGGGAAACGAGACGGCAGGATGGTCTATTGTAGAGGATCAGGTGTCCTACTATTGTTTATCAGCTTGGTGAGATTCTCTCACGAGGTAAAACACCTCGCACGCTGGAGAGAGAGAGAGAGATAGAGGGATAGAGGAAGATAGAGAGAGAGAGAGGGAGAGAGCGCTAGAGAGGGGAGGGAGAGAGAGAGAGAGAGAGAGGGAGAGACAGAGATAGAGGGGGAGAGAGAAAGAATGATAGAGAGAGAGAGAGAGAGAGATTGAGTGACTTTGCCCATTAGACACCGGACCCTGCAGACGGTGAGAGCACCGCTGGAGGAGGTGGAGGAAGAGGAGGAGGAGGAGGAGGAGGAGGTGCCGTATGAGCGGAACTCGAGGGCTCGCAAACACCGGCACAATTCGTGAGTGACAGCGCGCACACAAGCCGACCTGCCACACACTTCTCCAGCTCCTTGTCGGGGCTCTACACACCCGGACACGCACACGTACACGCCGACAGCTGTGCGCAAGAAAGGCACGGTGGCGCACGGTTTTCCTGGGGGGGAACTCTGGAGAACCCGTGCACCTGTTCGGCTCGGCTCGGCTCGGCTCGGCTCGGATTAAAAGAGACGACGCGCGGCCAGAATGGCACGTTTTCAGGTAAGACCCTGGAAACGCGCACCGCAACACTCTGAACTCCTGCGTTTGCGGCTCCTGCGCAATGTCGCAGAGTTGTGTTGAACTCGTCCCCCGCGTTGTTCCAGGAGGATCAACTCCGGCTGACAACACACAGTTGAGACGGGATGTGGCATTCCTCAGCATTTGGCGGACGGATAACTGCAAGTCATCCGTTTGCGCCTCGACGGGACATAAATGAGTTCATTGGCAGCACGTTTGTCTCGCGTGTCTCTCAATTTGGACAGGTTTGGACAGATTTGGACAGGTGCGCAAGAGGACATCCTGCGCGTGGGCTCGCGCGTGCGTGTCCCGTCTCGTCCAGACTACCAGCCACCCCCCCACCTTCTGTTTTTAATCTCTTGTTTTGTTTACCCGGCACACGAGGCTCACTCCTCCCTTGTGCAAATAAACGGGATTTTAATAAACTCCTGCGTGATTCGTTTCCCAAACCTGAGACCTGGACCGAGAGCCAGTTAAAACGAGCCACAGTGATAAATATAGAGGGGTGCATTTAAAGTACACAGGCCCTGTGGGAACACACCAGTGAACCTGGAAGAGAGGAAAACTGCACGGCGGATGCTCCATCACTTCGACTCACCACAGAGATGCAGCTTTACTGGAACTCCCACACTAAGACAGTCATGATAAGCCAACACGTGAAAGCAGATGACAACACTTACCGTAAGGCTACTGTATGCACGCTTCTGAGCATCATACTACCCACAATCCCCTTAAGGCATATTGAAGCCATGCGGCGTGAGACAGAAATAATATGAGGAACAATGAGGTTACTTAAAGCTAATGTGCCAGAAATGAGTTTCAAGTGACTCAAATGAAACAGCACATTGGACGTTCCTGCGGGAATACTGCAGGGACGCAGTGGTGATCAGAGGTGCAATTCCCTGTTGAAATCATCCCATAATACTCAGCGGAAAGGTGCTATCTATTCCATAAAATCACCAATAAACCACTGTTAAATGTCCGGGATTGAATAGTTTGTTTTTTCCACAAAAAGTTCACTTATATTTTGACTAGAAAGAATTTTGGACACTGTCTTTTTTTTTTTTAAAAAGATAGTGCACGTAGCCAACCTCTTACTGAGAACAAGCTCAAATGTTTGAAATTGGTCCCATCTTTAAATGAATAGAAGTAATCCCTGAATCCAGATGGTGGTCTGGATCACCAGCGAAATCCAACCAGCTGTTCCTTTGCCCTATTCTGAAAACTGTATCCAAATCTGTCCTTCAAACAAACAAGCAATAGAAAAAAATGAATTCAGGATCACGTAGAGACGCTCAAAGACTGAACCCTTCTGCCAAGACCCAACAATCTCCTTCAGGGATTGGGGGAAAAAAATCGACACAGTGAAATATTTTCCAGATATTCATATTTTTTTAGATGAATGCTAAATAAAATGTTCCACTTTGGTTACTAGCATAATTAATATGAATTAGTCCATACAGTTCGCTGTGAGTTCCAAGCTGTCAAACTAAACTGTTTACGGCAGCGCTGGTTAGTCCGTCTGCTTGTATTTGCGCCCTTTTTGTTGCAGTAAAGGATTCAAAATGACACTGAAAACTTTATTAGATAAAACAGGTGTTGGCCAAAAACGTAACATGTATTGTGATGAATCCCTTAAATAAAAACTCCTGGCCCATTCCCCAGCCTCACAACAAGTTTCACTGAAATCCGTCCACTAATTTTTGCATAATCCCGTAAACAAACACAACAAATTCCACAGGTGCACGTGGAGGCTTTTTATAAGTCACTTATTGTACCACACACACTTGATTCGAGACGAGCTGTGATGTCACACATCTTTTTATATTGAAACTCTGCCTGACGAACGGATGAAAACGAAAAAGGTTTCTTGTTTTTTAAATTGGTGGGGACTTCAAAATAAAGGCAGTGAAATTCAGAGACGGCACCAATCCTTGTATAGAGGCGAAAGCTGCCTGAAAAACACTCAATACGATCGAAGAAGAATATTGGATGTTAAGGAGATAAATAACATAGATATTTAGAAACTTGAACAAAAAACTGTGCCTCACTTTGTATGTTTAAAACGCGTTAAAAGTGTATTTCTGGTAGATTCTGTCTGCTGCTTTTTGGTGTTAAATAGGTCGTGTGTTGTGAAAAGGCTCAATAATCTGTTTCAGCTGTAAGAAATCTTCCCCATGTTGTGTTTGGTGCCCTGTTTTTTTTTCATTCTTGTATCATAAGTAACTGGAAAATGCCTGATAAAATGGTTGTACACTCACTTAAAGTCCTCTTTAGGTGATATCAGAGTGATCTGCTCATTAGGGAATGACTGGCCAGCCAGCTAATTGCTTCAGCCAAGCTTGTGCGTGTGGCTGTCGGGCCAGCAGAGAATCTCTCAGAGGCCTTATGGCCATTAGCCAGCAACAACACACACTTCCATTTTTTTCTGTAGTCCTCTCCGCCGGGCTGCCATGCAAATGCAGCACAGACCAGTGGAGGGTTTGGCAATGCTGCAGAGCCAGCTGAGCCCGGTCGTTTTACGTGAGGTTGATTGGCGTACAGCTCGTCTGTCAGGGGGGTGCCCAGAGATGTACCATTCCTCTCACACGCCCACGATGACGTCCAGGAGTTCCTCTGCGTGACAGATCTTAAAGGAAGAAGTTGAGAAAGGACGAGGCTGGTCCCTGACACTGATTGTCCTCCTGCTTGACACCCGGAAATCAGTCGCAGTGCGCGTTCTCACAGGATGTCTTAATTCCTGAAATGATTCTGGAGGACAGAAGAACGAGGAGGCTTGATGGGAAACCTGTTTTTATTGGCACCTGTGATGTAAAGAAAGGTGGAATATTTGAACCATCTTACGTTGCAGTTAAGTCTTTCCACTGGGAACATTTAAAAGTAGACTGTTATGCACATTGGGCAGATATTATAAAGCGCTAAAGTTAAACGCTTGTGGCCTCTCACCTCGACCGCTTACATCTTAGCAAAGATGTGAGACGCGGAATCGGGGATGTGCAATCAGAGAAAGGACCGAAGGGGTTTGAAACTGGAAAAACAACCTGGTGGTGGGCTGCAGTATAGGCCATAACTCCTGCTCCTCAGTGTATCCAAAGTAAATGTTATCATACTTAAAGTTCAGGTCAAACACATTTTTCCTAAGTAAGATTTCTGTTGTTTAAGGCATTCATTGTGATGTATGTGTAATTGTTAATGTTCCCGATCTCTTTTATTTTAGCTATTTGATGCTATAAAAACAGGATTAAATGTCATATTTTACATACGAGCGTTTCTCAGGATTGAGACATGCATGTTTATGGGTAGGAGCTTAATACCACCTTATCACTACCGAACTATGTCAGGTGACTCTTTGTTCTGAGCTTTTGTAAGCTCAAACGTTAATGTTATATTTAGAGAAAAATGTCATCCTGGTGCATTTGGGCTATACCTATGATAACATTTATCATAATGTGGCTCTTTTTTCACCCCCGTCATGTTTCTCACGGACACAGCGTGCGTGTGTGTGTGTGTGTGTGTGTGTGTTTATCAGGAGAATGCGTCACTGGTCAACATTTTAGCCAACTGGCATTTATCCTGCATTTAAACTAGTAAATAACTGGCATTTTCACTCAGTTTTTAACCCGGTGAATAAAAACAGTTGTTATAAAACATGTATTTTTTTTTTTGTGTACCCTCCCTGACATGACATCTGTACATGTGTGTGTTTGCGCTTAGAGGTCCCTGTTATGACTTGATTTCCAAACAGAGGCAGGTGAGCCTGGAGTGATAAAAACACACTAAATATTGCACGAGAATCACGTGCCAAAGGATGATTCTGCTGCACGCGTCCCTGTTGGCGCAGTAACTGAGGTCAGCAGGTTGCAATATTGACCCTCTTCCTGTAGCTTTAGTTTCAGATTCCAATCACACAGTGGAACTTTGAAGTGGAAACTCTATCAGGCAGAGCAAATCATCCCCGGCTATGATATGCTGTTAGCGCGCCAAGATTCACACCAATATTTTAGCTACTTACTAATGTAAAACCAATAACTGAGGGGAATAACGTTGATCATCTCATTGCAGATCTTCACCAGGATACCTTGTGGTTCTGCCCGGGTTGCCCCCAAAAAATGTTTTCATCTTCTCCTTTAACCAGTTTCCATAGGTTTCAACTTACATTGACCCTTCTTGAGAACCGTCTGGATTTGGGGTAACTGGGGAGACTCGGTAGATGTAAAAATTTTTAAAGGAAGAAGGTTGAGATGTATGTTCTGGTGGAAAACCTTTGGTCCTGGCATTCATGTGGACGTTATTTGATCCTCAAAACCCACCCAAACATTATTTAGACAAAGTAAACCCCCTTATGGCAAAGGCACCCCCTGATGGTATTTTATCAACACAAAAATGACTCAGGGACCGTGTGACATAAGAGCTCATAAAGTGCTCAAGGGAATGAGAGAGCCGCTGAATTCCCCAGATCCCAGTTTTATTTCAGACATGGCAAGTCAGATTCATGGAGGCCCCAACACCACCAGTACCTTGTGTCGTAGACACCATAAGTACATCCGGTATGTAGGCCTATCTATGTCACGACAGATAACAATACTGGAGGTCTAATTTCATTTCAGAGTTTGCCAGGGCCATGGGTGGTATGCCTGGTCTGCAAAGGTGTTTTGGGGTGAATTGTTTGTGTCAAATGCCACGCTCTAGGGATACCCAGCAAAAAAAAAAAAAAGCACTGTAATGAAGTGATCAGTTTTATTCCCATTTCTTTAAATGTCTTGATTTGTCAAGCATTACTCAGGTTCACCATTGCAGCATTGACAACGGGGTTCAAAGATCAGCGAGTCCTTGAATAGGCCATCAAGCCACCTCTGGGAATATCCTGTTACCGACTCTTGACCTGTGGTTATTATTGTCATTATTTTGTGGAGTGCGGCGAACCATGAAGCAGAGCGTTACCAACAGCGGGAGAGGACAGTCCTCATAAGTATAATCGCAGGAATATGTGTCACGACGGCGCGCGCTCGTCCTGTACGATGCTTCCCAGGCAGCAGGTGTGCGCTGGGATTTGCCACACTGGGTCGGCTCAGCTCCGCTCACCTCATTATCCTCTTTGGACAAGGACAGACGTAATCTCCCTCTCTGTTTGTCTCTCTCCTCCTTTCCCTCTGTCTCACACTTGCATCATCTCTCGCTTCTTTTCTACCCTCCTGTCTACCTGCATCCTGCTCTATTTTTGTGCCGTTTTTCCCTGCTTGCACTCTCTCTTTCTCCCACTCTCTTCCATGGTCTCTCTATCCCCCTGCCTGCGCATTGATTAGTCTGCTCTGCTGCTGCGGGTGCTGTTGGGTGACACAGCCTGGTTGTCACACTTGGTTTGGCGGGTTAGGGTAGCTTGAAGCAACATAGAGTTGGAGGCATGGGAATGGGGGCGTTGAAAGGAAAGCATCGCCGTCCGGCCATCCATTAAACTGTGGTGCATGGTTCTTGTTCTGTAACCCTTGGCGGCCTACCTCTCGCCATCTAATATGCCCCTGTCACGTCTCAGGGGGAGCCGCCGTGATTGAGTGAGCAATGCTTAAAGCTGGGGGTTTTAAGAGAGAGAGATGGGAAGGGAAGAGACTTTCTTTATTTAACTGGTAAGCAAATGTGATTCCACCTTTTGGGGTGTAATAAAATGAAAAATATAAGTTGGGAATAAATTTGTCATCTGTGTGGGACATTTAGCAACAAGTGAGTGTAATCAGTAGGCCTATAATTGGAAAAAAAGAAATGCTGTAGAGAGTTGCGGCGGTGCGTTTTTCAGAAATGTGGACAAGGTGTCGCCAGGGAATGAATGAGCTTCATCACTGTAAAATGTGTATTTCCAAAAATAGTTTCACAGAAGACCTCTGGTAGCGACAGCGTTAGCGAAATGGCTACTGGCCAAAGTATCAGCACAGGTAAGAATTCCAGCCGGACCCACAAACCGTTTGATTGAGGCAGAGAATGATGTTCCACCATAACGAATGTTGGTTTTGAACTTGGCAATAGGAGGAAACATCATCAGGGGAACCGTTTCGGATACAACACCAGATCATTTTTCATCGAATAAACGTCCGTGTTATACCTCTGTTTTTATCACTCTCCTCCCTCACCTTTCTCATCAGCGGTGTACTTTCTCTGTTGCAGGGCAGATTTTTCTCAGTTATTTAATTTGTTCACTTCTTATCTGGGGATAGCAACCAGGAGGAATAATGACCCTTCCCGTTTTGGTTCCAATATACTTTCTTTGTGCTCTAAATTGAGACAGTGGCATCGTGAATAGCATAAAACGTCCAATCTAAGCAATTATGCTGTGCAGTGCGTTTTCTATTTTCTAAAGAACTCCCACAGAGGTTAAAAGGTCCAATAGGTCGAGGTAGGTTAAAAGGAGATAGGAAATTAAAATAATTTAAACGCAATAAAATGAAATGATGCCTCTTTTGAAAATTAATAGAATAATAGCATAGAGAAGAACCTAGATATGCCTACTGAATTGTTTTATTTCAATATGACCTGAAACTTACAGCTATAAAACATGTTCTCTTAATAAGTGTAAATTGTGCACATTTACAAATCCTGTTTTTATCCAATTTTATGCAGGGAAATTGCTGGTATGCATATTTTTTCTATAGTTCTACGCCATTAGTGCTTCCAGCCCCAGGTGATATGCAGATATTCTGATGTGAGACTGAACGGACAACACATCATTGCTTATGAAATGTAGCGTTTGTGCCATTTAAGCCTCATAATTTGAGAGAGAGACAGCAGCATTCCTTGGCTGTCAAACATTTTCATTCAGATCATGTGTCATGCTGGAAATCTGACAGGGGAAAAAGCGAGAAGGCAACGTGTCTGACTCTGTACATTTTATCGTAACATCAACAAAGAAAAAAAGGAGAAGCTTGGATACGTCCTCTTGCTCATCTTTCCTGGACTGTGTGATCAGCTGGCTGTGTAGAGCGATAAAAACCAGATGGATGGACGGCTGCTTGTGTGTGCCTGTCCAAACAGCGGAAAGCGGCAGAGCCGTGAATAACTCAGAATTTCTCTGTGAGTATGTATATTCTGGGAGAGGCGGTAATCGTATTGACAGGTAGGTCACTGTGGAGCCGCTGAGGGCCTTGATAAATCACCTGCTCCCTCATCCTCTAGCTGTTTATGGGACCTCTCCAGCCCTGTGGTCTGTGGACAAACTCAATAGTGAGGAATGTCATTTGCTGTGTTTAGATACCAAATTCTGGTTTGCAGCTAAACTGTTGTTTGATATATTTGGACTTCCTTTTTTTTTTTTTAACCTAAGAAATAGATAAGATATAAGAATAATGAGATAACTTCCTGGATTTAAAGAAAGAGTACTTGGAGACCTCTGCCAATGCCCAGGAGCCCCTCTTTTGTCTGGGACACCTAAAATATCATTAAGGCCCAACATTCACTTACAGGAATGAAAAAATAGAGTAGAAAAATTAGATTAATCTAGACTAATCACTTATTTCCCCTTTTAATTTTCCTGCTATTTATTGTAGCCTTTTTTGACATTGAGCTTTTTTCAAAACCTAAAACTTAGCTTTGTTAGACGTCTGTGCATTGAAAAACAACACACAAACATAAATATTAGCCATCAAGAAAATTTGGCGTTTATTCCAATGCTGAAAATAGCTAAAATAGATACCTAGGTTGAGATTTAGTGGAATTCTTCCCAGGCAATCTTGATGTATAGGGATTTTTATAAAATTACCTGTCTTGACCTTTAAATGTGAGCTTGCAGAAAAAGGTCAGGGCAAACCAAAACTAACAAACAGCACTCCTTAATACAGTCATTGGTTTTAAACCATGCGAACCTTCACTGGGATTCTGCCGTATAAGCTAACCATTGGTTACCATTGTCCTATCTAAACAGACTGTAGGCCTTCAACATGTGAATTGAAGCTTTGGAAGTATTGTTAGTCTATTATGATAAAATCTATGATTATAACACCTTTTATTTAAAGTCTAGCGTTTATTAAACTGAAACAAAAGCTTAAGTTCGGAGATGTTTTGCATAATTTCCCCCAAAGTATCATGGGCCCTGTTTGAAAAGAGAGTGGGGCATGTTTTGCTGATTTGTAAGGATGTGCATTACATTAAAGCCTTCCAGTTGACTGCTTTAGCAGCGGGTAGAAGGCTTGCAAAACAGTAATTGACGAGTGCTAAAGATTAATAGGAAATACAAGGGTAAAGATGTCAGAACGCCACAGCAAGGATCATTTCACATCATCATTCTGTGCCTTTAACTGCAAGGGAAACACTTAGCTTTAAATGTTAATTCAGACCACATAAACCGCTGCCATTAAACTATGGGCTGCGGGACTTTTGGACCAGGGTGGACACATTTATCCCCCGCCTCCAGCTGCCATTCAACAAGTATAGATGGCTGAGCTGATTCGTTTATGAGTTGATGAAAACTGAGGGGAAATGTGGCGAGATAGAAAAATGCCTTTGCGCTATACAGATTTACAGCCTATTGCATTTTTCGCTCTCTTTGGGGATCTTAATCGATTTTACAGCATATGAGTTCATAATGTTAAGTCTATAAGGGCTGCATTGCGGTCACTGGACGAGGTTCAAAAGCCTTTACAGTGTAAGCTCAGTTGGCAAGGTGCATAAATTCAACCCCATAAAACCCACCTCCGTGTATTTGTGTACTTCCCGGGCTGAAGCTGAATAGCGCTCTTTGTCTCTTTTCTGTGATTTTCTTCTCGTCAAGGACGGCGTGAATACTGAAAAGCAAAGAGACTTTTCAGAAGATTTTTATTCTATTCAATTTGTATATATTAGGTAAGGACACTTACTGTAACTTTATATATACAGTACATATATGTATATATAAATGTACTGTTATTCTAAATACAATCATCCTTTTTGTTCATCTTCATGTGTCTCAAAAGTGGCTCCATATATCAAAAGTAGAACTTTCATTATTCCTCACCAGGAATTCACAGCACCCAGTAGCAGTGGGGGGGGCGGGGGTTGAAAAAATATTTTCATGCCAACCTTTTCTGTTACCCAAGGAGCAACAGGCTTGATAATGATCCCAAGTGGAATTGCTAGCCCTAAGCTAACGGCTTGCAAAGAGTTGCCTCATTTTTATTCATTTGATTCCTTATTTCGAGTGAAATCAGAATTTTTTCCTCCCCTCGACTCGCTCTCGTCACGCGGCGCAGAGCCGAGGGGTTGACTGAGCGTCTGTCGCTGTGCAGTCCTCGGAAGTGTCTCCATGGCGTGGAGTTGGTGTCAGTGTAAATGTTCATTTTGCCCGAAGCCTTGATCCAAACACCAAAGTGGGAAATGTCTGAAACTGTGTGTGCGGTCACTGCAGAATTGATCGAGCCTGCACAGCAACTTGGAATGGAGACACGGTAAACTGCTTGGATAAATATGACCAAATCAATGTGCGCAGGTATTAATAGATAGCCAGATGATTGGATGGAACAATGAAAAGAAGGCTGAGATACAGATGTGTGCGCAGCCGATCGATGCTCTGAATCAACAGATGGAGTCATCTTGGGCCACCGGGAACAGCTCTCGTCCTTTACCTCCTGAACACAGAAGGTAGACTTAGATGTGAGAGGAGACAGAAATGAAGAGTAAAGGTGAAAGGCAGCCTTGTCTGTTTGTAGTTACTTTTTAAAGAGACTTTCCTTATAGATCAAAGCAACGGCTCCACTGAGGAGCTCTGAAATGGTATTTTCTCTCTCAGTTTTGGTGCGGAGTGTCTTGCTTTTAGGGGTTCCAGCAGTGCTGAACTTTTATTTCACACAAAATTCCTGTTTTTTGGGGGTTTTTTTTTTCCTGAAGTATTGTGGAATGTGGCTTCAAAAACCTGAGCCCTTAATTTGATGTTGAAAGAGCTCTTTGAATCCTGAAAATATTGCACGGGTTGCATGGATGCACTGGAATGCAATAATAGCAGAGACACAAAGATGTTTTTGTGCCACCGCATTACAGTGAGACTAATAAGCTACTCTGTATATCTGACAGTAGCACTTGGAGATACTGACAGACGAACATTTTTTGTCAAAGTAACTTAGTAAAGGAGGCAGAATTTTTATCGTGCAAATATCTGAAATATCAGCTGCAAACTGTAAAATTAGAAATTTAATGTGAGATTTGAGTGGAAACATTGAAGGCGTGTGAGGTGTCAAAACAAATGTGACAAAATAAGGTCAGCGCAATCACTTACAGCATTTTAAAAGGGAATTTCTGAATTTCTGAGAACGAGATGCATTGTTGGTTGTGCGATGTGGAATAAGAGATGGAAAAGGTGTTGAATTTTGGGGGGATTTTACTCGTTTGAAATTAATTGAAGTTGAACAAATGGGCGTGAAAGCGGTTGAAGCGTAACTGCTTGGAGTTTGAATCACTGACTTTTATACAAAAATGGACAAAGTGACAGCTCAAGAACTTACTGGGCCTCACCCCCGATCACCGCGGCACCCATTCTGGCTTGTATTGAAGTCACCCTTGCAGGACGGCAATGAATATGAATACAATTTTGGCCATATTTTTTGCGAGCGGATCGGGGAATCATACAATCCGCTGAAAGGTTTCAGACCCCAGTTATTTCAAAATCTGACAGGTTGCCATTAGCTGCGCCCGCTAAAAAGAAGCGAGCACTTTCAAAAGGCCCCAGTTTAGATAGATGACGTTATATCAGGAGGTCAGGTGCTCTCATGTGAGGTTTGGGCAATGGAAAACGTGAATATCTCTTCATCTGCTGAAAGCTTTTAGAAGCCTAACAGGTACTTAGTGGTCGCTTGCGGCCAGCTGGTTCTACTCTGGTATCTCCAGTCTACTGCATAGTCTGTCCACTGGAGCGATGTCCATTAATAGTCTGAGAGCACTTTATAGTTAATATTAGCGGACCTTTATGTGTGTGTATGTGTGTGTGAATGTTGTTTTTATCTCTGTGCATCAGTACGCCCATCTAAGGGTGTGTGAATGCACAAATGTAGCTGCTTCACTCAATGCCATCCATATAGTTTTTCCTGTCAAAGAGGACGCTTTTAGCCCCCCCCCCGTCTTGCACTCGCCGTGCGCTTTGGTGTCTGCAAGTGGAGGACCGTGGATGGAATTTCTACATGTATACATGTGCGCATGGCGGGAGCGCGCGATGGACCTTCACAGGGGAAAGATGATGATAATAACAGAGGAGAGAGTCGGAAAGGGGAGGTGGACGGAGAGTCATTGACTCTGTGTTGGACAAAGTGCTTTAAAAGCAAAGTTTATCAAAGCGTGTCCACATATGTGGTGAACAGTAGTCTAGAGGAGAAAAAAGGGTGAGGACAGAAGAAGAAAAAACAACAACAAAAAAAAAAAACAGCTCAAAGAGAAGCTTGAATCTGTGCTGTCACATCCTTCCCAAACTGCCTCGCATCCCCCGGAGACCACAGATAGGATGACTTCCTTCCTTCCTGTCCTCAATCTCTCTCTATCTCTGGCACACAAACATCAACAGGAAGACTCGCCATTTGTCATCTGACGAAAACGTCTTTCAAGATTGTCGAATACTCACTTATGGTAAGATTGTTGTGTATCAGCCTGAATATTTCATGAAGTCTCATTTTCACCATAATAGGACGGGGTTAGCATGTAGAGCGTGACTTCTAAGGTGACTTTACATGGCGAAACACATTGAAATGCCCTATCTGTATTTAATTCAGAGAGCAGCATCTCTTTTGTTAAAAAAAAAAAGCACTTTTAAAGGACAGACGTCGCCTCTGTTCCTGTGAGCTTAATGCCTGATTGATAACAGTGCTAGATACAAACCTGTGTACTCAAATGTTCTTCAGTTCAGTGTGTCCACAGGTGTGGAACTGAAGAGCAATACAGCAAAACCAATTTCTACTGTTTTAGCTGTACACTCTCAGGAAAAACTGAATTTTGCAATGATGACATGACTCACGATAAGTGAACACATATCGCCGTATTCAGTTTCAATGTCTTTCTGCTTTAGGCTCGTGTGTTAAAACAGACTTGACAACAGTGAATAACCTCTGCGCACAGAATAAGGCATCATGTGCAAGATTAGTCATGTTGCCTTTGGTAGTTGCCACAAGAGTTGGGCTGTTCGTAACATGCATATCTCCTCTCTCCAAAGTATTCCGGAAATTACCCAAACTTACAGCTGCTAGGACTAATCAATTAGTTGATCAAAAGAAAATTAATCTTTAATTATTTTAACTAGTACTGTGCCTATTCAGAACTGGCACCTGTTGGACTAAACTTCGTAACAGATGCAATCCCATCTTCGACCACAATGTGGGCTGCTAGAGTAGGGTGGCGCTGTCCATGTTTTCGTTCAGAAGGGCCGAAGAAGAAGCAGTCGATGTAAAATTGCCAAGATTTTTTATTTAAGTTAAAGGCCTTGTTCGTCCAGACTTCAGAATAAGCAAACAGGACATCCTCCGTTCAGGATAATCGAGTCATTGTTTCAGTCTTGCGTTGAGGCTTTCACAATTTTTGGACAAGAGTAACTGTTAGGTGCAACTCAATTGTTTTGTTTTTTTTTTTCCCAACCACGAGTTCTTCATTGCCCACATTTTCCTTTGTGCTTGCCTGTCCTGCTTTGCTCAACAAGATGCTCTTTGCTAGTTACACCTCCATGTGCCTGACCTGAGTCATGCCTTTGTATCTGCATCTGGGTTACCAGGGCAGTAGGACTCCATCTGGTTGGCCAAATATGTTGACACGCAGCTTGTGAATGCATGGCACATGTAAATATACCATTTACAGCTGTGTAAGTTGCCCTTTGCCATATATTTTGTTCATGATCATATCGTGATGACGGTCCCTTTTCGATATATTTAGAAGCTCTAGTTTTAGTTCAGATCCTGAGCATTTTGTTATTGTGTATTTAAATTTACTCATAGCAACATGGATTTAAAGAGATTTAAAACATTTTTTACAGGTTTGAGAACATGACAGTGCTGTATTTTATTGGTCTTTTTCCGGCTGTAAAGAAAGTAGACAAAAGTCTAAGCTGCAATAAGGTTGTTGTGGTGATTTTCAGAGGAATTTCAGTGGCCAAACTACCAAAACTCTTAAGTGAATGAATTACACTTGCAACATGTGAAACTTACATTAGTATTGCGTGTATTTTTTTGTGTACTTTTTTTGCAGTGTGGATGACAACAACTCTGTAGTAAATACGCTATAAACTAGATTTGCCCAGTGTTCAACAGCAAACCGATGCAGACTAGAGATTACAGCTGACAACACTTGGTCCTTCCTTTATTTCACTCCTGCCTCCTGTTGTAAAACCAGACTGGGGCTTGTTGTTATTCAGCGGCTCGGAACGAAAACCTCATTGCAAACAGATGCCATCCAGAGATTAGTCTGGGCCGCCTCGCGCTTATTGTAGGAGAATTTCTTGACAGGATTTGGGGTCTTTCCTTCACTTTTTGTCGCAGGGAAAATAAAAAAGGATTCGGTTCCAGATATCTCGCCGAGCCCTCCTAATTCAATCTGATCGCGCATTGTGTCGAGTGCTTGATCGACAAGGGCGAATGACGTTCGCTGCCGTTTGTGTTC
>KV751358.1:428204-455588 GCA_001698575.1 Mola mola | reverse complement strand
GAATATATTGCACCATGGACAGTCATTAGTGTTGCAATTCTGTGAAATTAAGGAACTTCTAAGAGAAATGGTCGACATCCAAGCAGCAGGGGCTGAGATATTCTCACTGTTAGCCCCAGTCCTTCAACCTCTGCTACAGTTCCCATAATGCAACTTTATAACCTTATTTATTGCACCATACCTGCTTGTAAGATGCGATCATCAGCGTCACACCTTAAGTCGACTTTCTAGCGACTTTCTGTAATACATCTGCATTTGTGTCTATATCCAAGCTGTTAAAAATAACTCTGATGATGTCATAGTGATACCATCTGACTTGACAAAGCTCCTCCGGAAATGACAGGCTTCATCTGCAGTAAACAATTTGTAGCCGCGTTGAAAGGGGTTGCAACAGTCTGAGGTGAAACCAAGGTGATATACTATCTGTTGATGCATCATTCATATGAAATAAAGTATTTACTCTAAGCCCTTTTTTATTGTTCGACTAAATGGCGAGGTGAGGGAGAGAGATTCTGAGATTGAGGGCAAGAAAGATAAAAAGGAGGAGAAATAAAACAAAGGATGCTGAAAGGGATGAAGAAACCATAGAGAGCGGCGCAGACAGAGATATAGTGTCAAACCCTTTCACGAGGGGCTTGACGGGGCCGGATGTAGACAGTTGAAGTGGCAGAGTTATTTCACATTGAAGTAACTTTCAGCGCTGTTTGTCTTCAGCCCTTGAGCTGGAGTGCTGGTATTTTTAGGTCGTGTTTCAGTATTTCTCAGCCGAGCACAAGAGAAAGAGAACGAAAGCGAGACAGATGGAGAGAAATTCGCAGGGAGAGAGACTGAAAGATGGCAGGATATTGCAGGACGGCGTGGAAAGATGAAAAGCGGAGTTGCTTTTTCATTTCACTTTTCATAAAACGCTCAAATGAATATGCTTTTAGGACGAGCTGCGGGAATAAAATAACATAACTTAAGCGTTGGTTTGTGCCTATAAAAGGGAGAACAAATGACAGCTTTCCACTTACGCCCAAAGCTGTGTACAAAACAGGTTCAGTTGATGCAATGACAGACTTTAAGATGCAGTTCTCCTCTTCTTCAAGTATTTTTGTTTTTATGCTAATTTGTGAATTTCATTTACAGAGGCTCACGATTAAAGGCATATTTTAGTTGAGGCTGGGACAGTTATTCCTGCGATCTATCCTGGCCGTCCTGGTTTGATATGAAACCAAGCGGGGTGATTGAGACTTCTCTTTGCTTTAACAGACTTGAAACTTGACATTATCTAAAGGGCTTCAGACTTTGAGTAAGAATTGTCTTGAACTTGCACGCACAGACTTTCGACCTTATTTGGATTTGCTTGGTTAGAATTGAGACTTTACTCAAACTTGCCTAGTAATACTTGTGACTAGACTTGGGATTGGCTTTGTCATTCTTAAGACTGGACTGCAGACTTGTCTTGAACTCTCTTTTACAGACTTGAGATTTTGACTGTATGTAGACGTGACTTCCTCTTCGATCTGTGACACATGAAGCTTGACTTTCTCTAAGGGACTTGGAACTTGGAGTAGCACTTCACTTGGACTGATTTCAGACCTGCAGACCTGAGTTGGACTCGCTTGGACAGACTTACAGTTTGACTTCATCTAGACTTGTGACTTGACTTCAGATTGGCTTTGACATACATAAGAACTGACCTCTCTTGGTCTTGTTTGGACAGACTTTGACTATTCTTTTTCTGAGAATTGAAACCTCATTATTCTTTGATCTGTCAGAGTTTTGAGCTTGCTTTGACTTTCTCTAAAGAACTTTAACTTTAGTGTAAAATTTGACTCGGACTTTGTCCTGGGGCTTCTCGAACAGACCTGAGACTCAGATTTGTTGAAGGAGAATTAAGACCTCGCTTCAGTTTGATCTCACTTAAAACCTGCAGACTTGAATACGACTTGCTTGGAAACGACCAAGACTTCATCTAGATCCACAAGACAGACTTGTGACCTGTCTTCGGATTGGCTTTGACGTACATAAGACCCGACTTGTCTTGAACTTACTGTAAGACTATACTAAGTATTGAGATGTGATTTCTCTGATCTGAAGGACTTGAACGTTGACTTGCTCTAAAACTTAGAGTGAGACTTGACTCAGACCTGTCTTGAACCTTCTTGAACAGACCTGAGTGTTCCTGTCTTTTCCAGTATTCTTTTTATCTGTACAGCACTTTGTTCGATTTCTGTTGTCTTGCTTCATGAGTAAATTTGTCTTTGATTTTGGAGTATGACTTGACTCAGTCTTGAACCTTCTCAGACAGATTTGAGACTTTGACTTGTTCTGTGAATTGAGACTTGATTCTGTTCGAGTCAACAAACCTGAAGCTTGACTTTAACGGTCTCTAAATAACATCAAACTTTGAGTAACACTTGGCTAAGACTTGCTCAGACCAATTTGAGACATTGACTTATTCTGACCTCTGTTTGTTCTGGCAGACTTGAGACGTGTCTGGTCCTGAGAATTGATGTTTGTGTTTGCTCGCACAGACTTGTGACATGACTTTGACTTGACTTCAAACTTAGAGTAAGACTTGGCACTGATGTATACTTGACTCACACTTGTTTAAAATGACTCAATGGACCTTTAAATGTCTTTGTTCCTGCTTTACACTTTATTAACTGTTTGTCGCGGACGTAAAACTAATGTAGGAAGGCCAAGAGACTTGAAGAAAGAAAGTTACCTGTTTTTACAGCCAGTGCTGGCTTTCTAAGTAGTGCGACTCCACACAAAAGACGGATCATAGTGACCTGCTTCTCCCCAGGTGGCACTCATTCAGCCAGTCTCTTACATCAGCAGGCCCTGCAGAGGCCAGTCAGTCTCTACGCCATTTGGCAAACGAGAGAAGGAGACAGCACATTGGCATTTGAGCGAACAGGAGGTAGGAAGCAAGATTGATTCGCACTTCTGCCCGAGCGCAGTGCTTCTCGCAGATCTAAATGGCACTGCATCGGTGTAATTTCCTGCCGCTGCGTGAACTTGCCTATCAGTCACCCGCTACCTACTAAAACAGGACTCGACATTATGTGATTAGGAGAATTTTGAAATGTCAGCTTGGCCCCTAGACTAAACCACTGACATAGATGTTTGGTAGAAGAGGTGAAAAGAAATATACAGCAATACATGCAGGAGAAATGACAGCAAAGATGGAAAACAGAGAGGACTCTACCCATGGGTAGTTCTCTTCCCACTGGGACCACTTAAATTCAACCAATGTATTCACTTGTAGCATGCCGTGACAAGAGCATGAGCATCTAAATTCAGAATGACGCGTCAAAAGTTCGATGCCGTGTTAGTCGTTCCATGGAGCTTCTGGCTCGCTTCAAAAGTTAATATGTGGGCATATGGTGTTTTGTCATAGCAAGCAAATAATTCTCCTCTGAGTCATTATTCTCCTTGAATATACACGGTGCAGCAGGGAATTGGGTTTAGAAATAACTTTTACACAGCCCAGAACAAATTAGAACGTACGGAGAGGAATTACACTTCAGAGCTCTTCAGTCGTCTGTCCCAGGAAGTTTATACAAACATGAAGAAGTGTAATTTTGAGAAGTGCTGCTGATAACCAAGCGGAGTTGGCGTCCTTTATAACATCTGATTTTTCCTGCAACTAACGATTATTTCCATCATCTATTATTATTTTCATGATTGATCATTTACTTTAAAAATTGTCGAAAAAAGGCCAAACGATACTCATCACGTTTTTTAAGAGCCCAAAGTGACGTCTTCAGATTGCTTCTTTTACTCCAACCAACCCTTAAAAACCCCAAGACTCTTCATTTACTGCCAGAAGAACAAGACTGAAACAAATATTTGATTGAGAAAATAGTTGACTGATTTTCTTTTGATTAATTGATTAAACGTTGCAGCTTTATGACTGATTTTAAAGTCAATAGTCTTAAATATTTGTTGTTTTTAGCCAGACCTTGTCATTCACATGTGTACAACCAAGACAAATCAAGGTTGTGTCAAGACCACCAAATATTTTGCTCTTGAGAAATCTCTTTTCCCCCCAAAACTATGCTTGAACCAGTATGTTTGTTTGTATTTATTTTTGTTTGTAGTTTGCTAATCTTGTTTTAAAACGATGACATTATCCCTGTAGTCCTGTAGTGTTTTTTTTAGTCTTCATTTATATTCCTTGAATTGTTTGCCCAGTGGGTCCCATCCTTTTTTTTATCCAATGTACCCTCACCCTCCATTGAAGAAAAGCTGAAGTACCTCATTACTGAAATCACACTTCATATTATGAATTATTCATTTGAATTGACTTTAACCAAGATGTTTGTTAACACTGTTACATAGGAGTGTGTATTGTGTTAATCCCTTCAAGCTATTTTAAATTGTCGCTGTAACTGCTGCATTTAAATTTTAAATTTGTCTCTTTATCCATCACATTTAGTCATTAACAACAATTTATCTAATGCTTTTAGGTCATTTTTCAACCAAACATTTAACTTTAAATCACTGTCACGAACATTTTTCCTTCCTTTACCAAACGTGCTCTAGCCATATCACTTGGAACTAACCGTTTGAACTTCTCTACTTACTTGCTATTTAATTTGTAATACACTCTCAGCTCCTAATTGTCTCTTCTTCCAAACGAATGGTTTATGGTTAATAAAAAGGCAAATGTTAATTGCAGGTCTGTGACAAAATGCAAACTTCTGCTGCTTGCATGAGAGCTAAAAGGCCACCCTCCATCCTGACCTTCGTGTACTTATTTTCCGCCTCATATGGCACATACTACTTTGTAAATTGAGACCGGATATTGGCCTTGGAACTCAGACGGCTCCCATGTGTTTGGAATTTCTAGTCGATTGGAGCTGTCTCGAGAGCAGGTAGCAGGCTGGGCGGGATAGGGGCCCCGAAAATAAATAAAATAAATGACTACTTTACTCAGTTGTGAATGAAATATATTTAGTTTGATGTAATTTTTGGAAATAAATGACAGATAAGGGACGTGAGAGAGATGAAAACAGAAATGCTGTGTTGTAAAATCAATTTGTTTCATGCACACCGTCAAATTTAAAGATAAGTCGTGCATTGAAGCGAGACAGATGGCACTTCATTGGAATGCCCTGTGCTCACTTTCAGCTCTGCTGACCAGCGACGCACTTTCCCTTCCTGGGCTTTATTGTTTCACGTTCCCTTTATCTCTCCTGATTGCCTGTTTTGTTCCTGCATGAGATCCTGTGGATCGGCTTCTGTATTGCAGCTCGGCGGCTGCTAATCGAGCGTAAGACAGAAGTTTTTAAAAAAAAAAGGACATTTTTTTCAGGAGGAAGCAACAAGCGGCTGTAATTGATCATTGCAAGCACTCTGACAGGGTGTGCTAATTTTGGTAAACTCAAAGAAGTTAATTAATCAGGCACATTGCACCACGTTTCTTAGGACTTTTACAACTACATGTGGCTGCCACTTGCTGTTGTAAAATATGAAATCCAATTGCAATAAATCTGGCCAGTGCCAGGGCCTATCGGGTATTGTGTTATTAAATTCGTAAAAGTGACACCAGCACCATCTGTAAGCCCTCATAGCCCCAGCAAACATGTAACGTGAATTTCATGAGACTGATGCAGTGTATGGGAAAGAAACTTCTGAATAATGCCCAACACTGTACACGCTAATAAGTGGGACTAAGCAGACAGGAGATCCTTGTCTTGCCCCTTGGTTACAAGAGTGTTATGGGTAATCAAATGCAGGCTTTGCCATGCTTTAGGGGAGTTGGGAAGCACACTCAGACCACATTGCTTGTGAGAAATTTCCTGTTGTGTAATGTTTTATAATACACCGTGGTTGTAAAAACTCTATAGAAACGGACTCTTGTAATATTCAGTGTAATTTATTGGCTCTGTAATCACATATATATGTGGACTGAGATATTCAGCAGCTGTAGGTGCGGTGTACATTAGTTTCTTTTCACCCTTCATCTGCCTTGTATTGTCTGGCTTTCACCAACACAATGCAGAAAAATATGTTTGGGGTTGAAGGTTACTTTTTCTGTAAACAGGTGTCATTTAAGACAATTAAAGTTCATCTTTAATCCGTAAAATATGTTGTCATTCGCATAACTTTGTCAAAAATGTTTGATAACTTAATTTTAGGGATTATTACAAAAAAAATGTGTATTCTGACCGACTTTTACTGCCTAACATTGGTACTGGCATTGGCCCATAAACTTCAAATCACCCAGTAATAGCTTCAGTTCGTAAGTTTGTTTACATGCAAAAGTATGTTTGTTAGCAAGATTGTACTGAAACTACCTGACAGGTTTGAGATGGGTCAATGCCCGTTAAATTTTGGAATAGAAAAATAGTTTTTAAAGGAGAAAACTAGGAAAGCCTAAAAAAAATGATACTGAGCAACCCCCATTATCCCTACCAAAAGGTCAAATTCTGAAGAGATATGGTATATTCAAATTCAGAATGCAGCCATCACGAAGGTGTATTTTTATGCAAATAACTTTAGAACTAATGCATATTTTCACACAAATCCAAATGCTTTCAGGGTCAGTTAATTTAGATGTCACACTAACTTTGGACTGGAAGCATTTTTTTGGTTATTAATGGAGGGATTGTTCAGCCTCGACAGAGGTTTGCAGTCTCGGATTCAAATACCTTGAACCCCATGCATGGCCCCTTGTTTCTATCACCTCTACCCTCACTCGATTCACTTCACTCGATATTCAAACCTTCAGTTTTCAAAAACACTGGCACCTGACTGCAGTTGTTTTCTAACTGAAAGAGGTAATCATAGTAACGGTTAAACTTAAGTCTGTAATGTGGGGATTTAAGATAGTAATCTAATTAAAACTGTAAAGTTGAATTACATTGGTAAACAGCTAGTTAAAAAAACAGCACTAATCGAACGGCTGAAAAACTAGAAAAGCACCATGTGATTGGAAGTGTGGTTAAATGACGTTAAGGTGTTTTCACCCGTCACTGCCGTCATGGAAGACTCCAACTTCGCACCCACGAACTTAAACTGTGAGGTAAACTGATCTCCTGACCCTGCGAGCATATTTGGGTTTATGTCCACCACCTGAATCTAAATGAATCTTCCTGGGCCAGACGCCTGAACACCAAATTCCATAGAAGTGTGTCAAAAAACGTAACTTCTCCAGCCTTTTAACTTCTGTTGGGGTCAAAAGTCTTAAATCCAATCCAAGAAAAACGTAAACAAAGCCAATAATGGGATGCCTGGGTGACATACTGCTGTCACAGATTTGTTTTATTCAGTTTATGAAAGCAGTTTTTTCTGTAATTGTTGTCCACTTCTTGCCAGGGGGTTTGAGGGGTGTCTCTTTGTTTTATTCAGCTCCACCCCTTTACAAATCCCCTCAGATCCCCTCAAGCCAATTAGGGACTAGAGAAGTGAAAATAAGGAGGCAAATTGGTCCTTTGGCTAATCTCCTGGGGAACGGCTAGCAAGCGAGAGGAAGCAGGGGAGTGGGGACGAAGGTTTTGACGCAAAGTGGAGTAGGGTTTGAAGTGAAAAGAAGAACAGATAGATGTCTATGTTCACACAAGCGCGCCTGTGCATATTTGTTTCCGAATGCTACTAATGTCTGCGTCTGTGTGGTCGCTGCCACGAGCCTCACATACTGTCTGTGTGGTGATGAATCACTGACAGCTGTGCTTTCATATCATCTGTTTTGTTCCCCCCGCTAATGCAGCTACGCTGACAAGCGCAGATGCTTCAAGTGGAATGGAACACAGACAAGAAAAGACTTAAGAGCCGCACTGGGGTCACCACAGGGGAACACCAGAATAGCACTGGAAATAAACTCATTTTTATACCAGCACACTTTAAACACTAACACGATATGTGCTAAGCACAAGTCTTCCGCTTCCCGAGGCTGCGCCGGGCCTGATAAGTGTTCTGTGTAATCACCAAACAGGACACAGTGCTTTTTAATTCGCCCCTGTCAGTGATTTAAATCATTATGCCTGTGTATCGTTGGCTGTTTAAGTCCATTTATATGCTGTTTTATTATTATTCGCTTCATGGGTTGGTTGAAAACACCGTCTTGTGACATTTGTTTTCAAATGAAAATTTATGCAAAACCACATTACATACAGTGCATGATGTGATACAACAAAACTGAGGCTCAAAAGTGTCCATTTGATGACCTGGCAAAAACATGCCACTTTAAAGTTACATTCCACCTTCAACGCTCATCTTTGAAGAGCTTAAGTATTCCCAGTTTTTCCTAACCGATTGCATTTTGATTGGACCCTAAAATCCCTCTAAGATGAACCATTTCTACCTATATTAATTATTGGAATTAAATAATAAACCAACTTTGCCAATGATACAATGTTTAATAAGGACATTTACAGGAAAAAGTATTAAAAAATCCATGCAGGCAACCTTGCTCCTCTTCTAACGAAATTTACGCCTTTGCCTGCTCTTAACACACATTACACATCCAGACTGGAGGTTCGCCCCACGTCAACCTGTCTCCTCGTGATTTAGCAGCGTTGCTGGTGCACTTTGAAATAAATTGTGTCTCAAGTGTTCACAGAAATCAAATTGCACCTGTCACAGCCTCGCAAACATTGTTTACACGCGGCAGTCATTTTGGAAGGTGCATCACACATTTTACCAAGCGAACGGCAGGAAGCATCTGCTAAACCTGAATCAGCAGGTCAGAGGGCAAGTTTGTGCAGCAACTATTATTGCTGTGCGGCCTTTTTCTTGTGCGTTTGTAGCTTTGGCCTGCAACAGAGTTTTAGCAAGACTGTAAGTTTTAAAAGGATACACAGCACATTTGTTCTCTTCGGTGCGCTCGAGCTTTGCTGTTTCAGCTAGATTTGGATGGGTGACCTCGGTGTGGAGTTTTTTAGTGGAAGCTTGCAAATGGACGGGTTTTGCACAGCACATTCTCACAAATGTAAAACTGCAAAAACATTTTTTGTAAGAAATGAAGGACTTTTGTCCATTGAAATGGTTTCTATGTTGTTTTCAAAGGATACAGGAAGCACTGATGTGTATTTAAAGCTTAACTCAAACAGAGTGGACGTAACTTGAGCATTTGCTTTTTTCTACCACTGCAAACTTCCAATTTATTACATTTAGTAAGCAACTAATCTACTGTTCTCAACTACATTTGGGATCTCTAGAATTAAATGGTATAAAACTGTACACTGAATAGGACCTGTGAAACGTACCTAACCCTTGTGTGAACATCAGCTTCTTTTGTTGTGAACTGTTTAATGTTGAGCCTTTAGATATTGCTGTGCACCTGGGAGTACTGCGGTGGCGTGTCGCACATAAATGTTGATGAAATTACCCAGTTCTGTACAGTAAATAAAAACAATATACTACCAGTGCATCTCTGAGGCATTAGATTGGCTGGGAGGATGTTTTTGAGCTTCGTTTCTGTATTTCCGTTTGTGTTTCGTGTGTTTCACAGATGTAAAACTACACCTTCAGACTAGAGATAAAACTTAAGTTGTTCAAGGTCAATAAAAAGTGATTGTTAGCCACCGGAGATGGACTAAAAACCCAATTAGGCCAGCGCTGTCCATTAAGCTTGAGGTAATGCTTGTGCATTTTGCATGTCTAAACAGGTCTGTGTCCTGGGAATTGTGGGTATTCATACCACATGCCTGCCCTTTCGAGTACCTTAATGAAAACTGTGCACCCCAGAAAATGCTTCCACTGTGTGTGTGTACAAATGCATCTGAACATATAAAGTCAGTTTGTCCTTCTCTACTGATTGTTCGGGGTATCAGTTTTAGAATTTTCTGATATCCCTTTTTCTGTGCTCTGATGTGGGCCTGAATTCTGCTGCGAGTGCCGGTCATCTCCATTCAGAGCAGATCTCAAGAATTCTCCAATTACAGGGGTGAGAAAATGCAGAAGGCTCCTCTTGGACGATGAAAATGGGATTGAAACAGCCCATGGAGAGAACAGACTAGCAGTCAGTTTAGGATGCCATTCTAATGTCAGTTTGCAGTGAAAGGTGAGGAATAGGATAGGAAGTTTTAGCCGAAGGCATTCGACGAGTTGCACCGTCGAACTGCATGTGTAAATGTCTAAACAGGTGACACTTATTCATCGACAAACTGCAGAGTTTTTGCCTGTCAAAACTGCGCATACTTAAAAAAAAGGCACCGGAGAAATGGCCTACAAGGCTTCCTGTCTAATAAAACACAGCAGGAGGAAAGATATCTTTTCTTTATAGAAGAGGTAATTACAAGAAAGTCCTTTTATGAAGACATCCATTGGTACGGGAGAGATAGGAGATGGAGGAGCGATGCACTGGAGAGGTAGAAAATACATTATAGTGGAGAGACAGCCTCTGTAGTCTGTCAGTAGCCTTATCATGACTCTTTGTGTCTGTCTTGATTTCTGCACCTTTTTTTTCCCCTGTGTATCTTTCTCCTGCACCTTCACTATCCTCTCTCTCTCTCTCTCTCTCTCTCTCTCTCTCTCTCTCTCGCTGTGTCTATCTCTCTGTGTGTGTGTGTGTGTGTGTGTGTGTGTCTGCGTTTGTAGTGAGGTTAATCCCTACCTGGCAAAGGAACACACTGGGTTAATCTGGAACAGGTGGGAGCTGTGTCATGTGGAGAACACGCACACACACACACACACACACACACACACACACACAGAGTAAGTAAATGATGGGACAGCAGATAAAGGCTTAAGTGGCTTTATGCATGGGCAGGGGTTTAAAAGCACTCCTTCACCTTATGGAGCTTAAAAAAGGGCTGCAAAATAAAGACAGTTATTAAACTAAATCCTGAACATCAAGTCGCATCGAACTTTCACACAATAAACCTCAAAACAGACAAGGATGCCAAGAGTGGCTTTTTCTACAGGCCTAACAAAATCAAAAATCCAAATACATTAAACATTTAATTACCATGTAATCACTGTGCTGCCAAACTGGAACATGAAGTGTTAAGGGTTTTTGCTTAAGGTCGTCTCAATAGAGGGAGCAAGTGCTGATATTCCTAATATGCAGGAGATTTCCGCTTTTTACAAACTTCGATGAGCAGATAACAGGAGCTAGTCAGTGTCACATTTTCATGAAGCTTGAAGTGTTTTTGTAGCTGTCAATACCTCCAGTACGTGTGGAGCTGCTGATTTGAGGATATTTGACTTTGAAGACCCATACAGAGAGAGGATGACGGGGAACTCAGCTCAGCAGCTACAATAATGACAGTTTCCTACGGCAACAACCGAGTGTTGCTGCTTTCAAGTCTCATCCTCTGTTGTAACTCATTCACGCGGACTCTGTTGCACAGCACTCTTTGTGTGACACATCACACCTTTTCCCGCACGCTCTGCAGCGTCCGCTCGCACAGCACCATATGTTTCCATCAGCGGATGCTGTGGATGTATAGTGTAACAGGGTTTTACCAGCTAGGGCAAATTAGGCTTCATTCATCGCTCTCTCACGCACATCTCGTGCCACGCTCGTTTATTACTTTACTCTCACCCCCCTCCCTTCTGCTTCCCCTTCCCTTTATTTTTCTCCTTTAGCCCCTCAAGCTGAATATGGTTCCCTGCTCTTTTTTATTCCCTCTCTTTCTCCTTCCATTCATTTCCCTGTCGTCTGCCCATCCTTTACCCCTACATTCTTTTTCATTCCCACTGCAGTTTTTCATCTTATTTATTCTCTTCTTTAATTTTTACTCATCTTACTATGATCCTTTTTGCTGTCCAAACTGAATGCACTTGGGTTTTGCAACTTCCTTTAATCTGTCAAAACGGCCAGTAAGTGTTAGCTGTCAACTGGCTTTACTGGTCTGTGTGTGGTCGGTGGGCTTGTTTTTACCTCTGGTTCGAACATGAGATTTGGAAGACTGTGTATTTGAGACACTAAAACCATCTCAAGTGCAATTCCAGCTTAATCCACCTCGCCCAATACTTGTTTTTTTTTTTAACAGATATCCAAAATATCTTTGTGAATATCATCTTTTTACAGCTTAAAGGGTAGATTAACTCTTATCTGGAAACATTTAGTTTCTGCTAATCAAGTAATTTGCCAGTGGTTTATCGACTACTTTGGGTTCAGTCTCAGGATGTAATTTCCGGTGTGATGGCAGAAGTAGCAGTAAGCAAATTGTTCACTTTGTCAACAAAGCTTCAGAAAACGTCTTCCAAAAAAAATTTGCGGCTGGGCTTTCTTAAAAGAATGCATTAAAAATAGTTGATTAAACTCTTAAAAGCGAACTCCAACCCTATTTGTTGGTCTTTTAGGATCCAAACTTTCACAAAATACACTTATTTTTTGAAATTACGCAAGTATTAAATTCAGACACTAGGATTCTTTTTCCTGGAATAAGCGCCACAGTGCGACAGCATATGGCAACTTGAAACATCAAGCTACCTTCAAAATCTTATTCCAAGTGTGGTAATATGAGTAGATACCTACAGTGGAAAACCTGTGTTGCTTTTGACTCAATTACTGCAAAAATACTTTGTAAAATGAATGTAAAGTGTGTCTTCTATCCTTGCTTCACCATCTGATGCAGCAGAGTCGAGAATTAGCGGAATATGCCGGTAACATGTTATCAAGGACAACTTCTTGAGGTATCACGATATTAGTAAGTAGTAGTTGTGAGTAACAGGGGATGTTCCCACATCCCACTTTACACTTCTCATAGGATGATCGACTAGGTTTAATATTCAATATTTCCAAGGTAACAACTCTGGGCTACACAGTGCTGTTTTTGCCATCAGATCATCCGCTCCTTTATCGGTTTTTCTCTCCACCCGAGGTCTTCCTCCTGTTCTCAGATGGGCAGATGATCTATATCAGCTTCACACTCTGCAGCTGGCAAAAATATTTCTTTCTTTTTTTTTTTTTTTTCCTGGGCATCTGCAGACACACACACTCAACAGAACAGCAGTGGTTCAGCCCATCTGTGCCTCTCCAGCTGAAGAGAATGAGCTGGAGTACATCTGTGGCCGCCTTATTTAAGTCCACACACAGAAACACACTTGTTTTTTTCCAGAGGATTTCTATGTGGCTGGTTTGCACCTTCAGTTTGTCAGAGAGAGATTCAGTTCAATATTAGGGAATATAAGAGTGTGTGAGCCACTAACACAAAATGACGTTACGGGACTGTACGTGTATGCTAATTGACATTGAGGTTGACATAAGCTTGTCGTCCATGCCTTTCACTATCCAATCATCCTATTCCATATCTCTTTTCTTCTCCGCTCATTTATGTGCCCCACCACTTCCTCCCTCCGCCAGCTATATCCCCCTCCGTCCTCCCTCTCTCCATCGCTTCCTCCCTCCGACTCATCTCGCCGTAATGACCTGATCTGATTGGATTTGGTTTCAGATTCCTTCCGTGGCTAATGGCCGTGGCCGTTGCTAGGCAGCCGGCGCCAAAACAGCCGCAAATATGGCTGATGTGACGGGCCGCGCCGACAAAAATGGAGGCGGATCACTTGTTTGCCCTCACGGGGCTTCTTTGCTTACAGTGTCACCCAGCTCCATTAGGACGCTGACTGTTGATGCTGCACTCCGCGATGGAGCGAACGGCCTGAATTCATTCATCCATCACTCTCAGGCGGCCTGTTAGAACCACATTTCAGGACAAGAAGTTCAGACTCTGCATAATCTCCAGGAAGTAGGTGACATATTAATGACATTTAGCGTCAGACTCAGGTAATTATCACTTCATTTGAATGTGATCTCGGAAAGGTTGGCATGCTAGCAGCTGAACATAATTTAGATGATATTTTGCGATCATGGGATTTCTTACACGAGTGATTAATCCCAGAGGATAAGTTTATCTAATTTCAAAGGTTTCTAGCTGTTCAGCTTGCGCAGGTGAGAAGAAGACGATTATGTTCACTTTTGGAGAAATTACAGCTATTAAATCAAGGTAAAGTTAAATAAATTTAAACAGCTTTAATTTCTATCATTCTGGATACAGTGTTAGTGTCTGCTTTTTAATAAATCTTTTTTGGTCGATATTGATAACATATACTGTACGTTGATACATATATACTTGTGATAGGCCAATATGGCCTGATAATATTTTGGTTGGGCTCTAATTTTTTGTACTGGCCTTTCCAAGCAAAAGTCATGCAACTTTGAACTCATTATAGCTTTGGTTATAGTTATGAGAGCGGCTATCCTAAATAGATAGAGCCAAATGCTATAAATAAATATTTCAGCAGTGAGCAAGACAACAATGTGCAGGAGTCATTTATGATGTTTATAAGATTTGGCTAGTCCTTCTCCAAAACGTCTTCCATCGCATCAGTTTCACCTAAACCATCTAAAATGATTCTGGCTCCCTGCTTTGGGGAGGAAGCTAACCTAGCTAGCTGCTACATTCCAACTGCATGTTTATCTTCAGTAAGTAATTGTTTCTTTAGGATTTATTCTGTTTCAACACAGGTAAACAGACTTTTCTGAGAGGATTTTTATTTTTTTTGCTTTGTTGGAATTGTCGTTCATGTCCTTCCGTTTCATTTTAAAAGTGGACTTGCTAGCACTTTTTTTGTGCTTTTTGCTGCTCGGTGCGCTGACATATCTCGCCGAATTATGAGGAAAACATGAGGCTTTCGTCATCATCAGTTGACATTTGACTAATATGGTAGTAACTTTTCTATCCACATGCTAAAACAAATGATCATATTATACCAACAGGAGCATACAGATGACTTGCTCTTTTTTAAGCTTGCAGCTAGTTTGCACAGAGTTTACACAGAGCTGGTGCATCACTGTTACTTCCTGCATTTGATCTACTTTGAATCTTGATGCAGTTGTTTGACATTAGTGGAGTGTAAAATTTAGCGTGAGACCCATGGTTAACTGTGACGATAAGACAGTGTGGAGACATTCCTGTTTTGATTCAGCTCTTAAAAATCATTTCAACTTTTCAATGGTGATACATTTCCACAGGAAAACTGTACATGGTGTCAAGAATTAGCATTTTAAATTACTAGTTTGAGCCATCGGGTGAACGGACAAAGGGATGGTTAACTAGGCCATACTTTGATAGTTTCAGGGCCACATTTCAAACTAAACTGTCTGAAACTCTTGTATGGGCTGTGTCTGGGGAGCTCATTTCCTAAATCCCTACTGGAGCTCACATGAAAGCTTTAAATGGGCTGCTTTGGCAGCTCAAACAGTGGTTAGACTACCTTCAGCAGTTTGCCTGTGGTCTGCGAATGTGCAGCCGAGAAACCACCACCATGGATAACCATCAATGTAAAATATCTCTCCAAGGCTAAAACTTTCCCTTTAAAATGTCAACAGACTTCTACTTTAGTAACTTTTTTCCTTCCATTCAAGCACTAATCCTGCATTTATCTGGCTCCCTGCTTTGTTAAGAATCTGATCACTTCACTTCAGGGACTTTTGGATTGTCTCTGTCGTCCTCAGAGCTCATTATTTTGCTAGTTGCAAATTTGACGAAGCGGGACCTTAAGCTTTTGTGGCTGCCGCACTTTCATGAGCCGCCCTCCATGCAAATGTCCGACTGTAACCATTCTGTTTATTTTGGACATTTTTCTTCTTTGGCATCACAGAAAATACGTGCAGGTTAAAATTGTTGGAGACTGTCACCTGTGATGTCGTGCAAAATAAATAGATTGTACGGTAGGACTAAACTTTATTTTTTATTTAACTTTGAATCTTTTAAATGTATTCAAAGATCACGCAGCTCCTTGGCCAGACAATATCTACATTCATATTTCATGACAATCATCTGTGTGGACATCAGAGTTCCCTCCTCCTGCTCTTTGTTCGTGCAGTCGTTTGCCAAGTGTCTGTAGTTTTTCTGAGCTCCGCTGACAGGCTCCAGCTGGCTCCCAAGACGGATCAAAACAACCTTCCGGTGTCTCCCACCGTCATTAGCTGAGAAAGTGACGGGCTGAAAGTTGGCATGGCGTCCGCTCCAGCTCCTGACTCCCACCTCGTTTCACCTGACTCCGTTAGCAGGACGGCTGCTTTAATGCGGCCGCTCGTGTCGCGGGTGCGCACTGGTGTTCATTTCCTTCCGTTTGTGGCTGCCTGTTGTTGGTCAGGCGCAGAGATGTGGCGGAGGTGTGCCTCAGATTTCGGATGACATGTCTCCTGCTGCCCTCTCAGCAGGAGACGTTCAAACACTTTTTGTACCCGGGCAACACGCAGCAGCATGTGCAGAGATCAACTGAAGAGCTTTGTTCTGAGTGTGGACCACAGAATGTGGTTGCAAATTGCAGAATTTTCCAGGAAACTACAAAAATAATAACTTGATGTACTTGTTGCATTAATAAAGGTATACGGATCAAGAGAGAGGGGACTATTGAGTAAATATCAAGAACCACACAGCAAAGTCCTACTTTAGCCATTAATTAAATCATTAAAAAAGATCAGCTACAGTCCTGCCCAGTCACCGCCAGTTAGAACTTACCTGCTTTGTCATCTTCCGACTCATATAACTAGTCTACTATACACTGCACAGTGTCAACTTCTAACATTGGAGTAATTCGGCCGTACATGTTTGAACCACACTCGGATTCCCAGGAAGAAGAGAGGAGGAGTTACTTGTGCAAGGTTACCTACAAGTTGATCCATCAGAAGGATAAGTTTTATTTCAACAACGTTAAGCCCCACCCCTGCGAGTCGTCAGGATTGGTTCCTTTATGTCGTTTGTTTTTTTTTAAATTTCTCACTGGTGGATTACAGAACAAAAGTGGTTCTCCTCAGCCTTGACCTTTACTGCTCATTTCAGTCATGATGTGTGCAGTAATACATGAAAACACATGGACAAGTTAACAAGGTCGAACATGTGATTTTCAGCAGAAACGATCTTTAAAAGTTATAAAAGTAAAGTGTTGTGACGTTTCATCACACAGCTGAAAATTGAACCTGAGTTCTACATAAACTGTGGAGAAGAAAACCCAGTGATTTTATTTTCACAATGAAACAAAGAGATGCAAATGTCATGTCCCCATGGTTTTAAGTTTCTGCAATAAAAATAAAAATAAAACTGTCACCATACTAATAATTTCTACCATCCATAGATAACATTACAGTCACAATATGTCAAAATAATAGCACTTTGCCTATTTGATGATATTGGGCAGCCCCAGTTGGACGATTATTTTAATCATCGATTATCTTTATTAATAATCAATTAAATGTTTCCTCATGAATTGTCAAAAAATGGTGAAAAATGCTCATCACCTTTTTTTTCTGAGCCCAAAGTGATGTTTTCAGACTGTTTGTTTTACAAACAGTTCAAAACAAAAGCACTTGTTTTTGATTGACTTCTTGATCAATTGCAGCTCTAATTTACTAAACAGTATAGTTCCAGGAGAGGCCATAGCAGCAATCACGTGAATCTCAATGATAAATATGATTGAATGAAGGAATACAAACGATGATAGCTGCTTTTGCAATAAAAGCCCAAAAGTTAGAAAAAAAAATCTTGTTTTCCTTGAAAATATGATGCAAACTTGTTGCAACAAGATTATCTTTCAAAGTTGGTTTATTGTCACACAAACTACCTTGTAAAAAAAATGAAAGGAAGATGAAAAACAATACTCAAAATAACAAAACAAAACCTTTTTCATGTTACTTCCGATCAACTTGGCACAGCAGACAGGAGCAGACAGCTTTTCTCGTTATATTTACTCGATAAACTGTCAGATTTATGACCACGCAGATGCCAAAAGCAGATCCCACAAATGCTGAAAGACGCCTCCTCCGTTCATTGGAGCTTCAGATGTTGCGCAACCATCTGATGGATGACTTTTATTTACTCTTTCTCCACCGGCTGCCACGGGCGCTGTCCAGCGTGCTGATCCTGGAGCCGTCCCAGGCACCAATCATCACTCACTCAGCAGTTTAGAGTCCTGCCGGAGAGCACTGTCATTTACATAAACTATTTACCTTATTATCAGCGCACATCCTGTTGGCCTATTTTCACTTTGAAACCACCTGGGGCCGACTAGCCGATCTTACTACAAAACAACAGCCCTGAAATGATGCATCTAAGACATCTAAGAGTGTCTTTTCAGTTCAGAGCAGATTTATTACTCCTTTCAGACAAGATATAATCAAGAACCAAACACACTAATAAGTCGTTTCAGACAGGGTTGGTTTGACAGGATAGTGATGGCAAGGGAATTACACAATTAACTGATTAATAATTTACTTCTTTACTCAAGCCAACGGTTAAAAATACCCAAATTCTTCGCTAACTGTCAGACATGACAAAGAAAACCAGCAAATCCTGACTTTTAGGAGGATGGAACCGACAAAAAGTTTGATAATTTTGCAGGAAACAAGACTGAGATGATTGTTGATTATAGAAATAGTTGGTGATTTCCATCAACTTATTTTTTAGTCATCTACATTTGTTTATAAAACTGGGGTTTAGGAAGTGTGTTTTTTTTTTTTTTTTTGATTTCATAAGTCACTAACAAACTGCCAATGGTGTTTTGTTTTTTTTAACTGGGTCCTTGTTAACTTACCATTAAAATATGCTTTTAAAGCTCAAACATAATTGTTATATGTTTCCAAATGAGGCAAAATGAGGGAATTTACCTGCTTGATGGCGATGCCTTTTTTTGCAGCTGCTGTGACTGATCCAAAAGTTAACAGAACTGTATTGCACTTGAAAATAAAGTGTAATTGATGTACAATAGTAAAGGCAGAGATGAGATCCAGTTTTCCCATCGGAAGCAGACGGTGTTTCATCTTTGTCTCGTCCCTCTTTATAACATCATGTTTCTCATATTAAGTTATTGTCCATTTCTGAGGAGGTGAAACAGCTTGTTGGTGCTACGCTTTTGAAGCGATCCTTTTCGCGATACACGGAAAGGCGAACAGGGCCGAGACACGCCGCTCTGCTCGACCTCAGCCGACTTCCTTTTCCGCGCCTTTTGAGAAACCGCCGTTTGATCAAGTGAAAGATTGATTCTGAGAGCTGCAGGCCCTTTTTGTTTTCTTATTCTTGCAGGCTGGCTTGTTTTGCATCCTGCTGCGTATCAGCACAGACAGTGATGCCGATTCAGTAGTCAGATAGGAGGACAATCTATCACAGATTCCTGGAAGATATGATACTAACAAGTTCTCCGAGTAGTTCAGTCAGTCTCACAGCTTGTGTTGTGTTACGACGGTTAAAATGACCCTCCTGTCATGTAGATGTTTTTATGTCTGCCTCTGGTCAGAGGTACCTGTTCTGGTCAGGTCCTCCAATTGCTTTTCTGTGTTCTGCCATGCCGTCCTTCTGTTTTTCCTTGATGTTAGCTTCATCTTTGTACTCTTTCTGATTTATTTCCTCTCAAGCCAATTCCAGCCAATTCTCTTTTCTTTTCCTGGGGCTTCATTTTCTTCTTTCCCACCTCTCTGTTAGATATCCTCTTTCTCTTCTCCCTCAAACCGAGATGAAGCTCTTATGGAGTCTCTTTAACAAGTTGCATGTAGCGGACTTGCTTGCATCCTGCGTATCATTATGTTTATGCGCGTGTCCATGCATCACTTCCCTTTGTGTGTGCGTGAAGCTGCTGCAGATTTCAGTGGCAGAACAATGGTCGGTTTAAATGGACTATCGATCGTGCTCCTCTCGTCCTGTCCTCCCCGCTAATTCTCGCACACTCACTCACTTTGGCTGACAGCACCAATATGTGGGCTTCATGTACAATCACGTGTTCATATGTAAGATGAAGAATACACACACGCTGCAAATACAGTTGCAATTTTATGCAGCAGAGATTGTTTTTGTGTTGTGCTGTTGTGTTGGTGGATGAAAGCCAATTAATATTAATAAATATCTGGCTGCCAAAAAAGTAGTGAATTTCTGGACGCCCTGAAAATGGCTTCACTTTTGTTGGTCATCTTTACATGCAGACAAATTTGTCATTTTCACACCCAGCGAAATCATTGTTTAAGTAATAAATGTATTTGTTTCCATGGCCAGTGATGCTTAACAACCTACAAGCAGCATTATATTTTGAGGTGTCGGCCATAAATAAACATTAATAGTGAAACGGTTTAGTTCAAGTCCAGGAAATAACAAATATTAACCTTCTTTAACAACTGAAAAAATCCCAATATTCCAATTTTTTGAGATGCACTAAGTAATGAAGCTTAAAACTCTATGTGAGTGAATAGAAAGGCACTTTTATCATTAAAGAGACATATGCATCCAAACCATCGCGCAGTCACTAATTCATCTCGTCATCCCTGTATCTTGGAAACACAGTCACACACGCACTGTACATAGGTGTGGATGGGTTACCTGCTTCAGATGAGATTGTTTGCTCCACGCGTCTGTTTCAAATAAGCGTCACTGCTCTGATTATCTTGCATCAGATATTTGTGTGCATGTGTGTCTGCATGCTTGTGCGCGTATGTGCTTGTGTGTGTGTGTCCAGCATCTCACCACAGTGCGCCGCCCAACGTGGGACCTTTTAATTAAGGGAGAAGTTTCATTATCAGCTCCATTAGTCAATGCCTGGCTGCTGTCAACATGCACGCATGCACGCACACACACACACACACACACACACACACACACACACACACACACACACACACACACACACACACACACACACAAACACACAATGAAACAGTGCTGTTAGCCGGGCTGGTGTAATATTTAACCTGATGTTCTGTTTCACGATGAGAGTGTAATTTATTATCCGTAATAATAGGAAGTGACCCCATTTCCAGTCCAATGAGAAAGGCGGGGGAGAGGCGTTATTATAAGTCATCACGCCGTCGTTTCTATCGTAATGCATGTCACAGGCCACAGCACGCTGCTCGGCCACAGTCGCTACAGTGGAGGACAATGTCTGTCGCCACATACTTGCAAAAGGCCTGCATTGAATCTCTACTTTTTCATCTAAATGCATTCAATAAAGAACAATGTGTTTTGTGACCTTGAGACGTTTCTTGCACAAAACAGAATATAGTTCCATCCAAAACGTTGAATATTTGGCAATAAGTTCCATTTTCTGTAATAGAACCAATAAAAGCAAAGATGTTATCAGTTGAGAGACCCTGCTTAATTGAAATGTTACCTTTTTGGGGCTCTGTGGTCCAATTTGTTCCATTTTAAGGTTCGTTGACATTAAGGGAACTTTTGCATTATATCAAGATGTTATTTTGCTATGCATATATTAAAGATGTCACCAATGTATTGGGGTCAGTTGTACCTTATTTTACACAGAAATATTTAGCTGTACTTGGCCAATAGTTAGTGGAAGAGATGCAGTAGCTAATTCAAGAAAAAAAGTACAACTGTCAATAGTTATTACTAGCGCTGAGTGGTAATATCCAAGTTTTTTAGGCCATACCGCTATACAGTATCATTATTTTCGATACAGCAAAAATAAGGGAGGACTGATGAGCTTTGAGAAAACATCAACACAATGAGATTTTTGGTGAAGTGACTGCCTTTGACTACCACCCGATCCACATAGCACCGGACCCCTATGGCTCCTCCTGTGGGTGGTGGGCCCACGACAGGACTGACCCATGACTCCTTTCGGGCTGAGCCCGACCGGACCCCATGGACAAAGGCCCAGCCACCAGGCACTCGCCTGTGGACCCCCTTCCTCCAGGGCGAGGTCCTGGTACCCCTCAGAGCAGGGTGCACAAGTCCTTGTTAGTCACCATCATAAAAGTCTTTTTGAATTGTAATTGAAATTCTAAGTATAGTTGATTTTATTTAATTTTTAACTTTTAGGGTTTTATTTATGAATTTTATTATTTTTGTTCAATGTTTTAATTTTTTTTATATTGCCTTGTAAAGCAATTGGAATTGCATTTTAATTTGCGTAAAGGGTGCTATTTAGATATAGTTTGATTGATATATGTCACCCAGTCATAGATTGTAGCAATGGTGATGCTTTATATGCTCTGACATGTTACAAGGTCAAAGGTTTTATTTTGTCTTGTAACCAAGTAAAAGCAGCTAATTTGCAAGTGCTAGCTAGCTGTCATGCTAAGCTATATGGTGAACATGGTAGATTTTATACTTACTAAACACCAGCAACATCATGTTAGAATACAAACTGATAAGCAGCTGTATATGCTTTGCGAGTTTTATTTGCTTGTGAATGATTAATTTCAGCATTTTAGCTTAATACCTTATCATTCAAACATTTGCTGACAGGTAATGTCCTTTCCTGACACTGTAGTAACATGATGCCTTGATCTGTGTTACGAGTTTAATGCCAATCATACCCATTACAGCCCATTCTGTATTGTTGAAAACTGCCCATTTCATCTGAAACATGTGAGATCACTTTCTCTGTTGCATGAGCGTCCCGCCAGAGGTCATTTAGGGAATGAGAGTCTCTGGGGTGATTAGCATAAAGTTTCTGGTACAAATTGCGAACTTTTAAATGTCTATTAGATAGGTCAGCATTCAGAAAATTGGGTGCCTTTCAAAGTGACACTGGGATACCAGTGAAAATTGCGGGTCGATGACTTACTTTCTGCAGTCGGGAGCCCACTGTTGTCTCTTTCAGTCAATAACTGGTTTTGTTGACGAGTAGCAAATGGCAGGCAGCACCACAAAAGATATCATCGCATTGATGATTTTTAAATTGCAGAGGGGGTGAAACAAGTGGAACCTGTGACGACTCACTCCAGTTTTCCCCTGTGATGGCGGCCAGGCGATGGGGTCTGGCGGAGTGACACGCTGATTGATATGATGAGGATGCAATTAGCCCTGAGCAAGATTAGAGGGGCCTCTTATCATGCTGAGCACCACTTGTGATGCATGTGTGAGAAAGAGAGAGACCCAGTCTAGCACGTTTCGATTGTCAACTGGTCCGTGAGAAGGACTGGATATGTGCTAGCAGCCATCAAAGTGTATGTGTGCTCTTTTCATGTTCTTTTTGATCTGCTGTCATATTTCTTACATGACCTGTACACTCAGATTGCCTCACCTCAGCGCTAACACACACACACATAGAAAATCTTGTTCCTGACAGTGTTTTCTTCTCCTGACAGATGAAAGAGAAGATGTTCAGAAGAAGACTTTCACAAAATGGGTAAACTCACAACTGAGTAAGGTAAGTCTTTTTCCGTTATTCACTTGCTGCCATTACTTAACTCTATGTACTCTTATCCCTGTGCAGTAATTCTTCAGGTACTTGAATGTAGCCAAAGTGTTTTGGTGCCTCAAAATAACCCAATATGAAACTCACGACCATTCGTCCAAAACCCAAAGATATGCAGCTTATCGACATTTGTGACGGCACTTGGTTGCACATACAGACTTAAAAGGTCATGGAGACATGTACAGGGATTTACTGTAGAAGCGAGGTAACGCCGTCCGCCCCAATTTCAGATGACATCAGACAACTTCAGCTGATTGAGTGGAGGTTGGGATTGAGCCAAGGGACACACATATGACATTGACTGAGAAGACCTGAGTTGGTGTCCAATTGGAAAGTTTCGTCATTCATTTTGTAAACCTTACCATGTTACTCTGGTTATTGTTTTTAGCATGTTTGTCTCTTACAGAAACATTTTGGCCTGCGCTTCTTGTTACGGCTTGTACTCACACACACACACGCACACGCACACACGCACACACGTGCACTCACTCTGGAGAATTGGTTCAGTAAAGCAAAGACAAACCCGGAGGCAGGAGAGTGTCGCACAGTTTCCAGGTTTCCCTTCCTTTTGCCGGACATTGTTTTCCTAAAACGCTCTTCGTTGTTTCTCCATTGATGTTTGTCTGGTACACAGATTGCCTTCTCCTAACTCAGTTAGTCCCCCCCGCCCCACATGGAGACAGGATACCTTGTTTTGAATTGAATTGTAATGACATTTATGGGTTTATTTGTGGTCTGTGTGTGTATTTTGTGAGTGCCAACACATCACTTGTTTTCCCATTTTCAAAGTTGATTACAAGAGTGCAAGAGGTGTGCCGTTGCCATGGTAATGGAAACTTAGGTGTTTAGGTGTGTGTGCGTGTGTGTGTGGAGTATGTGTGCATGTTGATGGTCATATGTGTATATGAGTGAGTGAAACTACTGAGTCGTTTTCACTTCCCCTTTCCATTTATTTTATTCAGTTAATGTCTTCCCTCCTTCCCTTTCTTCACTTGCATTCTCACTTTTGCTCTCCTTCCACAGCCTCTTCATTTCTCTGCATCTCCCCTTTTTTTTATTACAATGGGTTTCTTTATGTTTCTGTCCTACCTGTTTGCCATCCCTTTCCTCTGTTTTACTGTTCACATTTTTCTCCTCCTGCCGTTTCTCATCTCCTTTCCTATCCCCTAAGGCAGGAAAAAAGACAGGACATTAGTGAGGATGAAGAAGAGGGGAGAGAGACCTCCTTTCATCCATCCAAAATCAGGAATCATCATGAACCCTCCACATACACTCAGGCCTCAAGAGAGAGAGATGAGAAAGCAGATGTGGGAAAACAGGATTATAGGAGGGGAGGAAATGAGAGGAAATAGGGAAAGGAGACAAGGAGGCGATGGGAAATGAGGGAGAGATAAACAATTATGGCAGGAGACGGACAGTTTGGTGACGGCAGGTGTAAGAAAAATGCGTGGCAGCGAAGTGACGTCGGGTCTGATTTCAGGGTGATTTGCTACTCAACAAACCATACACGCATAAACCATATAAGGGGATCTGTCAGCAACGCAGGGAACTCGTCTTTTTCTTGTCCTTATTAACTAGCCGCATCTGGTACTTCAACAGTATCAGCAGCTGATCCCATTCCAGTGTGGCAGGCCCTGAAATATTCATCTGCGAGGAACTTTTCTGGTTTTAAACTGTTATCTATTCTGCCTTATCCACTTAAATGTGTTTTTTCTACATGTCCCTGAACGACACATGCTTTTTGTCCTAGAACAGAGATGTGAACGAAACTCGATTAGCAGTTTCAGTGTTGCCCATGTGAATAACAGGTCTGGACACAATGCTGTCAGAAAAAAACTTCAGAAAAAAATCTGAAGTTGAAATGTCCTTGGACCACATTGTGAGCCGTGACTCGAACCAGATGGCTTTTCCTTTGGTATAAGATAAGTAGTAGAATGGCGCCGCCCGAGTGGCAGCGTGTTGCAGCAGCTCATTTAAAACTTTATTGTTTATGGCCCCTGTTGTTTACAGTAGGGATCAGCCGTCAGCGCCCCGTAACAAAGCGCTGCGGGGGTGCCATGCTGGAGCTGAGCACCGCAATAGGAGGAGAGTTTATCAATCTGCTCCCCCGTCCGTCACTATGTGGAAAGTGAGATCTTTTCCCAATACGATGGACAAGTTGACGGCACTGACCCGGCATCAGAGGGAATACCGACAGTGCAGCATCGTGGTGTTTACAGAAACAGGGCTGAAGGCGGTAATCATAGACGCGACCGTCACAGCGGATGGATTTACCCTCATAAGGGCCGACAGGACAAAGATGGGGGACTGGCAGTGTTTGTGAATGACAGATGTAACTCTGGGCACATTATTATTAAAGAGCAACACTGCTGTAAAGACATTGACCTGTTGGTGGTTAGCATGAGGCCCTACTACCTGTCACGGGAGTTCTCACAGGCCATAGTAATGGCTGTGTATATCCCCCCCTCCGCTAACGCTGATGAACTCCGTGACATTGTCCACTCTGTGACTAGCTGGTCTCAGACACAGGACCCTCAGGCCCTTTTGCTCATCTCCGGAGACTTTAATCATGCCTCTCTGTCCTCAAATCTGCCCACATTCATCCAGTGCACCACATGCATCACCAGAGATAATAAAACACTGGATTTATTTTTGCCAACACTAAGGACGTATATCATTCACTACCCCCCCGGGAAGATCTGATCACAGCCTGGTTCAACTCCTGCCTGTGTACAAGCCCATGGAAAACAGACAACCAGCTGTGTCCGGCACAGTAAAGAGATGGTCCGATGACACCGACGAGGTATTAAATGCCTGTTTCAACACAACCATGTGGGATGTATTCAGGGGGTGTCATGGGGAGGATATTGACAGTCTTAGAGAACAGGCTCGATCAGGTGCCCACCGCTCCCCCAGCGGTGTCACCTCTGAAGCAACCCCCCTTCCCTGAACTCAAAGTACTCCGCCAACCCCCACGGTCACCTCTCCTTCTGCATTATCAGCTCACCATCACCACCATAGACTGCCCCACCCACCAACCAAGTCCCCCCATTCACACCTTCCAGCACACAGCCCCCCCTGCTCCATCCCGTCCTTCACTACAGTCCAGGTGAGGAACCAGCTCAGGAGAATTCAAGGCAAGGAAGGCTGCGGGTCGAGTGGACGACGGCATCATCTTCCTCCTCCAGCGAGCTCTGTCTCACTTGGAACAGTCTGGGATCACTGTGAGGATCATATTCTTTGATTGCTCCAGGGCTTTCAGTACCATACAGCCTGCACTCCTGAGGGACAAGCTGGAGCACACAGGAGTGGACCACCACTTGACATGCTGGATTGGGGACTATCTGACCAACCGCCCACAGTATGTGAGAACCCAGGACTGTGTGTCTGACCGAGTCGTCTGCAGTGTGGTGGCTCCGTTCCTTTTCACATTATACACTGCAGATCAATGTTGGCAAAAGGAACTGGTGGTGGACTTTTGCAGGCGCTCCTACTCCCCTACAACGCCAGTGAGCATCCAGGGAAGGGACATTCAGATGATGACATCTTACAAGTACCTGGATGTTCACGTGAACAATAAACTGGACTGGACTCACAACACCACAGAACTTTATAAGGGTCAGAGCAGATTCTATTTGCTCAGAAGTCTGAGGTCCTTTGGAGTGCAGGGGCCCACTTCTTTGTCACCTTCTTTGTGGCATCAGCCAATTTTTATTCTGTGTTCTGCTGGGGGAGCAGCATCAGAGCAGTTGACAGGAAAAGGCTGGACAGACTGATCAGGAAGGCCAGCTCTGTCCTGGGATGCCCTCTTGAACCTGTGGAGGTTGTGGGAGGGAGAAGGATGACAGCTAAACTGTTATCCATCATGGCCAATGACTCCAGTCCTCTGTAACACACACTCACTGAGCTGCAGAGCACTATCAGTGACAGACTGATCCATCCAAAGTGTGTGAAAGAGAGGTGTCGCAGGTCATTTCCTCCTGCAGCGGTTAGACGGCACAACCAGCACTGCTCGCAGTAAAAACTACACAAACTCATGCACACGGAACGATACAGGATTCCCGTTCCTCCCTAGTGCAATCAGACTTTTCAACGCCTCTGTTATTAAGACATTAGACGCTTTACCTGTAAAAATCAGTCACCTCCTCCTACCTGCACAACACTCTTAACTCTCTGCACAACTTCTGCTTATATTGTTAGATTCTTACAACTGCCTATACTGTCTAAATTTTTCTACTTTTTATTTTTATTTTTTTACTTTATACTTTATACTGTTATATGTCCTATTGG
>KV751358.1:414813-428158 GCA_001698575.1 Mola mola | reverse complement strand
ACAATAACACTATTCAGTATGTATCTGCATATATTGATCATTTTTGTGTATAGTTTGTATATATTGATTCTTTTTTATATTTATTATTACTGTTTGGTACTCTAAATGTTCTTGCTATTTCTACACACTCTGCTGCTGTAATATTCAAATTTCCCCTCGGTGGGACGAATGAAAGAACTATCTTATCTTACCTTATAAATGGTGAGCAGATGCCACCTTGTGTGGCAGCTTCTGCCACAAGAGTATGAATGTGTATAGACATCTAAAGAGTAGAAATAGCAACATTTAGGTAGTCAGTTTGGCTATATGGAGCTGCAGTGACTGAGATGTCATATCAAACAAATGAGTCAGCAATACATTTTTTTGCACACTTACACTCCCATTCATACGGTGCAATCATGCATAGCGAGTGAATTCACTCCTTATGGAAAAATGAAGAGCTGCCTCCAACAGAGGAGTGATCCTTTTCCAAGTCGAAGTTAATGGGGACCTACGTGTGGAGCAGCGTGAGTGAAGTGAGACTTAGTGGGCTGTCTGTTGTCCCTTCTGACAGGTTCAGGAATCGAGGTACACTGTAGATTTAAAGGTAATGGGTCGCTGCATGAATTTCATAAAAAGATTTAAAAGGGACTCCTGATTGGCAGCTGTACCGACCTTTTAAAACTTGTTGTAGAGTCAGTTCACTGTCAACTTTTAGCAAGCTGCTGCATAATATAGTAGCACCTGTTTGCAGCTTTGCGTTTCTGCTCTTTCTGGCAGTGACACCGGAGTAATTTTAAATTGTGAAAATCTCACAAACAATAGTTTTACCAAGCTGATGACTTCATTAAATCCAACACATTTTGCAAAGAAAACAAAACAGTCTGCGCTCTCACTTGATTGTTTGCAACCATGCTCGCCCAGTCAAAGAACTATAAAGTCCTGAAAACATATTTTCCATAACAGCTTCATGTGATGAGCGACGGAGCCGCACAGGAGTACATTTGTGCTAAACCTTGAAACAATGAAAGATTATTTACATTTGTTTTCAATGGTACTTTCTATACCCAGTAGTTTTATTTGATTTCCAATTCATAACACATTCAATATGCAATGTGTAATATTAATCTACACTTTAGGATTTTTTTTAGCATTGTTGTAGCTTTGAATTTTGAAAGTGCTTTTGCCAAATGTTCCAAAATGGGGAAAATAAAAGTTAGAGCCTTTTATAGGAACACTCGATAGATCTATGTATATTTAGCAGTTTGAAACTGAAATAATGTAAGTTATCACCCAAGTCTTTATAAGTCAAATAACAACGCAAAATTGTAAACGAAAATTCAGGTGAAAAATATTGTGAATTCTTAATTGAGCTGGAACGATAAATCGATTAATCAGCCTTGTTTCGAGCAAAATTATAACACGTTTGTTGGTTCCAGCTTTTTCAATATCAGAATTTGCTGCTCTGCAGGGTAATTTCTGAAAGAAGATTTTTTTGAGTTTTTAACTTTTGGGTGGAATAAAGAAGCAATTTGGACCCGTTATTTTGGGGCTCTGAAAAAATGTAATGAGCATTTTCCACAACTTTTTGACATTTTATAAATAATTGCTAGTATCAGCTCTAAATTGTATGTAGAGTTAGTGATTGTGGTGCCAACCCGATAATGTACTTAAATGCTAAAACATTGTGAAAAACATGATGGAAACATAGAATTATCGTTTGTTTCATGAGGAAGGTTATAGTGTCGTTGCTTCACACAAATCTGAGGATTTTGTCTGATCAGATCTCATCTCATGCGGATGTTTAATTCAGATTTTTTCAAGTCGGTTCGCTTCAGTTGCACTATTTTGCATTCATCTTTTGTCCCCTCAGCTAAGTCTACAAACTTTTCTTTATTTCAGTGTTTTCACTCAGGTTTTATTTATAGGTATAGTAAAAAATGCACATGAAAAACTTGACTTATGAAGTCCATGTTTTAAATTATGGGAGGAAGAACTTCAACACAAACGCACAATCACTGAGGATTTTTAAACTAGAGTCTGAGTTCTACTTATAACTAATAAAAAGCAATCCTCATATATTTTAGAGAAGTGTTTTCTGAAAAATTAATGATGTTACATTCATGGATAATTTGTTCTGCTGAACAAATTATCCATGAATGGATAATTTTTCCATGAGGTGGAAAAGACATTACAATGTTTGTGTGAAGTAAGCAGTTCAGTAACGCTGTGCCCCAGCGAAAGGCGGCTGAAGCTCCAGACACACAGGGTGATCCAAGGGGATTGTGCCCAAGAGGATTTGATTACCATCAGGGGAAGTGTGTTCCAAAGTAGGCATGTACCTCCAGGGTGAAAACAGAATACACAACTATCACTAACTTTTTTTTAGGCTTTTTTGTCCAGTGTTCATTGTCTGGTGCAGCTGATGTCACAGTTTGTACTCTTTTCTCAATCCAGCTCCAACCTAACAAATATGCAGCTTAGGTTGTTCTGCTGGCCAGCTTACTTGTGCTGAAGAACTTTCCCCTTAAAGTGTGTGTCAGCAGCTCACATCATCATTTGCTCTGGTGATCCATGTAAGCACACTTCCTGTTGAGTGGTGCAGGCTACAAGCCCTCCCTCAAAAAATGGCAAACGGGAACTTGTAGCCACTTTAAATCTAAATGCTAATAGAAGTTGTACTGCATGGAATGGTGGGAGTTTTTCTCAAGTGGAAGTAAAGGTGGCCTTTGAAGGCAGAACAGCACGAAGGTTCCCTGTTCCGCTGACACCCTGAAATAATGTGCAGGTTTTTGCAGGGTTTTTTTTGTCTTTGCTTGTGGCACTGCTCAAACCACATGTGTTTGTCTGTTAGTCTACCAATTTGGTACAGACTGACAAAATCAGCAACTTTTAGGACAATCCTTGCAGCCAGCGCGTTTGCCTTGAAATGAAACGAGGTCAGGCACATTATTGATGCTTTTTATTGTGACAATGGCCAACAGAAAGCGTGGTGTCAAGTCAGCGCGGCAATGTTTTTTTTAAAGGTGTTTTATTCAGAGAGTAAAACCCTCTGGTTGTTTTTCTCTGACACCATCCAGATTCCACATTTTCATTGACTGGAATGAGTCAATGAAATCTACCAAATTTTACCGTGGGATTAATGTCATCACAATCGTGGGCAGGTTGAATTTTGGGACCTTTCCTAAGATCTGACCTGCCCAGTCTGCAGGCTGTGATATCCTCCTTACTTCTATTTGTGTATACATGTATATGTAAGATTATCAATTTATACACAAAAATTTGCTGTCCGGTGTGGTTGTTCGAACTGTAAAGTACACATCAGCAGAGACTCTCTGAAGTTTGACTGCTTCAATTCAAATTTCTCTTCCTTTCCTTTTTTTTCCGCCCCCTTTCCTTCATTTGTAGGTAAACTTGGTTGAAACCTTTTGCAGCCTGCAGCAATACTGTCTCATGGTAATACAGCAGACTTCTCTTACACTTCTCACTTTTGTGCAAAGCCAATATATATGATAATGGAAATACTATATTCTTATTTTTTGTTCCACCTTGAGGTGTTTACGTTTGACAGCTGAGCGTCAGATTGTTTTCCTCCTTGGAAGGCGTTTCATTTTTTTTTTTTTTTGTTTCTCCTTGGTAACACTAATTAGTTAGCTCCTCTTCTTTACTTTAATCAACAATCACCTTACGTTTGATTCAATCAGCTCACAAATGTATTTAGAACACAGACAATACCTACACCTCAAGGTAGGATTTTCAGATTTGATTTACACTCAGTGACAGAGTCTTTATAGTTTTACAGTAAAAGCATGAAACCTGCATACAATCTTGTGATTTCGCTATGAGTCACATAATCTGGATGACATGAATTTGGAGGTGATGCTCTAAAGCCAACACAGTAGACAATCTCTGCTGTCTGAAGTTGTGTAAACCCTGTCCAGAAACAGCAATTTGCCAAATCGCTGTGACTGTCTGTATTTGTTTGCCTGTCTGTGCGAGTCTGTCTGCATGCGTAATTCCTGCACACTTGTAGCTAGAAGAGGTGGAGAGACTCTGAAATGCTCTGAGATATGAATTAAATAGATAAATTTCACAGTCCCCGTCTGTGAAATCGCTGATTGCGCTTACATGTGCAGCTCACCTCTATAGATCATCACAGTTTACATGTTGTCAGAGGAAACTTTCTTTTTGTTTTTGTTTTTGTTCTTTTTATGGTTAGAAAACGGCTCCGTTCTGTCGTATTGCCCAAAAAAAGCCGCCTACTTACTTCTTGCTTTATTTGTCCCCAGCCTGAAGTAAAGCTAGGATGCAGATGAGCATGACCACCCAAAGGCGTAAGTTTGATTCGAATGGGGAAGTGAATTTGGCCAAGCAGGTCTAACTGCAGGCACACAGTACTACACAACAAGCTACGCCGGCCTTATCACACTGTCACCTTCTGCACTATCAAAATCGAACCCCAGTACACCTTACAATTTTGCTATTTGAGGTGTATTATTTGTGATAATCTAAATTGATTGCTTAGCCAATAGGCCTATCAATTTGTCATGTGACGCATTTGAAAATCTGAGATTTGGCATTGATGTGACGTGAGAAACCTAAAAACAAAACAACGAAAAAAAGCCTTGGCAGTGTGCTGTTTACCATTTTAATGACGAATAACAAATACTTATGTGTTTTCAATTTTTTTTCTATTCCTGGTTTATATGCCCAGGGCACCTGACTGTAATAAGCAATAAGCATTTACTAACAATTAATGTGTCCTCACGTTAACTAGGTACTTAATCAACACTTTCTAACCACACTATTAACATTAGTCAACACAATAACGGCCATTAACTAACAGTTAAATAATGACACATATGGCCACCACACCCTAATAAAACATTATTAACCTGAATTAACCATTTATCATTTTGGAAATAGTTGCATATGTTTGTCCTCGTGTCCTTGGAGGCTCACGAGACAAATCACGGTTAAAAAAAATGTACCATGTTTCTTTAAATTTAAATAAAGTTAACAGTTACTGGAATAAATTATATAAATTGGATTTTTTTTTCTCCCTCTTTAAGGACGTGGGGAAGCATTGGAAGAGTGTAAATCCATTACTGCAACAGTTTAACCGTTTTAGTCACATCCCCAGACTGTAACGCTGTGAGTCTTGATGTGCTCAAATGTCTGTAAAATATACATTTAAAACACTTGCAAGCAATATCTTGTGTGCTTGAAATATCCTTTTGTGTACATGGAGTGATTGCTGAGTATCATTCTGATGGATTCTGGTGAGGGAACAAATTGCATTTCAAATGAAATTCTTTGTCACTCAATACAATACACAAATATTTAATGATATTTGTTTGCAGACACTAGCCGGCTGACCTGTGCTGGTTGCTGTTTATGAGTTGTGACAATTTAATTAAAAGGTATTTCTAATTTAATTAAACACAGGGACCCTGGGGGCTTTTGTGTCTGGAGTGAAAACCTGCAGTTCTGTAATTATTTACCATTATGCCTCCTTTTCAGACGGACAACTCGTGTCTTCTACCCCCAATAAAATCTCACAGCATTCATCTTCCACTGGCTCCTGCCGGCAAAAATAAGACTTCATAATTAAATGCAATTGTTATCTGAGTACCATCCAGAGTTATAGTGCGTGTTTGGTATAGGTGGACTGAAAGAAAATGTCATTTAAATGACCGTTTTCTGTTGGCCTTTTACTAAAATGCAAGGCTGTCCTCCTTTTGTCTCCTGTCCTCGGATCAGATTGTCAGACGTCTTTTTTAGTGTCACCCAGAGTCACGTCACCTGAGCTTACAACAGGCAATTACAGGTGCTTCTGTTCTCAAAACAGACACTTGCATCTTGCTTTTACGTCAATATTTTATTCCATTATACTCTTAACCTTCGGTTCCACAGCCTCTATTTAAACTACCCCCCCCCCCCCCCCCATTTTTAATGTGATGATAAAATAACTCAGCAGTTCCTGCTCAATCATTTGATTCATTTGAATACATGTTTTAAAATCTATTGTTATTTTTTCCCCATTTTTTGAGCAGCAAGACAATTTCCATTTGTTCGTATTCACATCCAGAATAAATTTGAACACCCATATTGTCAAATAAAGGGATACATAAAACAGCTTATTGTTATTCCCCTACTAAATAGGCTGTCTAACACAGCCAGTGCATCCCATGATTCACCTCGGACAGCCCACACATTTTCAGAAGCAGTTTTTTTAGCAGGATTCATCATTATTACTTCGTCTTTTCAGAAAGCCATCATTTTTCTCTAAATACCAATTCTCAGGTGTCCTATGTGACAATGATCAGAATGTCTTTAAACTTTAGACTGTTACTCAGCTTTCAGATATTTTAATGACCATGTTTATAAATTGCAGATTATTCCCCCCTCCCCCCCAAAAATAGCCATACTGCTGCTCTGATGGTCTGGTTTCATGTCACGTTAGTTTTATGCATCGTTAGATAGGAGAACAGACATGAATTTGGACCTTTTGCTGTGGTTGCGGCCGGTGAGCTGACTCAGGTCACTGCAGAAAGCGACTATTACTCGGCCGAGGCACTACTCTACTGTAGAGTTGACTGACAAGTGCGGCGTACCCTGAGAGACGGACTGGAATAAATGGAGTGTGACAGGCTCTATGTGCGTATAAGAGAAGCGTGGAGGAAAAGTTTATTCAGTGTTCACACAGGCCAGATGTCTTTATCCGCGATTTAATATGACACGACCTTTTAAAAGGTGTGAAAGGACTCTTAGTGTGGAGCATGCACAATGATTCATCAGTGTTTGTCTGAAAAGAGTATTTGAAAGGATTGAAACACAGACACCAGAAATGAGTCAGCGGAGCCAGTTTAGCATTCTGATCACTTGCGAGTGGAGGTGCTCGCACTGAGGTCTGTCACTGTGGGCTGAAAGAGAAAAGACTGTGTGTGTAAACCAAAAGGTTTGTTCTGAACATTTCTGCTCGATACAAAATGATGTAGCGATAGTGTTTGTTTTAGGTTTGTGCTTGGATGCAAATCGCAGTTTGTGCTGGTAGAAGATAAAAAAATAAAGACGGTAGTCGGAGCTGAGACATGCTTCAGGAGCAGCCTGTGATTTCACACTCATTTGCTGGCAGACATCAAGAACAAGTTGCCCTTCTTGTTACCCCATATAATACAGTGTCAGGGTTTTGGTACATCAAGGCTGGTTTTTGGAACAATGCAGTCAAAAAGCCATCCCAGGAGCAAAAGTGTTCTACATTTTTATAGCAAAATATCACATTATTTGTTATCGAAGAGCAGACAGCAAAACCTTAATCCAGTTTGAAGGTGTGAGTTAAGGTTTCTGTGTCAGCCAAATACAGAAAAGACCCAATTTTATCCGAAGTCGTATAAGTTGGGAAAAAAGAAGTGATCTTGGTGATTTCTGTAATTTTCTGATTATAAAGTAGAGGACAGGATCAATGGAATCACCAAACTTCACGGCCGGTAAACTTTGAGGAATCACACAGTTGTCAATAGTTACTGTGAGTCAGTTTTACTGGGATTTATCAGGAGAGACATCATTCCCAGGACTCCACGGTAGAAAAACAAGCCTTTAGCTGAGAAACATTCTAGAGACAATGGGATTTAATCCAAAAACTTGGCTAAGAGGTAAAATATAGAGAAAAGTAGAGGGCCCAGATTGGAGTCCTGGTGTGCTCCATATTTCACATCAGTAAATATTCACATGAAGTCAATATGGAAAAAGCATCTTTTTAATGGCTGTCATTTTAACCTATGAGAGCCAAACATAATTCAAAAATAAACATTAAAAATAATTCCAACATAACAAAATATTTTAGATACTTTGTAAACTTTTAAGTAAAGACAGGGATTGTTGAATTATTCTGAATCCAAAACTGAAGTTTAGATGTTTGTGTAAACTCCACCTAAATGAAACAAATGTGGTAATGTAATGTAGGAATGTAAACTGATACAAATGCATTACCCAGATTTCAAACTTTGGGTTTTTACAGTCAAATGATGCAAAACATCACATGGGAACAGCACAGCGTTTCATTTTACTCACATCTCAGTCAAATTGGATTACCTGTAGGCAGTTTGCGCCAGATTTGTTGTGCAGTGCCTGATAATGCTTTGCTAACTGTTTACAGGTTGTTGTTTTTTTTACCTCAAGTAGAACTCAGGGACAACCTCAAGAATGCATTAAAAATACCCCAGAGAGCTTTTTTGTGCTTTCGTCCAAAAGTTCTTCCAAATTAGAAATGAAATGTTAAAATGGAGTCAAACATAGTTACGGGGGGAGGGGGGGACAACTTGTTGTTTCAGGACTTTTGTAAAACTCCTGTTCAAATATTAATTTCCATCCAGACCCTCAGCAGCTTTTTTTTTTTTTTTTTAGATGTTGTGCAACTGTCCAGCCAGCCATTCTTGTTTATTGGTCTTCGTCTTCTCATCGAAGGACACCAGAAAGGCTACAATCTGTTTTGTTCAACAAGCTGCCGAATCAGCCAGAAGAAGAGACAAACATTTGGATTTAATTAGCTGATATTGATAAAACATCTCCTGTGTATGTGGACCTTTGAGTGTAGGTTTGCCACCTCGCCTCAGCCTGCACTTTGGATGATCCTTCGGTTATAAGTACTGAGCACTTTTCTGAGCAGTTCAGTCTGTTTTTATTGTCGAGGTGTGCTGGAAACATGAAGGGGACCATTCACTAAATGGAAAATTGAGGGATTTTTAACAGGTGTGAGTGGGCAGGAGTGTTTGTTTGTGCCCATTAAAACATGCATTGTTTCCTGTGTTTTTTATCTGTGTTCATCTTCACTCGTCACCTACACCCACGGACTGTCTAGTCCGCACGACATTCAAGTAATGTATGTACTCCCTACGTGCACAGACACAGACAGAGCGCCTGGCGTGGACGATGACTCAATAAGGGCGGGGTCTCGGGACAATGCTGAGAAGCGTTGGTCGAGGGCAAAGGGATGGAAAAACCAAAAGGATAGGCAGCGTGTGTGTGTGGGGGAGAGAATTAAACTGATAGTGAGAGGTTGTTGCTCAGTAGTCCGACAACTGAATTTCTTCAACGTGGAAAAGTGTTTTATTTTCCTCGCCTTTCGGTTTATTTGTTTAGTTCTGGGTCCTTTCTTCCTTTCATTCTCGCTGTTTCGCTGCTGGTGCACATTTGATGCTAAAGTGGGGACTTCTCCGTGGCCTCCATTGTTGTAATAATGCATGATGGATGCGGGAAAAGAGACTTTCCGCCACAGTGAACAGATCCATTGTGTCATTTGTACGCGATGCCGCGGGCGAAACACAAAGGAGAAAAGCTTTTCTTTAAATAAGTGTCTTCTCCTATTGTCTGTGGCCTTTGCTGCTTTCCTGTCTTAACCAATTCCTCCCATGTTCTCTCATAATTTCTTTCTCCAGTGGGCTTTTCTCTTTCCTCTCTATTTTTGAATAATGGCATTGTGCCGCTTACATGCCAAATCGAAGTGTCACTGACAAACGAAGTCGGATGAACTGATTTCAAATCTGTTGCGACATCTCTAATAAACCAGGTGCATGTGAAGGTACTTTGTAATATCCATATTAAATTGAAGTAACTTACAGTAAGAGTCTTACCACTGACATACTTGTGGGAAGTAATGTGAATATAATATGGGGTTTGCCGATGTGCATTCTGTATCATCTGAGTCATGTCGTGGGTTTGATAATAATCAAAAGTCACTGTCCCAAGTCCCAATAGTCATCCCCTAGAATATTGTTGTAGTAAGAATATCAATGTATACGCTCAAAAATATCACTGTTGCTCACTCCTGCCGTTTATGAAGAGCCTGAGGGTAAAAAATATTGTGATAAATACTGCTTATCATAAAAAATGATAATATGTTAAGTCCATGTCGGCCAGCCTCCCACCATTTTTGTGGTTTCCACGGCGATATAATGTGCACCAACTCCAGAAGATTTAGCTTGATAATGCAATAAAATAAGATCGATGATGGCTGATAATCTGCCACAGCTCTGTGATTAAAGCTGTCTTCTCTCTCTGCCGACTCCCGATGTTCTGAGCTATTTTAGAATCTCACTGTTTCCAAAGTATTGTTCAAAACCCAATTTCCACAAATGCTTTGACACTGTCAAATAAAAGTAAATAGAAACAGAATGTAATGGTTACCAAACAACAAAACCCCATGTTTAAATGATCGTAGCAGAAGAGACAACACGTCAAATTGAAACTGAGGACTTTCACTGCTTTTGAAAAGTACGTGCCAAGACTGGAAATATGAATAATGAATTTTAAAAGTTGAATGGTCTCGGTTTAAACATTTTATGTCAGCTGGACATCAATATGATGATAAATAGGTTATATATACATATGTTTCTTCCAAAACGAATAAATAACAGTGCTTTATGGTCATTTATACAGCTCAGCTCATATTAAACATTACTTTTGAGGCACAAATCGGGGATTTGTGTCTCTTTCCTGTTGTCAAAAGGGTAAACAAACTACTGTATTGACTGTATTGACCCCTTCATCGGCCTTCCTGCTCTGAGATCTCTGTGAAAATGCCACCTAATATCAGTCTATAGTCTTCCTTATGACAATAATTCAAATCATCTTAGAAAACATCATCTTAGAAACAATCTTAGAAAGAATTTCGGTGTTGCCACACATAGCAAGACTTCATAAAAAGTGTAGGTAAACAGATTAAAATGATGCATTAATGTTTGTAAATGCAAGATGTGCATACCTCACTTTCAAATAAAGTTACGACCGCTTTTTCAAGACCGTTTCAGCGCCATTCTCACCTTGTGTGTGTGTGGCCTTGTTGCTCCAGCACTAAGTTAGTGGCGTGTATATGCACTTTGAAAGCAAAAGTCTAGTTTTATTGATGTGATTTGGAAACCAAGTTTTAGTGAATCCTCAAGTTATTTTTGGCAAGAAAAATGTTTTATTGGCAAAAGTAAAGCCTCAGCCACCAGCACTTTTCATGTGAAGTGGCTGCGATAATGTAAAGCGAGACTTAACATCTCCGACGTATAAGTTGGGAAGAAAGCCATCATTTTTCCAATAAAGAACAACCTCCTGGGTGTTATCTGCTATCCTCGCATTTAACGTAGGGCTGCTTTGTCATTACTCAGGAGGTGTCTCTCCAACAACACCTCCGACAAGTCTTTGGTGTGGGGATTGAATCTTTGACCTTTACATGGAACAAATGCATTAGCCTCATAGACGCCATTTGGAAGGTGCTCTGACTTCCACCATTCTGCTTCCACACAAAGGTTTCTACAGAACAGAGATCAACCATTAGTGGATTTTCAAAGGCTGATAGAATAATATCAGGAAAAGGCCAATTATCGCTAACTCAAACTCAACATAATGAATTTTTGATAGATGAATCTGGCCCTGAACATGCAGCTTTAATGGAAAAATTTAACATAATGAATCTGCATCATCCTTAAAGTCAGCATTTGCACTGGTAATGATCCCGAAGATGGACTGATGCTTGTTATATTTAATACATGCCAATATACCTGTGTTCCAGACGAAGAAGCCGCCGGTGGAAGATCTGTTCTCAGACCTGTGTGATGGACGCCGCCTGCTGGAGCTGCTGGAGGGGTTGGCAGGACATGAGCTGGTATGAATACGCACACATATCCGCAGTCGGACCAGACTTTTAAAGTCAGTGTTGCTCTCTGTCACTCCAAAATGAAGTGCGAAGAAGAGGATCGGCTGCAGACAGTTGAAAGCTTAGAATTCACCTTTTAAGGGAGGTCCCATAGGCATTGTTCAGCTATTAATTTTTTACAGAGCCTTTCCTTATTCTGGAGAAAAAAGTGTCTTTTTCGGCTCTTTTTTCACAGTTTTTGACTTTTTACAGACAAAACTATTAATTCAGTGTGAAAATACTCAGCAGATTTGTGGTAGGGAAAATAACTGGTAGTGACTTTTGAGCTTCAAGTGATGGTTTTGGCAACACGTGACCCCGTCCTACCTGAAATAATGAAGGGGGAGTGGTTAATGACCTGCAGTATACTGGAGGCCAACAGCAGACGGCGATGAAGACTTCACTTTCTGGGATATCATTTCATCGATCTCTGCATATAGCCATTGGTCAGGCTTGTGGAGGCAATAAAATGGTAGTTTTTCAATGAATTTTTACTTTTTATCTTCCACTCTTTTGGAATCTTTCCTCTCTCTATGTTTCCATATTCCCTTCATCACTTTTTCCTCACCACATGAACGTCTTTGTCCTTTTTTCAACGCTGTCTCTTCCTCATGTGACTGTTTGTAGTGTTCAGGGACACCCCTGAGCAAGGTCTGCTTATTCTGCAGCAATCTCCCCTGTGTGTGTGTGTGTGTGTGTGCGCGCGTGTAGGTGAGATTGGAGAGAGGATTAACACGTGTTCACTCGCTCAACAATGTCAACCGTGCTCTGCAGATCCTGCAGAAGAACAATGTGAGTATAATGTCCATGCTGACACGGTTCCTGTCATCTTGATAACACTATATGGGAGAGTTAAATGTGCACAGATTCATTAATACCTGCTGTGGAGTTTAATGAAAATACAATTAACTTATGTAATTATCTACAAATTGAGGTACTTGTGCTCTTGTATTGTTCCCTGTTAATCTGACAGCTTCAGCTTCTTCTTTGTATGTTTTAGATTAAAGACATTTTTCCTTTCCCATAGATTAAATTACCCAACGATATATACATTGAGGTACAGCAATTAGCCGATTAATCAATTCATAAATCAGCGGACACAAATTTTTTACATCTAGTGCTTTCACTTCGAGTCTGTTATTACACTTTCTCTCCTCAAGACCTAGTTCCCATCCCAGACTCTTGTAATAACATTTTGAGCGTAGTTGCTGAGTGAAAAAATGATTTATTTCGGTTGCATTGTAAAGCCTGGTTGAAACAGTCCTAACAGCTAAACTCCATACTGGAGTAATTTTCAAAAACAGATGCATTTTTTTGAAAATGAAGGGAAAAAAGGGATTCAGTTGAAAAATAGCCAGACTTCTCCTTTAAGTCTATAACCTGAGACAATGGGGTGCAGGTAGACATTGCTATGTTTTAAGCCGAAAGAGTTGGAATCCACTGAGTTGGAGAAATCCATGTGTCTTGGTGGTATCTTGGAAAATTAACCCTTAATGACATTTGTCTGTCTACTCATCCTTCCCGCAGGTTGAATTGGTGAATATTGGAGCGGCAGACATTGTTGATGGAAATCACAAACTGATTCTCGGGCTCATCTGGAGCATCATTCTCCACTGGCAGGTGTGTGTGTGTGTGTGTGTGTGTGACAGAAAATATATCCTCATCTCCTCTTTTTTTGGATTTGAT